>JAKWJA010000490.1:0-457100 GCA_027704765.1 Solanum habrochaites | reverse complement strand
AGTGGTAATTTATAAGTGGTGGGTGCATGTTTATGGTGTAAATAGGCAAAGTAAGTGGAGGGGCACCCATAACTGACCACCCAATGACAGCTGTCACCAACCACACCTGTATGGACCATCGACGGGGAAATCGTTGCATCAATAAACCTTTTTAAAACTCCCACCTCGTCATGCTAACCGTTTCTTTCCCTCACTCCTTCCCCTATTTAAATAAATCAAATCCCATCTTCAAATCCTTAACACTCTATTCCCTCTTCCACCATCACATTCCCCATCCCTTATCCCAAATCCCCTAATCTTCGCCTCTTCCAAGTCTCCCTGCTTCTTCTAGTAAATCTGCTCTATCTGCCGGCAGAGTCACTGTTTTCTTGCTTGTGCTGATCAACCAGAGTTGTTTTTCCCTACTTTGGTTTTCAATCTTCTCAAATATCAGGTACGTGGATTCGGATCCTCTCTAAATACTCTACTTTTCTTTCTTGTTTTTCCCCCATGCTCCATGCTTGACTTCTGATAAGGGATCTTCGGAATTTGACCCCCTAATGGTATGCCACGAACTCAACCGTTAAAATCCTACATAATGCCTTAAGACCCTTTACTATTAAACTGAATGGGGGCATGTGTTAACTAAATCAAAGGGGGGTGTAGGGTTTCTGATAATTGTTTCTTCTTTGACCTAGGGTTGATATTCCCGCCAAAATTTAATGCTAAACCACTTGAGAAAAAACTATTGCCTGAGGATTGGCTAGTATGCTAGGTATTGGATTTAGAAAAATTGTGGGTCGAGTGGGTGGGAAAGTATTCTTTCGATTAATAATAGTGGGGATGAGAGAGGCCAAAACCACCCCCAAGTTCTGGTCCTTCAGGACAGAATGAGACACCCGTCTATTGGACCGTCGTGCCCTTGACGACCGGTATGGTGGGGTTCGTTCCCACCAATTCCAGTTAATTTTATCTGAGTGTCCATCGACGGAAACTCTACGACGGATCGTCATGCCCTCAGACGGTCTGTCCTGTCAACAACCGCATGGTTGTTAGGACCGCTATTCCTAAGGGTCTCAAAATCTTTTCCATGTGTCCAACAAACGGACCGCTATACGATGATCGTCCGCCGCTCGACGGTCCGTCCTGCATAACCCGTCTGGTTGGTCAGAGACCCTCATTCTACGGTTCTCAAAATCTTTCCATGTGTCTAAACGACGGACCTCTCCGACGGTACCTCTAGCTAACGGGAACCTCGTGCCTCTCGACGTTCCATCCTGCACAATCCGTCATGATTGTCAGAGAATTTCTTTTCTAGAGTCCATAAAAAAAAAAAAACCCCTTTTCTGCAAGTATATATATGACGGACCGTCATCATTGGTCCGTCATGATCACAACGGATCGTCAACTGTTGTGTCTAGCACAGAACTTACAACAATATTATTTCAGTTTTTGGTTTACATTTTTTTTTTTTTCATGTATGTCGTGTTTGTTTCTACTGGTACTAATTGGTGTTCTTGTGTGCAGGTACTCACTCCAACACTTAAGAGTGCACCAATGCCTACGGAATCCGGAGTGTACGCACGAGGCGCTGGGCGCTCAAAGTCCGTCTCCTCCCATCTGCTTGGATGGTCATATGGCTCTACCTATGAACGTTACCCCTAAATCACGTTCCCCCAGGCACTGTCAACTCCTTCAACGTGAATGGCTACGTACCACCCATAGTCACCCGCCCACGAAGTGTCGGCCGGTGTAGTCACTCTTTCCTTCCTCCCAGTTGAAGAGGAGCGACTACTTAACCCGGCACTACCTTCTGGTCCACCTCATCAACACACTTAGGCGATGCTTATTCGCCTTCCTGAGGGAAGTATAAAGAGGTTAGTCACGACGTCGTCTCGGGTTTAAGGAGGCTTTCCTGCTCAATGCCATCAGGCATCAGATCATCGCCTCGTCTGATGATGGGCCTTGATATGCTTTTTTATTTATTCCACTCCAACAACACTGACTGGAAATCCTCCCTGCAACCGGTTGCTGACCATCCTAACCAATTGGTGTATGTGTGACGGTGGTCCAGATTTTCAAAGTGTTCTCAATCCGATGCCAAGTGCTGAAATGATTAAGGGGGCAGTGTACCCCGGACGCCTTACCCGGAGACTCTACTGCGATCAACAGATTGATAGTCGGGCCGCTTCCCCCCCGCCAAATAGGGGCTCCACGTCTATCATAATCCTGAGTCCTTGGCAAGCGAGTGGTGACGTCGCTCCTCATTGTCAACCAGCCTATCCGTCGGTACTATACGCGAGGATGTTGTTAACGCCCGTCGTCGGGGGTTGGGTGCAGGCACTCCTCTCACAACGCGGTACGATTTTCGAATACGGATGGAAAGCTATTTATGGATGGACGGTTCTCTTTGTGTAAGCCAGCGTTGAGAGAGACGACACCAGCTGTTGGTTCCCAATTATTTTGTCCTTGATGGAGATGCTGTTGACGGGTACTTGAGCCGACGGTAACCCTATGCACAAGAAGGCTAACCTGACCTTTCTCGCCAAGTTTTCCTTATTTGATAATCCGCCACTTACGTCAAGTTGCCTTTACGACGCCACTCGCCACTACTGCGCACGATAATATAGTCACACTGGGAATCACCCAATCTGCTGGCAGCGCTGAATGAGCAGGTTTAAAACGGTGGCACTGCGCTTGGCTTCTTCAGCGTCATGCACCGAGAGGGCTTTCAAGGTTACTACGACTTACCCATTTCGTGCCATGGTGTTTGGCGTTTGGGTAGGTCCCTCAGGTGGTGCCCACTTTGGCACATCGACCAGATCAAGACCCTCGCCGGGCACTGTTATAAATAGGCTTAATCACTGGATTTAGCCATGAGTTTTTGCCCCATTGCAGATGGTCCCCGCGCCGAGGTATCCTACGCTTGGTGAGAACATTGTGCATGAATCCTTAGACGAAAAGCCCAAGCGGCTACCGCGGCTACTCGAGGCACTGAACACCACTCATCGAGTCTATCCATAAATCCTCGGGTGGTTTAGCACCACTCCCGAGCTCCTCTTCGTTCCGACTATCCTCAGCCACTCTAGTCCCATTGCTAGGGTCCAACAGAAACCTTGATTGCCTAAATGGCCTACTACCTCCTTTGCATCACATTCCATTCCAGTCTTGGATGCAGAGGTCATATTGCTGCGGACGGCTAAGGAGTGCATGAGATAAGATTGCCTCAAGCACACGGAGAGGAATAATTCATTGGACAGGTTCATCACGGCCTGGAACAGCTTTCAGTTGCGCTGCCTATCCCGTACAGCCCCTCCAGTGGGCCATGTCTACCCTTCATGATGCGTTAGACGAGTTTGTGAGTAGTACTTGGACAATGATTTCTAGAGGCCTAGGGTGGCCCGATGTTTTGAGGCCCCTATCCTGTAGACAGCCTTCCGGATCACTGTTTTTGGTGGGTGGCGGTTGTTATTCCTAACTTCTCCACTTGCTGACAGATTCTCCCAACCCAACCTCTCCACCAAACTGGAGCATGCCAAGAAGCGTATAGTTTCGACATGAGGAATGAACCTAGGGCACAGAGCAGGGAGCGCCCGAGAGTTGGGGCCACGAGAGAGCATCTCAAATTGCTGATGAATGGGATGCCCGTCGGTTAAGGGCTATTAAGTTGTGTACAGACATTTTGCTTGTATTCGGCGTCTAGCTTCCATGTTGTTGAGGCTAGAGAAAGCACCTAATTCTTGCTGGTTGGGCTCTTGTGATATGTTCTAGACTAGAGGAACTACTGAGGTGTTGCTCTTGATGCTTGCGACACTACTGAGGGTGTCCCAAACTATCCAATGAGGGTGAGTGGGTTCCGGAACACCAGTCCACACCAGCTTGTTGATTTGACAGTCTGTCTTCGGGTCTCAGTTCCTCAGGTTTTGCTTCACACCTACCTCACTCCCTATTTATTTTGGTTCATTGTTAATGATTGGGGAATCAATTTCATATCTTTTTGTGTAGGGTGTGGGTAAATGGGTTGATGAGTGCTAGAACTGAGTAGCCCAATTCACTATCCTCTTTTGGGTGTTATTTCTTACTTTGTGTTCTTTTTTTCCTTTCCCCCAAGTAACGGATTATATTTTATGTTGAATCGCACTATAATCTTTTTGTCTACATAGTTATATGTACTCTGAATGCATGATGTGCTAAATACAGAATGATATCCTGCATTGTAAATGCAACGATGAGGCATAGTAAGCATAGTAATTGATAAATGATTGTGGCTCTAAGGCAATGAAATAGAGATACTACATCACTTGCATGACCCTAAGGTCTATGCACTCGACGAAACAGGTGTCTTATAATTTGGCAGATCTATGTGATTTTGGTCAATGTAGTGTGAGCAAAATCTTACACTTTTTTATTTCTTTACCACTATTTATTATACTCCGCTGAGCCACTTGCCTGGGTTTAGTCCTGGTTAAAAGTAAGCGTAATAGATAATTAGGACAGAATTATATAGCCTTGTTCCATATAGCCAGTCTTTAGCCTAAATATACAGAAATTGAAATGAAATTATATCCCTTTTTGATCCAAATGATTTGAGCTAAATAGACCTTTCTTTTTCACAATTCACACCCACCAACTAATCTTTCTGTTAATAATGGTGTTGGTCCCTTGGTCCCCTTAGATCCTTGGCTGTGCACCTCAACTTAGCAAAAGCATAAGTTGAGGGGGATCATGCAGTAACAACCTTTTCCTTGCCGACACCAACTTTTGGGTATTGTGTACTTTGACGTCATGAAAGCCCATGGAAATTGAGGTGTCCTATTATGAGAAATGCTCTGGAGTTGGGGTTGAACAGAACAAAGGAGAAGAACAAAGAAAAGTGACTCAAGAACCATTGCAAGAAAAAGTGAATAAAAAAAATCAATTATATATAAATCAAATAATACAACAGCAAGAAAAAAAAGAGTCATTACACCACACAAAAGAAGAAAGGGAAAATAGCAAGGTGAAAGAATATAAGAAAAGGGCAAAGATAAATAATGAAAAAGGTAGGACTCTTAACCGATATGTCAAGAGGGGCACACTCATAACATACACCTAAATATAGCCTCAACCTGATCCTTGAGCCTATGTTACAAGTAAGAAAGTCCTAATCGTGATCCGACAGAGTGTTAGGCGAACTTAAATGCAGTGAAAATAAGCGGCAACTCTATGGGGCCATAATTTCTAAAATGAGGCTTGTGCAATTTGTTCTGCGAATTAAGTGTTAAAGTACAAAGTAATCCTTATACTAAACTGAAATCATTATGTGAAAAATAGGATTTATTTTTGAGTGATGACACTATTTAATACCAGCGGAAAGTTCCAGCACTCTAGGGTAACGAGATCGAAAGCATAGTGTCAAGTCCTGTGTGATTCTGGGGTCTGGTCTGATCCACTAAATTCACGCTTAATACAGTGATAGAATGCATGAACAAATGAAAGAATATCACAACTTATAGCCAATATCGCGAAGGTAAGAAACTGGATACACTTTTAGTCCTAAGAGTTGTTGGTACTAAGTCATAATGGCGTCGCTTGAAGGACATAACAAGAATTAGTTTAGGGTGTTAGTATCCTGGTTTCATTGTACTTCAACTGTCATTTTCCTTAAGTTTGTGTGTGTCTAAAGCCTTCTTGTATTTATGCATTTGAATTTTGTAGTGTTTCCCCTTTTATATTTTGTTAACTTAAATGTCCATATTTCCAAAGTATAGCTGCGGACGGGTGAGAAGGTTGAGACACAGATAAAAAATTAGTGTGCTCAGACATGCATCCTTCCAAACCACATATACGTGTAGAGCCCAAAAGCATATATGGGGTCTCGTCGTATGGTATTAAGGTCTTGACTTCTTTATGGTTCAATGTCTGGTGGCATTACTTAGTCGAACTTTTTGGAGCCAGGGAGAGAAAGAGGCTGCTATGGCAACTACTGGGGGGAGAAGTACTGACTCATTGTGTTAGGGACACTTATACAGAATGTTTCTCATGCGGTACCGTCCAATATATTCACTGAGATCCGTCCGGCATATTTGTACGTGGTTGTCAAGATTAGTATCCATGTACCAACTCCTAATTTTCTTTTGGCAAGTATATTTTTATAAGTGTTGTGGAACGGACCCCCCGACGGACTGTCGTGCTGCAAAGGTCCGTCATATATCTCTTCACTGGTGTCGATTAGCGTCTGCTCCAACCTCTTGTCAAAAATGATGAAAGAAAGACATTCTACAGAAAATTCTCGCACTCCTCCAAGTAAATGGAATGACAGAGCCTACATATGCGCTACTTCCTTTCTGCCGTCGTTGTCCATTTCTGCACGACTCCCCGTTCTCCGGTCCACGTCGTGGATCGGCTCACATTTCTAAACTCGACTTATTTTGCACGTTTTCCTTAACTTATTAGTGTCCCTTCTTTACCTCTCTCTCTTTGTTCTACGGTTTTATACTAATTTATAAATATTTCGAAACCTTTTTTTTGACAAAGTTAGTACTTTTTTATTTGAATAGTTTTAGTCTCTTTTTTAAGTAACGAACTCTTTGATTTGGTATTTGATCATACTTTTTTGTTTGTTTTGCGGAATCAATTGTTGGTGTTTTCTGTGAATTATTCTAGGAACTTCTTTTCTTTCGTGATTTCTCTTCTTCATTCCTCATAAAAGTAAGGGCAATGCAATTCTTATAATTATCAATATGAATTGTGTGATTATTACTTAGCATGGTAACTAAACATCAATAACTAAGGGTTGTTATAAGCTTGCGTAACTAACATAAGGTAAAATATATCTACAACCCAATTCTAAGGAATATGTACTCTGTTCTTGTCTAAATGCCTGTCAATTTTCCTATTCACTTTAGTAGTCTTGTCTTTTGCTGCCTTACACACGACGTAGCTTCACTCATTTTTTTGCAGACCACCCACACCGTTTAAGAACTCGCCTTATTTCGCGCTTTCTATGCCTGGACCAAGGAGGTAGTAATAAAAAGACATTATCCCTTACATAGCATTTAGATGTAATACATATTCTAGACATCATTGCGCCCCGTATGCAAGTAATCAGTTGGTACGGAAGTACAACTTAGTCAAATATCGGAATATGAATTCGTAATTATGTAAGATATAGGTTTTAGTAAGCAACACACATAACCACACGAAGGTTACAGATGGAGGAACCTATCTCTAGATGCCACGGACCACGGATTTAGAGATACCTACTTAATACACTTTACATGTAAGATACTAGAACGGATTTTATCGCTAGACATTACCGAGTGCCTGTGGGGAACCCTTACGCCTATTTATCTCATTTCTCTATTAAACTCCCATTACTTGACCCTGTCACTTGTTTACTTTGATTTAGATAAATTTCTTATTATTAATAAAAAAAAAACCCCTTTCAGTTATTTGTTTTTTGGGAATTAACTTGACTATAGAATAATAATAGAATAAAGTTAAGTCTGAACCATTTTGCCCCTCGTGGAATGACCCAAACCTCACTAGTTGGGTTCTTACTTGATGCGAACCCAAACCATCTTTTACTTTCTTTCGGAAAGTAATTTGAGCGCTATCCAATAACACCAAGAAAATAATTTCTATGACACAAAACGGATTCGTGGGTGTTTAAAACCGTTCCTTTAGACCTTAAGAAGGGTGAAATGATGAACTTCAAGAACCTTGTCTGTGGTTGCCTTCTTAGCCCTAAAAGTTGAAAAATATCATTATGGTCGCTTGGGGGTTTAGTAGCGACTTTAAGTCACGTTTGGCCCACTACAGCAGACCCATCCCGCTACAGCGGCCTCAACGGAGCCAAAATGTACCCATTCATGAAAAGATCATTTCCAGGAGTTCTACGCGCCCGAATTCAATTCCGTAAAGTTGTATGGATTCCTTGTCGTCTTAGATATACAATCAAGTGAATGAAATTTCACAATTTTTGTTAGATATCTCATTCAGTACTAGATTTTTGCCTACCCATAAGGCATGCTTCCGATTTCATCCAATCTGAAACTAGGGGTTTGGAAAATTTCCAAGTTACAAACGCAAAATTTTCTGCCCAATTTTCTCTCTTTCTCTGTCTTCTTTTTCTCTCTTCATTGACACTTTTTTGTCCGTATTACACCGAATCAGGCGTCGATACAAGAATTACATTTACTACACTCGTTCCGGAGTGATCAACTAGAAAGACTTGGGTAAAATATAGGTAGATGTAGTATCTTAAAACGTCTACTTACTAGGAAACTTTTCTATAGGCATCCCCCTTTATTATCAAATATCATTACCCCTCTAAGTGTTTTCACATCGTCCAACCTCCAAAAACCAAAACTTTAAATCCCACATCCTCCCATCCTCCCTACCATTCATGCAGTAAAGTTATCTTCAAACTCGACATCTAGCGATAAATCTTGTTGTATGTAACGTAACTTAATTAACAAAACGAATTCCATAAACTACCATACCACAGTTGATTGTACACCATGTATGGCAACATTTTATCAAGGACTTGCCACAATAAATCATACTAATCTTGCTCACATAACCATAATAAAATCCTAAATCAAAACTCGCCACAATTAGAGGTAAACCTAAACCTACCACACAACCTCATACAACACTAAAACAAACATAGTTCTTATCAACATTCCATCTCAAAAACATAAATTTTCCTATTCTAAACTTAAGTTCCCAAAATTTCAATGTTTTAAATATTCGGATACTCTTTATAGATTGTCCAAACATTCAGACCAACACAACAATCCAAAACCTTGTTTGAAATGATAGTTATAATGTATAGATTACCTCTTAATAACAACAAAATTGATTTAAATCCCCCAATCACCACATAGTCATCTAAATTCCCATTCTTTCCAAATCATCCTACTCAACCAAGAGAACATCGCAGGATAAATACAACTGATCCACCACTAACAACCCATCCCCAAAAGGGAAAGTAGGCGTGAGCCTAATTAGTTCATCACACTCACAACCATGTACACAACCAAATAGATGGTCACATAATAATTTATTGAATCACACGGAAGGTTTTCCTTTGAAGAGTCGATACAAGTCATTTCCATTCACTTGACTCCACATACTCTTCACATCTTTCCCTTAAGCTCACATTCTCAATACAAACCACCATCACATACACTCTGACCATTTACCTTACTCTAAGACAACACTTTTAAAATGATAACCTTTCTTAGATACTGTAGTGATCAAAATTAATAAACTTTACACCTGAAACAAAATGTAAGTCTTTTTAAATGCTCAAGTCTTTTTTCAATAGTTTTTAACCAATCTGACAGACTTATGACCGTATTACCATAGCCACATCAAGACGAAATAAATACTTGTCTTAGAACTCAATTATTTACACCTCTAAATATATATCTTTAGCCTTTTCAATCGATATGGTATTATTTCTCTTGCCTCTCTCTAAAGGTTGCACTCATCCCCCTATTTTTTCTTCATTTTGACTCTACCTCTTTTTTAAATTCTATCTTGTGGTGTCCCACCATCTCGTAAAATTTTCCATACACCACATTATTCACCAAATATTGGAAAACTACAACCTTAGATACTCGCAAGTCATAAATTACTACACTAAGTTTGCTTAGCCACAATATTATTATGTAATTGCATCTCGTCACCGTACTACGAACTCTTATTACCATCATGTTTAGTCATCCATGACTATCTCTTCAAGTCATTATTTTTATCTACATAATATAAGTTAATTACGCAAAACAATGTTGCCCTAATAGTTTCCTAGCCTAATGAAGGATATGATCTTACCTAGCTTAGGTTTGTACATCCTGATCCACTCTAATATTTTCCTACCGGGGATCTCTAGTGTTACCGACGTAGCGTTACCATTAAGCCCGATATAATAGGGGGACAACTAAGTCATGCCTAACATTATATCAAGTCAGTCATATCCAATATAACCAAATCAACCCAAGCTTGAAATTCCATAAACACAACTCGACAAACACATTATACAAGGATAACTATGACTGACTCTTCAACTGGGGTAGAAACATGGATGAGGGCATCGAGTATATCATGAACCGCATCAAATCCTAAGGCAATTAAACTGTCACGTATGAATAAGTAGAATCTAGATCACCAACACATTATTCATTCGGTCACAACAACTTTAGCACTTGTGATCACTACATTCGACTCTCATATACCAAGGGTTTCCACAATTTCAACACACCTTCTAACTTATAGTCGATTGTTTAGCACTGAGCTACTATTCGGGGTCCATAATTCTGACTAAGAAAATTGGGAAAAATAGCGAGGTTTTGCATTTCTTTGTCCTGCTCTAGAGGAATAATCTCGCTGTAGAAACACCGCTCTAGTGGGAACAATCTCGCTGTAGCAGTTCTGACGGGACTAAAACCCATGCCAAAAAATTTTCTGGTGTTTTTCTATCGTTCATCAAGGTCCCAACTATACTTTAGCATATTTGGAAGTATCCCCATAGCTAGGAAAATCATTAGTTACCCTGATTCAATATTAAGGACACACGTTCTACAATTTCCCTTACGTTATATTCAACGCTACATCTCACTCATTCCCAGGATACTCCAGACTTTCACACGACTATCAGTTGGTGATAATGCATATCAAGCTTTGTCTCTTACAAACCACATCGTAATTTATCTAGCCCATTGCTCGTAATTTCATGACGATTTTCCTTTTAGAACAAGTTACACGACACTGAATCAGTTACAACACATTGCACATATCACATGCATTGAAGAAATATTGGGAAATTAATCATACAAATTATTCATGAAGTACACTCTTTACATCATAGTTAATTTCATACACCTAGAAGCACACATATAGTTAATTTTCTTACAACTAGAAGCAAAACATTTCACCGTCCAAGTTACAATTCACCAGATTAAGTCCCAAATATGTATATAAGTGGTTCCATAAATGACCATCATATCATGCCCTTGTACGGTCCCTAAGGCCATATAACCAATTGGAAAACACTTCCAGTTTAAATAATAAATTACCACTGCTTGTGTTCCATTTCACATAACACCCCCTTAAAGATGAGTGTTAAGTGAAAGCGGCCAAATGTGACTTATAAGATTGTTAACATGTTGATTAAGGGTTTTAAAGCATGTATGATTTCTTTGAAGTCATTTGAAAGTCAAACGTCCAATAAAGTCCAAGACGTTTGAAAGTTAGCCTTAGAGACATGTATGTGTGACTTGAGTGTGCCTACCATGTTTGGATGTCTTGCGAGTGTTATTTTATGCTCAAACTGGTACAAATGGTCTTTAAAATGTTAAGGTGTGTATTTACATTGGAAATGTCCGGGAAGGACTCCCCAAGGGTCCCGCAAGAGGCCCTCAAGGAGGACCCAAAGGCTGTCAAGACACTGCCTTGGCTGTGTCAATCGATGGAGCCTAATAACACCTCGTCAGTGCCCCTACGCCCCGTCCGTTGGGGGGGGGGCATCATTCAAGACTTAGCATAGTGAAGGCTCAATTAATTTGACATGACTCAAACTCAAAGGAGGGCTAGCAGTACGATCTATCGTTGGATCTACTAGCTATCGATGAGTCCGTCGATGCAGGTTGTGTCAAACTGCCAGACGACTGTTTTATTGAAGGGGCGAATGGGAAATTCACCCCACGTCCTATCCATACCCAAGGTGTTTTATTTGGTTATTTTTGGGTTTATTAAGCTGGTTAAAAAACACGAGAACCCCTATTCCCAATCCATGATGCAAAATTAGACTTCCCTCTCCCAAAATATCCTCTCTAGAAATCTCTATTGGAGATGAAGCTCAAGAAAAACCGTGGTGATGGATTTTCAATATTTCTTCATAAAGTTTTAGTGTTTTCTTCTACAATGAGGTATGGTGATCCTTCATCTCTAGATGACCTTTCATCTAGAGAGTTCTTCTCAAAGGTATTTCAAAGACAAGTTTTGATCAAACTTCCTATCAGGCAATCTAGTCATTGGGCTTTTATCCAATTGATTTGAAAAGGCCAGGCTTATGATAAGTTGTTATTGATAGTTGATTTGAATTTAATGTTAATCCAATACATGTTGAACCCATGACCCTCCCAATCTCGTTTTAGACTATGTAACTGGTTATTATGATCTGATGTTCGGGAGGATTTATAATGTGATTTCAATATGTATAAATTGATTTTGAGATACTGCCTATAATGTAATGTAAATTTATTTTGAATAGATGGTGTAAATGGGGTCAAAATGGGGATCAGAGCTTGAAGAGTAGATTGAGTATTGATATGTTCTTTATCTTCTATTGATGTTAATATTAGAAATAGTTTGTATGATCTAGTTCTAGGGTAATTGAAGAAGTAAGTTTTCATTTAGGTTATGATATCCTAGATACTGACCCTATATTGTATTTGTTTTTTGTTTTTTTTTTTTATGATTATGAATTGTTATCATGTGATTATCAACGAAGGGATAGGGGTAAAGTGATCTATGTCTCTCTAATCTTATTGGAATTGGTAAAGTAGGATAACATGTAGTATTATGATTGTTGAGGTTTAGCATTGATCTCGTCCATGTAATGTACATTTAGATTACTTACTTATACTGAATTGTTGATGAAATCTTGAGTAGTCTTCAATGATGATCAAAATGTTGATGAATTGGTAAGAATGGCTCTTCTCCTCTACTTTTATATAGAAATAGCTAGTGAGGTAGCCTGTATGGCGTGTTGTGGGTATGGTCCACTGTGTTTTGCGGTGTTTACTTCATTTGTTATTATATATGTGATATGTTCATTCCTTGAAGGAAGGATATTGTGTCTGGAAGCGTGGTGTGTGATCACCCAATTTGAGTCTATGCCTAGTCTTATATTTAGTTGTGATCTAGGTTGTATGGCTATGTATAAAGCATGTGCATAACTATGTTAGGATGTTTTAGGTGCGGCCATTGATGAGTTGTGATGGTTTTGATGTTCCTGAACTAGTACCCCATATGAATGTGTCATTAGCTATGGTTAGGAGTCTTGATTGCAACTATTGAAGTTAGCTTGTCTCCTATGCTAGTATGTGTTGTGTGGTCTATGCTTGAAGGTGAATTATGGTCCTAAGAGGGTTTCTTCCTGAAGGTGTTGCTGATAACCACTATGAGATCATGTTGAACAATGTACATACACTCACACTTCATGCATTCTTACAAGTAGTATAGGTTTATGGTGTCTAATGAAAGGGTATTCTCATATGCATTTGTGTCTACTAATATGCATGTAAAGTATATGTTCAGTAAGTATGATTATGTATCCCTTAACTAGGATGACTTGATAGGTGTACTATCATGGGCAAAGGTATAGGACCTTGTCATGAATTGCACATGTGTGCCTTGATAGGATAGTTCCACGTTTGTTTTTTTACGTAACATGAATGTGAATGCGATGGGGTATATTATGAATGTTGCATAGTGTTAATGTGTCTTAATATGAAAGGATTCTCATAAATACACTTATGCATTTAATGGATGAAAACATGTCATGGGTCTTAAATGTGTATGGGAGAAGGATGTGCTCACATAATATATATACCCACACACACGGTGGATAATGACTAGTGAATAGAGGGGAACTGGGAAGGTGTGTACCAAGAGTACCCTAAACTAGATGGTGCTTGAATATGCTATGTCCATGTGAAAGGGATTCTCACATGATTTAGGCTGATGAACTCTCATCTATGAACTATGAGCTAATCATATGAGGAGTCAATCTCCTAAAGCTTATATTTTATAAAGTAAAGATAAGAATGACTTTTGCAGTAAAGGGAACGATAGCTTAGACCGAGTGACTTGAAATATGCGGGAGTTGACAAATTGCAATGTGGGAAGGTAGGGTTACACCATAGTCCTCCGAGTTGGTTACCTCATAACCCAAAGGGTATAAAGTGTGAGATTTTCCATGTATTCATCCAAGTTCAATAAACTATGATTGCCACTCAGGAATCTAGAAGGATTATACTTGAATATGCTAGCATGTGTTGCTGTTCTACTGGCTAAGGGGCAATTCCTTGGTGTTAGGATCTATAACACCAAATTCCATGTTTAGCAACCATGATCTTAGTGTTGTGAAAGGCTATAGTTTTTCTAAAGTAAAAATGGAACAACAAAAGTAAAGTAAGACCCTAACTAGGATAAAACTAAGGGTGTGCTTAATGTAGGTGGGGGGTGGACTTTCACTTAGCATTGCACAAAGTAGCCCTTGAGGGAAGTTTTAGGAAGATGTTTCGAAATGCATGGTGAACTAATGTATACGTTGACGTATGCATGGCATCTTGTAGTGTGCTCTACTTGTTCTTATGATATTGCCTTGTATGAGTCAAAAGGAGCTAGTGATGCGGTCTCTCCTTAATGTGACATTACTGTTGGTCTTCCTTGGATATATGATACAAACTCTTGCTGGAATTTACGAAGTGTAGATAATTGTCTTGTTGATGTATTGACTAATGTTAAGGATTGTGGTCTCATGAAGGTTTGCTAAGGTATATGTGAGGTTATGGGGTTTTTACAATGTACATTGCACTAGTAGACTTAGATTGGAGTTGTGAGTAAGATCTTATAATATTTTATGTGAAGTGAGTTAGTATACGTGCAAATTGAATAGGGCTTACTGTAATGTCACTAAGGTCTTGACTTAAATGTGACTATGATGTATTATCCATGAAATGTATGTGTAAGTTGAACTGTTTTATGTGATATGGTACTTTGTGGGCCCTCAAGGTGGTACATGGGACACCAACTATCATGAGAGGTTACATTGGGAAGTTAAGAAGTTAGAAGAAGGAAATGACACAAAATTAATACAATGTAAAGAGAAAAGTACTCACTGAAAGTGCAAGGACAAGGGTTACTGTAAAAATGGGCCTCTTAAATGTGACTTATGCAATTATGATTTCATATTTTATGATGTGAGTGACCAGTGATATTCCATATTAAAATATTTGAGTTGTATAAGCTTTTGTATCAACGTTTTTGAGATTTTCATAACAAGGCTATGATGCATGGTTTAAGTAAAATGTCCCTTTTATTAAATGCCTTGTTTTTGCATGGTTGCCATTACTAAGTTATTTCTTGTACTAACACCATTATTCTCTACCTTTTTACACAAAGTGTAGGTTATGAATGCTTAAAGGATGTCTCTAAGGTGAAGATATTGATATGTGATTCCCAAGTCAAAGAAAGGAATCCTTAAGTTCAACGATTTCCTAAGTCATGGTTTACTGCAAAGTTATGTAATGAGTTTACTTGTGATTTATGTTGTAAGGGTCGTGTCCCTAAAGTATTCTAATGATGTTGAGTCTAAGATGGCAAAGTGACTTAGAGACTAAGTATGTAAATATGATATTTTGCATATATATATTGGAAGTGATGTTCTAGCATATGATGTGCTATGAAAGTTTTAAATTTTCCGCAAATTTACCATGAGCTGAATGATAACTATTGGGCTGTATAAGACCCTATGAGAGGTTCCAAGTACGTCATGTTTCCTCAGAGAGTGACATTATATTCTAGGTTTTACGTTTGGGGGATGTGGACATTTCACTTCGTTAGATACACAAAACTGAGGATGAGGAGATTACCAATTGGACTCTACTCATACCATAAAAACAAAAAAAGTAAACAAAGCCTCAAAAAACTGCTAGTTTCAATCATAGAACTTGGTTGAACCCAATTATGAATCGCCTCAATCTTTAAATGATGACCTTAAATTAATCTTAGAGAAAATCTATGCACCATGCAATTGGTCTAAAATGTCATCTATCCGAGGCAATGATACTTGTTCCGAAGGGTAACCCTATTTAACTTTCAGTGCTCTATACACATTCTCTCTTGCTAGTGAGGGCGTTACCACTTCTGTTGCTCTAGTGCTAACCATAGAGTGAAGGAGGAAAGATACCAATTTCTATCACACATATACTAATTGAATTCAAGTCATAGCACGAAGGAGTAGAAAGAAGTGAGTTTTTCCTAAAGTCCTATAGGAAGAAAAGTACTGACATCATCGTACTTTTCCGCAAGACTCTACTAGACTCATTTTAGTACAATGAATATGAAACCGAGGCATATTGATACCAACTTGTCACGACCCAAACCAGTGTAATTGAAACACACACTAAGGATCCGATTGGAGAACCACTACGACACCCAAACTAAACAACTAAACCAAAACACTAAACAATTTAAAGTACGAACAGAAGTTTAGTTTTAACTAAAACAAATTGGAATAAAAATTTAAACATGAAAAGTCTGTGTACCCAAACTCTAAAGGACAAATAAAACCAAGAAGGGCAACAACCTCGAAACTGATAAACAACTTAACCAAATAGTATATGTTAAAGATGTGACTTAAAAACAGAGGAACTCACGAAAGCTAGAACGAATCTCACCTGTTGAAATAGAAATGGTCAATAATTTCTAAAAACCAGGTTTTGGCAATAGCCGCCAGGAAGATGCCTCTACTCAACAAAAATAAGGGGAAGTGCAGAATCAGTTTAAACAACCAAGGGTTTTTTTAAAAAAAAATTTTTAAAATTGGGAGGATCACACGACTATCCTAATAATGAAACATATCATAATCAAAACAAAACAAAAACCAGTAAACACCAATATCTTAAAACATTGATTACCACACAATCTTCATAGCATCAGAGAACACAACACCCACAAACCACTCTTAAATTCCCGTGTACAATGTATGAATATAGTCCCCAATTCCCCCCACTAAAAAACACAAGTAAAAAACTCTTTGAGAAGTCATAAGTCATAGTTCATACACAATAAGTACAATTATAACAAGGAGTTGGTCCTCTCATTAAACTCAATGAAATGGTCCTCTCATGGTACCCAAACTGAAACTGTTTATGCACCAGCGTGGTACCCGATCCTAGTTAGCTTGCCAGAATGTGGCAAGCCGATCCCATAGTTGTGCCGAAATGTGGAAACTCGATCGAATATTTATGTCGGAATGTGGAAATTCAATCCAAGTTAGCTTGCCGAACGTGGCAATTTGATCCCATCAACACACCACAATCAGATACACCAGTACATCTTTAAATCATAGAACAAGAGGTGGTTCACGACTTAGAATTATTCATTCATACTCATGTACATAGTGTGTGATCAATAATGCAACATTCTTATACATACATGCATTATAATGAATCAATAATAAACATATATCACACCAACATGAAAGAACATATATCACCTACCTCAAATCCAAGATTAAATTCCCTAAGGCACTTGAATCTTCCCTTTCAGGATTCTTTCCGCTTATTCTAGGTCTACAATAATTAATATACGCAAGTATAAACAATGAAAGGTCAAATTATTCAGACTATAACAACCCAATAATCCTAGACCAACCCAAGATCCTAATACAAAAATTAGGGATTCTTCATAATAATTCTTAGATCAAAACCCTCCCCAATCGATAATAACCCAAGAAAATAGGTTCTACAAATCAAAAAATGGATTCAAAGTGTTAAAACTAGAGTCGTCAAAATGGATTTGGCCTGGCGAGGGGCCAGTCAAAACAACCCTTGAATAAGTGGGGTTGGGTTAATATTTTTGGCCCATTTCAGGAAAACGAGGCTTTTAGCCCGCCCCCCATTTGGCCCTGTTGGGCTATCGTAGGGGGGGGGGGGGGGTGGGGGGGGGGGGGGGGGTGGGGGGGGGGGGGGGGGGGGGGTGGGGGTGGGGGGGGGTGGGTGGGGCCCAACAGCAAGCCCAAAAGGTCCAGACGTGGGACTATTAATTTTTAAAAAATATTTTTTATATATATTTTTAATAGTGTTTTTGTTTGAAAGATTTTATCAATAAATATTTTGAAAATTATTAAGCAGTCTTTTGCAATATCACCATTGTTGGGGTGAATTGTAGATAAGATGAATTTCTTAACCAGTTAAGACAATATCATATGTTGAGAAAGGTCAAAATGTGTTGATGGTTGAGAAGCGCAAGCGGAGTTGTAAAACTTTAATTAATGAGTCATGTAATATTTAGAAATTTAGATTTCTTAAGTATTTAGGTTGTCTTGTGTTGTTGGAAATCTTCTAAACTAGCTAGTTAAGTATTTATCCGTTAAATCTTACGTTGGTTATCATGTATTTTTTGTAAGTATTCACCAAAGTGTGTAATTCATAAATGTATTTTTGTAAGTATGCACCAAAGTGTATGATTTATAAATGAATTTTTGTATGAATTGATGTCGTGTTCATAGACGTCAATGTTCGATACTCTGTCTAAGAGAGTAATATTATTCATTTTTTGGTTGAAGGGTCAACCCGTCCTAATCCGTGGCCCGCTTATGGCTGGGTTGGGCTGCTATTTTATTGGTCCTTTAATTAAAGGGCCAGCCGCCCCAACCCATTTAACCTATAGCCTGTTAGGGTTGGGTTGGGTTGGGTTGGGCCACCCCATTTTGACACCTCTATTATAACCTTACCTTTAGCCTCAAGAATGGTGAAAACTTGTCAAGAACTCGTTTGGGTCGCCTCCTTAGCCCTAAAAGTAAAAAAATATCAATTATGGTCGTCTAGGGGTTTATTAGAGACTTTAAGTCATGTTTGGACCGCTACAACTGCGCCGCTACCCCGCTCCAGCGGTATCGACGGAGACACAAGTACCCATTTACGAAAATATCATTTTTGGGAGTTCTACTCACCCAAATTCGATTTTGTAAATTGGTATAGGTTCCTTATCATCTTACCTATCCACTCAATAAATAGAATTCACAATTATATATCTCATTAATTACTAGATTTTCTACACCTTCATGCCTCGATTTTCATCCAAATCTAGATTAGGTTGGGAAATACAAGTTACTACCAAAAAATTTTCTTGGCCCCAATTCTTTTTTCATTGAGTTTTTCATAACGACTGATCAGGTTGTTATAGAGTAGTTCACTTATCCACTCAAGAAATAGCATTTGTGTGTATATATATATATCCTTTTCTAAAAGAATAATCCTAAAAGGACACAAAAACATTCTCAAAAAAAATAATCCTTGAAATAAAGGTCAAAAAGTTTTTTTTTTTTGTAATTTTCAGTCCAACCTCAAAAATATTGAATGAACAATTTCTAATTTGCAATTAACAAAAGCTATATTTTTGGAAAAAATAGTTCAAAACCAACCAACTTGACAAAAAACTTAGCTCTTTTGTTTTAATTTTTTTTACAATTATAATATATTTATGAAAATCTAATAAGAACTAGTATATCATAAAATCAAAGTTTCATGCAGTTTTGAACATGTAGATCCAAAAAGATAGAATACAACAACATATTTTATTAAACAGATAAACCACAAAATCACTTTCATTTTTTTTAACAACACAGTGAAATCACATAGATGTATCAAAAAACAGAATTAATAAACCATGCTCTGATACCAATGAATAATTTTAAATGGCAAACAATACAATGTTGTGTACCTTAATACTTGCAGCAAAAAAATATGACAGTACCTTTGTTGTATCACTCAAATCCAAACATCACAAGATTGACTTCGTGTCTCAAATGAAAAATAGTGTAGTTCACAAATTAAGAGTTTTTTTTTTATTTCGTTTCTTTTTTTTTTAGATCTTTTGTTTTTCATTGTCTCCTCTTTTTTCTAACATTTTGAAAGACACCCCACTAGGGGTGCTCATGGTTTGGTTTGAATTGATTATTAGTTAAAATCAAAATCAAACAAATTTTATCGAGCTTAAAACACTCAAACCAAATCAAATCAAATTAAAAAAAATCAATGTCGATTTTGTTATTTACGGTTCGCTTTAGATTTTTCAGTTTTTTCAGTTCGAAAGTAATAAATTTGTTGAGGACGTACACATTTTGATACATACAAACGCCTAATGCATGAATAATCACAAAAAAACTATTACACAAACAAAGTGATTCATCTAATGTACGAAGTCTCAGAAACAAAAAAATCCATTGTCAACAGTATAAAGTTGGTTCAATATTCTGGAGATCTCAACATTTTATCAATAGAATTTGTAATAAAATCACTTCTTAAAATATTGAGAAATTACTTCTAGAAAAACAAACAATATTTCGTAGTCAAAACTAATAAATTTCCATCTTATTTAGGTTGAACTTTAAATTATTCTGTGCTACGTTAGAAATTTTATAAAGAATAGAGAAAGTGTGATATTTCAAATAATAAATATTGAGGGATTGGATTTAAACGTAAGGTTTTATATTGAACTTAAATTTAAAGTGGTTGGGCTTCAGCAAATAGGAGAAAGAAATTAAAAAACTAAGTATAAAATTTATCAAAATTACGCATATTTTATTTATAAATAGTTATAAAATTTATATATAACGTCGCGGTTTGGTTTAGTTATTTTTGCGGGTTCATTTTAATAACATCAAAAATCAAACCAAAAATAATATATCGATTTTTAAAAAAAATTAAATAAAAACTAACCAAATCAAATCAAATATTAATTTTTTTTTAAATTGATTTATTTCAGTTGCTATTTGATTTGGTTTTATAACCATAACCATGAACAACCCTAATTTCCACTAGGAGTCTTTCAAGGAGAAGTTGTGTAGTTACTTTGTAACTATTTCCCTTATCCTTTATAAAAGATTATCAATTTAATTATTTAAGTAAAGAGAATCGGGTTAGAGAAAATTCTATCGGGCCAGATTGGTCTACATGGATGATCCACGACCTAAAACTTACATTTTACTATTAAAAATATAAAGAATTCGTCAGAAAACATGATATACCATTTTTCTGCTCTTGTTCTTTAAATATAACATTCTATAATAAAAATAGAAAATGAGTTTTTCATCAAAAAAATTGATTTACCACTTTTTTCAGCTACTTCATTTCTTTAAATCCAACATTATTTATTAGGAAAAATTAAAGAATTCATTGAAAATTTTGATTTTCCATTTTTTTCTACTCTTGTTTTTTATAACTAATATTCTTACAGAGAAAAAAGTAAGTCTTCATCAAAAAATTTGATTTATCACATTTTTCAGCTCTTTACTTCGTCCAATCCAACAATTTTTATCGGGAAAAACTAATAATGTCTTGATTCGAAAAATTTGATTTGTCATTTTTTGAGCTCATGTTCTTTAAATCAAAAATACTTTACTAAGGAAAATAATAAGTTTCGATTGAAAATTTTGGTTTACCACTTTTTTTCTGCTCTTGTTCTTCTTTAAATCCAACCCTTTTTATAAGATAAAATTTATTGATAAATGTCATTTGCCACTTTTCAACTCATGTACTTTTTGAATTCCAACATTCTTTACTAGGAAAAAAAATATTTTTCATTAGAAAATTTGATTTACAACATTTTGCAGCACTTGTTCATCTTCAACCCAAAAAGTCTTTGCAACAAGTGCTGTCGAAAAAAAAAATTGATGGGGGCTAATCCAACTTGTACCTCAGTATGAACTTATGCACATAAAACAAGTGAATCATGCTTAAATAAGGACATTCCTTCAAAACATGCTAATTTACTTTGGAAGCCATTAGGCAATTCCAAGAACTCATATAAGCCAATAAATAAATACATAAACCATTACGTAAAGACTAATATACAACACAAGACAAACAATATCAAGTCTAGTCAAAGTCAACATGCATATCAACTTAATTGGCACATAATCGAGACAACTCTATCATCAAGTTATAACATAAACAAGATGCATAGAGTCATAACATCATAACCTAAGCAAAACTATTACTCAGAACCTTCATTAAAGTCCACTAGTGCATGGAAAAACCCTAAGTAAATCCCCATAAAACTTACACAACCAAGTAAACACAACAAGAACTACAAGCAATGCCCAACTTCACAAGATATAATTAAGAGATAACTCATCGTACTTTATCAATAGAGGACCAACCACATATTCATAAATGAATCCATATAACATGAGTAACTAACATATAAGAGTCAACACATACATAACCCATATATAATTATAGAACGGAATAACAACCTCAGAAGGCTTCCCTCAAGGTAAAGTGTGCACAAAGACATAGTAGATCCAATACCCCTACATAGGCTAAGTAAAACCTCTTAAGTCAACCTAGTTGGTGTTTACTTAATTACTTCATTTTACTTTAGGAACACTTGCCTTATTATTTATAACATAAACCACACGAGATAAGTGTAGCATTTTGGGTTTGTAAGCACTTACACCGATGGAGGTGGTCTACGGGCCAAAAAGACGACCAAAATGAACAGACATCTAGGTGGATCACTAGCTTAGTTATTCCAATGGATGAAATGAAATTAGTTAGGGAGCTTGGGGGACTTTCATGGAATATCATCTCTATGCCCTTTTGGATATGAGGATTCCCACCCTAGTGGGGCTATGGGAACCCTACCTTCCCTCCTTGGACGGAGCCCACCCCTCTCTTCATGTTCACTCAGTTCTAAGCTAGAGTCCACCTTGAATGTCTTTCATTAAAAGCATATTAGTTTAGTTCATAGGGTCTATCCCTTACATAATCATCCTCATAGATCAATATGAATTGCAGAGTATTTTCCTTTTCTTACAATTATACCTGAGGATCCGCACATTTACATATTCACATCATAATAAGGCACATTGTTAAGTTATCACCATCCTTATAAAATATAATCTAGCCAGATAAATCTACAATCCATGTTTTTCATAGGCAACATTTTGCAGACCTATCCTAAATTTCAATCTCATCATCAGGTTACTTCAAGTAACTTCAGCACTAACCCGAGTAATCATTATTGAAGAAAGGGGTAGGATCATTAAAGGAATTACCCGATCGTCCTTCACAAGCCATACTACATGTTTTACCATCAAAACAATCCAATTCACCCAACATGGGTGTATATCACACAAGTAGTAATTAATACAATAGCTAGGTCAATTGCATCATCACTATCCCAATAACTTCAGTTCATAGCCTAGGGTTAAGGGGAGATAGAGTTCATCATGAATATTCAAGAATAGAACCAATCCCAACAATACATTACCCTAAAGCAATTCCATCATTGAATTAGAAGTAATAAACAAGTCTAACAATCTATACCCTTTCAATTCCCATTCAATCCAAAGCAAAGATCCAAAAATTTGGGAAATTTAGGGAAAAGGGACTGGATATATACATTTGCAATTGCATTAATTAACACAAATTAAAACCAACAATCTACCCTATTAGTCATTGGCATTCACAATTTATCATCAATTTGACGTTAGAAGAAAACCCATTAGAATTAGACAAACACTAGGGAATTGATTAATTTAGAAATCAACTTTGAAAAAACCTCTTGGGGAAAAGGAAATTCCAAGAGTTGAAGACCCATACCTTACATGAAGATTTAATCCACTAAATTAAGTGAAATACTAGAGAAATTGGTCTTCATCATCAAGCTTTCTTCTTCCTCAATGGCGGATTTTGGGAGAGAGAAAGAAAAGTAGAGAGAGGTTGTGAGAGTTTTGGGTTTTTTTTCTGGAAATTTGATTTAGGTGAGTGAAAATGACTTAAAAATGACCCGAGGCTTATAATACCCCTATAATTAATATCCTAAAGAACCCCTCACACTTAATGGGCCTTTTCGTGAATGAAGTCAAAATACATAAAAGTTCAGATTTTATTTTTGAAATACGGTTTGATGCAGCGATCTTCGTGGAGTGCAAGCGTCACGAGACAACATTTTCCACTCCACATGGCAGCTGCGCATCGCGCAGTGGACTCCAAATCTCTGCATCCACAAGCTGCCTTGGCAGCTTGCTCGCCAAGGTTTGAGTCCTCCTCAAGTACCTTTCGAGTGGTCCTTCGGGAGTTGTTACCGGATGTTTAGACCCTCTATACTACATTTGGCATATTTAAAGTCCTTTTACAAGTTTTATACTTCATTTGACCCTCCCAAACCTTCACCAAACATAGGAACGTCAGTTAGTTAAAAATTTAGCTAGTTTTCGAACGTCAAGGTCTTTCCCTGACGTCTTAACTCTGAAACTTCTTAGATGACCTTTAGACATTAATTTAGTTCTTAAAACAGTATTTTCAACCTTAGATCAACTTGTGACGCTCTAGCTTAGGTCTTCACATTTTGGAGTGTTACTAGCTAGTTTGCTCATGACGTACTAATATAATCATTTATTTTGACACTACTTTTAAAGTTCAATTAATAGTCTTTTTGAAGCCGTTAAAGTATAACATACTTATCAATATAAGTAATTTCAACGTATAATTTTTTTATCTCACAATCAAATGTTTTATATTTCCTTCGACTAGACCTCTTCATTACCCATTTTTCAATCTCCCATAACTCTCATGATTTCTGTAATTTTCAATAACTTGATTATACATATATTTTCATATTCGAGTGGATACGTCAAGTAAAGGTAAATGAGATGTTCATAAAGTTTTGAATGCATTCAAGCCTTAATTGTTTACGTATGAGTGGAATGATGAGACAATGCGAAAACTATGACCACAAAATGACAATATATGTGTTAGATATGATTTAAATGTAAGAAAAAAAACTAGGGAAAAGGATTAAATCTTACCTTTCGCTCATATCATTGTATGTTCTTTATCTTATTCCAATTTGATTTACTTTTAGTTGTTATATGTTTATTTTAATTGGAAGGAAGGTAGATTTATAGTTGAAAGAATAATGTAGATCAATAAGAAAATAAGTTTGATTTGTATTGTTTCCAAATGGGTATTGCTAATCTATGATGACTCAGTATTACCTTCTGGGAAGCATATAAGGAAGTGGGCCCTACGTTATTGAGAGGACTTATATTCTCTTTCTTGATCACGCATCCTTGGTATACAGACCCTCAGTAATCTTTTATAGTGCACACAAGAAATGTAGTCTTATTTAATGATATTCTAGGTCCATCGCACCTATGGAACAGGGCACACATCAACAAGCCCATGCCTACAAATTAATAGGCGATATAGTGAGGGAAATTATCACCCCTACAGTTCTTAACGGATAGTGAATTTATGCATGGGGAGAAGGGACAACCACTATGAATGTCGCATCTGCGTCTGAATGTCTACGCTAGTGACGGAAGGACTATTATGATGCTAGTGTTTTATTTTAACATTTCTGAAAATGTATCACATCTCTTAGACCTATATCATAGAGCTAATCAACCCTAATTTGAGAGGAAATAGTCAACCCTCAACTTGAAGAGTGAAGATTGGGAGCTTAAATGTGTAAAATTTAAGATCTTTTTTTTAAATCTTGATTTTTTTTTTTTTTTCTTTTTTTTTTGCTTGAATTTCATAGTTGTAGTGTTTTTTTCATAGTTAGATATGTAGTTGATCATGTTTTGGCTTTTTCCAATATTGAATATTATCTTGTTCTATGGATATGGTCTTTGATTCCTCTAATTTTATCTCATACTTTAATTCTCTTTCTATAAGTAAGTGATAAACCCAAAAGGACTTGGCTATTTTCTTGACTTGTTGAGAATGAGGGTTTAAGTGTAGGAAAAATTGATTAACATGATTTGAGAATGACTAAGGTCTAGAGCTTGAGAAGTCAGATTAGTCGAACCTCATGTCATTGGCTGAGTTAAGATATTATAATCCTAAGGTTGGATTGTTTAAATTTTATTTATGCTTGCTTAGTTTGAAAGAATTAGTCAAGATCTACTTGTGATTGAAAGATACAAGTGGGTACTTGAGAAGGCAAAGACATTAGTGACCTTTACCCCATAATTATCTAGATGATGTTTTGTTTTTTTGTGATGCATCATTTGAGCATGAATAAAATTGTCACAACCGGAGAGTAGTCCTTAGAAGTAACATGGCATACTTGACCTCTCGGAGGTCTTATACAAGCCCTTATCTCTTCATTCATAGAATTGTCATAAAATTAGCAGAAACGTAAAATTTTTTCGTACCATAACACAAGACTAAAAAGTTATTTCATTTAAAAACCATTAGTACATAGTTAGGACACTAAGTCTAGTCGTGCCATAGGTCGCCACTATTTCAATAGAAATAGGGCACAAGGATCCTTAACAATATACAATATATTTGGTACTATAAATGAACGTAAATAATCTTTAAAAATAAAAGGTCCTTTGACTGATTAAGGACAAAAAATGCGGAACATGGGAATAGATCAAGATCTTCATTCTAGGAAAGATCTTTAGCCCATCACTTCCTACACTTGCTGTGTTTAAAAAAGACGAAGAAGTATGGGTATTAGTACAAGAATGCCACTAAGTATGATAAACATGCAAAAAAATGCTTAAAGAGGACATTAGTTAGAACAATGCATCATGTATTTTAGAGATCTTAAATGAACGTTTGACTTACAATAACACAATAAGTATATAGTAGAATACCATTCACAACAACACATAAAGTAATTTATCACATTTTAATACACTTTCAAATCTAAATATATTACATTCTTTTTATTTTAACTCATTTACTAAAGAACCATAAGTTAATACTTAGTGCAGTGATTGAATACTGTCCATTCATCTGATACCAAAAGGATAACCTTATACAACTTCATCAATTCCCAATACATTACATTATAAGGGACATAACTATCATGTGAAACAAACTTTACATAAGAAAACCATCCACCTAAGACAACCCCAAGAACACTGAGTGTGAAATGTGCAAGTAGCATCCCTTAATACTATTCACTCCAAGTGTTTCCTATGAGAAAAACTCCAAATAAAGGGCAATCAACATTCATTTAAATTCACAACATATTCGTTGTAACCTTAGAAATGAGACCCACATAAACTTCACAAGGGGACTCATAAAAAAACTAATTCATTTAAATACATCATAGTCATAATCCATTTAGTCTGTTATCCACATATCAAAAAAAGGACAAACATACAAGGCCATAATATAAATATACCATAATGAAAACCATAGTCCATTGCATTTATTTAGAGTTTATTTCATAATACATCATTAGGACCTACTCATAATCCCAATATACGTCTTACTAGTGCAATGTATATGAAGCTCATAACCCTCACACATACCAACCAAAAACCAACAAGAGATCCAAGCATTCCTTTTACCTCATTACATCATCATGACAGTGTAGCCAACAAATGCATACGAAGGGAGAACCGACAGGGAGAGCAGTGCGACGTAAAACATCAGGCAGAGAGGTAGAACAAGGAGGGGAACACACCACAAGGGCAGGGCCGACATAGAGAGAGAGAGACACACACACACAGAACGAACGGACCCGAAAAAGGCCGGCGCACAAGACGACGTGGGGCAAGGGACAGGGAAAGTCGTTCCCTTACCCACACGAAGTAAACATCTCTTAAGTAGTCCTTAGTTAGGGTTCAAATGCTTACTTCCGATTTGTTGGAAATTTTACATCGGGAAACCGTTCTCCATAACGAAAGGGATAGGGACATGTGAGTAAACAGGAATCTGGTGTCAAGCCCTCACAGAAAAAGGAGGGTGTCCTACTGCCAAGATAGGGCATATGCACATTCATATACCATCAAGGTGGATCCACTAATAATGTGGCAATAGAGGACATAGTTCAGGAACTAGGAGGTGGTTACTAGAAATCGTATTTAGCAGTTAGCATTGTAGTGTCAATCTCGTGGAGAGACATCGGTGACACCCTTCTTTGTGATGAACACCTCTAGGTAAGTCACTCGATGCAAGCTAAATTATCCTTTTGAAGAGCTTTAAGTATTCTTTAAATTAATTAGTTCATAAGATAGGCCTTAGGGATTAACCCCTTATTATAACATGTACAT
The DNA here is from genome assembly GCA_027704765.1 of Solanum habrochaites. NCBI lineage: Eukaryota > Viridiplantae > Streptophyta > Magnoliopsida > Solanales > Solanaceae > Solanum > Solanum habrochaites. Next base: position 429,304 of record JAKWJA010000490.1, on the reverse strand, counting down.
AGATATATAGCGTTATAGATAATAATGTCCTTTATGGAAAACCAACATCATGTGAGAATGTCCTTTCACCTAATAAAACACCCTTTCGTAACATAGTCTAGTTTAGAGTACACGAGAAGGAACATTGCAAAGAAGAACCATTCATTCACAACATCACGTAGATTCTCAGATGAAATCCTCAACTCAAGTACATTCAGTGTGTATGGGTGATACATTATTGCGAAAAATGCTTAAACAATAGAAGCAAACGTGGTATAAAACACATTTTCAACTATAACAGAGTCATATACTTTTCATGCACAATAAGATATAAAGGTGCATATGAGAATTATCCTTTCAATTGACACCATAAACATATCATACCCACAGTTATCCATAGAGTGTGTGTGTACATATTGGTCCTCATGATCACATAATAGCAACAACGTTGTTATTGAGGAAACCTTCCTTCAAAGGATCACAATACATTTACAATATCCACCAAGTCATGAACAACTCCCATATAGAGAATTTAGGGATTATAGACCACACACCCACATTTAATCATAGGAGACAACATTGAATAGGGAACTCCTAACATGTACAAGATTACACATTCATATAGGTTTATATAGGTAGGGGTCATTCCACAATAGTACTCAACATAATAAATCATGTAGACCACACCTCATCCCTAGAACTTATTATTCACATTATACTACACATAATCAATACACCTTAATCATGATACTAATATTGAGGACTATATAAGTAACATTCATAGTACACCTTCATACTCATGATCGTCATAATAACAATCCAGTTTGCATCTATTTCCCTCAAGACAATGATCACAACATGTATAGATAGACAAGAAGTAAACACCGCCAACATAAGTGAAAAAAAATACAACATCAATTCATATATTGTCATGACCGGTGAGTACCCCCTAGAACTAACATTGCGTACTTGAACTCTCGGAGTTCTTATACAAGCTCATAGTCATCATTCATCGCATTGTCATAGGAAATTTAGCGAAAATTTAAAACTTTTAATAGCATATCATATGCTAGAAACATCACTTCATATAAACATAATATAGGTCATAATACATAATTAGACTCTAAGTCTCTTTTCCATCTTATACTCAACATCGATAAAATAGAATAGGGACACGAATCTTAAAAACATAAAATAATAACAAAGCTATTACATAAACTTTGAATAAGAAACTTGACATTGGAAATCCTTGAATCATATCCCTTCACTTTAAGAGACATCCTCTAGTCATCCACCACCTAAACTTTGTGTAAGAAGATGAATAAGAATGATATTAGTACAAGAATGCACTAAGTATGTCAAACATGCATTTAAAGAGGACATTTAGTTACAAACCATGCATAATGCCTTTTAGTAAAAACTTCATAATTATTGAAACAACAAGCATCACATATGGTCACAACATAACATAAAGCCACATACTCATTTAAGGCACATTTATCATTTTCCTAATATTACCTTTCTTTTACCTTACTTCACTTACCCCCAAGTAACCCTCTAGTAATACTTGGTGCAATGCATGAAGAGTGTCCCATTTCCCTTATCCACACTCAAGCATCACCTTACGGTCACCAAGGTGAACATTAATACAACCTTTCTTAACTCACCATATACATTCATAGAAGCATAGCATATAATCAGAAACATTCTTTACATATGACCCAACATACTTCATGAACCACATATAAGACTTATTCGAACAAAACATACAAGTTAAGACTATACATATTACTACAATGAGGCACTAGTCAACAAATGCATATTTGAACTTCATTTCATTAACACATCATGAGAACTTACTCACAATCTCAATCTAAGCCTAGTAGTGCAATGTACATGTGAAGCCTCACAACCTCACACATACTAAGTAAACTCACAAAGAGGCCACAAACATATCACTTACTTCATACATCAAATGGCAAGTATAGACAACTTCATACATGCCAAGTAATTCCTTCATCATATAGTCAATAAGGCCAAAATCATGCACATAAAGTGAGACCTCATCATATATACACTATAGGACTCATACAATGCACATTATCATAGCAAGTAGGTCAATTCCATAGTGTCATGAATGAGAGACATATACATATACATATGCATATACATATAGAATACGTTTCTAGAACTCCATTCAAGAGTTACTTGTGCAATGCATAGATAAGTTCCATACTATCACCTATACTAAGAAAATTCCCTGAGGTTATCCTAGTTAGGGTTCTTTACTTTATTTTCATTGTCCATTTTAATTAGGTAAAATGCATAAGTACTCCCTAAACATATGCCTCAAAAATCAGAGACACACTTATACTATACTAAGGTCCTATTACCCCCTAAACTTATTTTATAAATAATTTTCTACCCTTTCTCGGCCTACGTGGTACTAGTTTAAAAAAAATATCAACACATGCTGGGCCAACAAGATAGTGCCACGTAGAATGAAAGGGGTAGAAAATTATTTATAAAATAAGTTCAGGGGGTAATAGGACCTTAGTAAATTATAAGTGTGTCTCTGGGATTTCGGGCATAGTTTGAGTGGGTACTTGTGCATTATCCCCTTTAATTAAGGAAACCATTACCCTTAATTGACATTAAGACCATGGGAGCTAAATATGGAATCCGGTGTCATGGAACCCCATACCAAAAAGAAGTGCTCTACTTGCCAAGGTAGAACATTAACATCATGCTGGCATCTAGGTGGATCCACTTGCTAGGTCCTATTGGGGAAACATAGTTAAGAAACTAGGATATGTATATTGAAACCCTTTTTATGCCCTTAGGTCAATATTGTAGTTTCCACCTCGTGAAGACATTTGGTGAACTCGACTTCCCTCTAAGTTCACTAGGTGCTAAGCTAAGTTCCCTTTTTGAAAAGCCTTTATTGACATTACTTTAATAAAAAGAGGCTTTAGGAGACTTATTCCTCATATGCATAGCTCATATGTTATAGATGAGAATTGTCCTTTCATCAACCTAACATGTGGGAATATCCTTTCACATGTACATAGCCTATCTAGTTTCTAGTAAAGTTGAGCAAACCATTCAAAAGACCCTACTTTATTAGATTATCATAACATGCTTCATTTATGCATTCATGTATGTGTATATATACTTATTGAGAAGACCTTTCACGTAAAAAAATTTAGACACTACACATATTCATACTTCATCATAATCATGCATTCATATTCATGTACATAGAGAATTAACCCTAGGAACTATCCTATCAAGATACACATGTGCAATGTATAGGCGAAGTACCATACCTTGCCTACACTAGTTCACCTATCAAGTCATCCTAGATAAGATACATTTTCATACCTTCATGGACATATACTTTACATGCATAGTAGTAGACAATGATACATTTGAGAACAATCGTTTCATTGATCAATATGAACCTATACCACTTATAGATATGCATGAGGTGTGTGTACATTGGACAACATGATCACATAATGGAAATTAACATATTATTGAGGCAGCCACTCTCCAAGGATTACAATACCACATCCATGTCCCTTAAACCATAGACCACACACCACATAATAGCATAGGGATAAGACACCTTCATCAATGGATCTAAGACTCCTAACATTGGTTAAGATCACACATTCATATAGGGGTACATATGTAGGGGGTTATTCATAAATAGAACTTCATCAATGATAAAAATATAGACCACACCTAACCTTAACACATTCATTCAATTGTCATCACATCACCAATGCATCCTAGGTCATGAACTAGACAGAAAGACTAGGAATAACTTCACATGTGTGATAATCACAACCACACTTCACAATATAATTACCTTCAAGTCCATGATCACATCACATATAAATTTACAAGAATGTAAACACCACCACCATAAGTGTACCATACAACAAAATGTACAATACATCATTAATTATATAGATATTAGAAGAATCTAGGTCAATCTTACCAATTCTCCAAGCCTCGATCATCATTGATCAATAGCCAGAAATTCATCATCAATTCATATAGAAAATAATTGCTATAGATACATTAAGACAATCAAGTGATATCACTTAGTATGATATCTTGTGTTAATGTTCTACTTTGGCTAAGTGGAGAACCTTTCATTGTTGTAAGGTTCTACAATACCACATTCCATGTTTATCACCCATGGTCTTAGTGTTGGTTAAGGATATTATTTCCCTAAAGTAAAATGGACAATGGAAGTAAATTACTAGAACTCTAACTAGGATGACCTAAATGAATTTGCTTAGGATAGGTGAGAATATTGAAATTACCTACGCATTGCACAAGTAACTCTTTAAGAAGTTCTAGAATGGTTTTCTAAGGTGTATGATCATATTTATGTCTTTATGCATGGCATTGTAGTATTTATGTACTTGTTATGAAGATGTGCATGGTATACTTACTAACGGGTCTATATGATGAGGTCTTTCCTTATGTGCATGATGCTGATATCATTGGCTATATGAATGAAGTTCCTACTTGGTTTGCATGTAGTTTATTGTAGTATTATGCTTGATGTGTGAAGTACATGTTATGATGCTTGTGGTCTTATGATATTACTAAGTATGTGTGAGGTTATGGATCTTCACATGCACATTGCATTAGTAGACTTAGATTAGGATTGTGAGTAAGGTATTATGTTGGGTCTAATGTGTAGTATGTGCCTTGTTATATAAAATGTTCCTATGAATGTATATGTTGAGTTGAAAGGTTTCATGTATGATTCCCTTGGGGTCCTAAGGTGATGCTTGAGTGAGGATAGTGGAATGGGACATTATTCATGCATTGCACCAAGTATCACTAGAAAATTACTTGGGAGAGTCACGGAGTTAGAATAAAAGGAGTTCACTATAAAATCGAACAAGAGTTCACTGTAAGTTACTGTAAAGTGGCCCTAAAATTCCTTAAATGCAATATCTGATTTTAAATGATGTTTAACCATTAAATATACCTATATGAAGTTTGTAAATGGTGTAATTCTTATTGCATCAAAGTTTTATGAAGTTTTACAAAAAGGTATGATGCATGTTTTCAAGTAAAATGTCCCTTTTAAATGCATGTTTTTGCATGGTTGCCATACTTAGTGCATTCTTGTACTAACTCCATTCTTCTCAACCTTTTTACAAAACTGTAGGTTATGGATGCTTAGAGGTTGTCTCTATTATGAGGAGCTTGTTATGTGCTTCCCAAGCTCAAGGAAAAAGGGATTCTTAAGTTCAAGGATTTCCTATTTCATTCTTTTAAGTGAAGTTTGTAATAATTTAGTTAATGGATTACTTTATAAGGGTCGTATCCCTAATGTACTCTAATGATGTTTATCCCTATATATATATGTATATAGTGATGCATATGATGTGCTATCAAAGTTAAATTTTTCGCTAAATTTACCTATGAAAATTCTATGAATGATAACTATTGGCTTTTATAAGACCTTCGAGAGGTCAAGTACGCCATGTTACTCTGGGGGTGCTCCGCGGGTACGTGAAAACATGGTATCAGAGCTTGAGATGTATTACAAAGTGGTTTTACCATTCCAAAAGTCTCATATTGCAACATCTAGTAGAGTCTCTTCAGGTGGGAGTCACGGACACATCCATGGGCCAAAGAGGTATGAGGACGATGAGGTTGTCCTTCTTCATTATTCTATTCGTTCCATAGAACTTTATCCTATTAAAGATCTCAACTCTATGTTTTTTGCGGTGGGTCTTTAGAGTTGGGAGGGCTTGGATGAGATGGTATGACTATGCTTGAGGGAGTAAAGGTGAGTTTATGCTTTCTTGGTTATGGTTTGATGAGTATGTGTGAAGGTGAACTTTGGTTTATGTTGGATTTTTATGGAAAGCCCTTTGTGGCGAAAAATGAAAATCTCTGTGAAATGACATGTTGATATTGGAAATCGTATGTATGATATGTTTAAAACATGTTAGAAGTTGTTATGGTCAAAAAGAGTCTCTTTCGAAATGGTGTGTTTCTATATGGTTTTATATGATGATAGTTCTATGATATGGGTTAGACTTGAAATGCTTTGAAGAATGTATTAAATGGTGAAGATGCATGTTGCCTATATATGTATAATGGTTTAAATGTGGACCTTTGTATATGGGTGGTTCTTCATAGTTGCTTTGTTTGGGTTGGAGTCTTTTGTATGGGCTTGATCCTAGAAGTAAGAGTAGCATTACTTAACTTGTGTGTTATGGATTTCATTTGGGTGTCAATCCTAGAGGGGTGGGTATGGTTGAGTTAGTAGGCTCCTTGATGTGAGATTAGGAATGAAAACCAATGATGTTAAACCTTCTTGAGTGAAGTGTATGAAAGGTTGTTTTTGACTTGCCTTGACCTCGGTTTTTAAGGGAATGAACTGATTAGGCATACCCCAAGTGGGGGATAGTGAGCCTAATGGTAAGATGTTAATGCTCTTTCTGTATTCCTAGGTTGAGTTACTGTAATTCCTTTTTTAGGTTGGTAATCCCTTTTAGGTAATGGTGATGAAGGTTCATAAGCTAAGATCCTCTTGAGGTTGGGTAAATTTGCTCTTAAATGGGTTTTCCCCTAAGTGGGGGTTGGTGATGTGAGTAGTAAGGTTGTAAATATTTCTATCTTGTCCTTCTATTCTTACTTGAGCTTGAAACTAATGAGTTCCTAGAAGCTTGTTCACGATAGAAGTCTTGTATTAAAGTATGAATTGCACATTCTCCATATGTTAGGTATGTTTTGAATGACATTTATGATAAGTATGTTGAAGATTTTAAATTGCATGAAAAAGGTTCTTTGATCAAAATTTATGGTTTCTGTGTTGATTGTGCATCTTTATATGCTAATTGCTAATTAACTTCCATGGAGAAAGGTAAGGAACATGGTTGCAATCACTTTGATGTGTAAGGTTTAGCCTATTAATGAGAAATTGAGCCGCTTACAAATGAAATGTTGAGTCCTTGAAAAAGTGACGTCTATGGTTGCGAAAGCATGATTGTAGGCTCACTCTTGAAAAGTAAAGGCATGTTTAGCTAGTGTCCTTGTGTGTGCCTATAAATTGTGTGACTTTCCCAAGTTGATGCATGTTTATGAAAGCTAGTGTTATGCTAGGTATTGAAATTTTGTGAAATGGCATCCTATTGTTGTGATGTGTGTTGTGTGAATTACCATTTTGACTTCATTAGGAAGAAAGTATGAGCATGCTTTGGTGAAAAAGTTGAGAAATTCTCATTTTGAGTAAATTTTCCCTTGTGCCTTGCTTGGGTAAGGACTTATGAAACATGTAAGTGTGTTGAGGAGAAGGACATTTCTCCATGGACTCAATTAAGCATGGTATGGTTGAGTATGACCTTCATGGCACTAGGTCTAATTAATAAAGACCTTGTTAATTTATTGCATTCAAGTGTAGGGTATGAAGTAGAGTGGCCTATTTGCTTCTTGAGTGATGTTGGAATTGCCTAAGTATGATATTAATATGGTTGCATAAGGAGCTCTTAACTAAAATACCAGAATGATAGGCTAAGGATGTTACCTCTATGAACATGACAGAGCTCTACATGTTTTGATGGACATTTGGAACGTGCCGAATTATAAAGGTTTGGTATTACTTGGAGCATGAGTGCTAAAGGGTCTGAAGATAGTGTCCTTATAAGGGTGGTGCATGAATTCTATGTGATGATATTAGCATGTTGTGAGCGACTCTATGATCATTGAAGTCCTTGTTGTGTTGTGATTAAGTGTTCAAAGTGTAATTCGAGGACGAATTTCAGGGGGGAATATTGTAAGGGGAGGTTGTGTTGTCGAGGGGGGTTTTTTTTGGACCCCCAAAATGAGTTAAGGTGTCTAGATACTCACATGTAACATATAAGATTGTTATTACATGTTAAATATGTGTTTTAAAGTATGAATGATAGATTTGAAGTCATTTGAATTTAAAACATCCAAGAACATTACAAGACGTCGGAAAGATAGCCATTAGAGATGGCATTGTGACGACTTGAGTGTGCCTAGCAGTTAAAATGGTTAGAGGTTGTTTGGGTGAATTTGAAACTGGTATAAGGAAGGTCCTTGACATTGAAGGTGGTATTTACGTTGGAAATGTTTGGGTCGACTCCATAAGGGCCACAAAAAAGCCGGTTATTAAGGTTAGACCCAAAGGCATGTCGAGGACACTGCTTTGCAATGCCAATGACGGGAGCCTAATGACCTTAGCGTTTCCTTACGCCCCATAGGCGGGGGGTGGGGGGTGGGGGATCTAAACGACGGCCTACAGTGCGGTCCATCGATGGACCTACTGGGCGTTGATGGGTCCATCGATGCAAGCTGTTCAAAACTACGAGGCGGCTGTTTATATAAAGGGGTGAATGGGAAATTCACCGCACGCCCTAACCTGACCCTAGGTGGTTTATTTGGTTATTTTTTGGTGTATTAAGTTGATTAAAATCGTGACAACCCCATTCCCAATCTATGATTCAAAATTAGACTTCCCTCTCCCAAAATATCCTCTCTAGAAACCTCCATGGAGATGAATCTCAAGAAACAACCATGGTGATGGATTCTTCAAGATTTCTTCATCAAGTCTAAGGGTTTCTTATACAATGAGGGTAGTGGTTGATACGTCTCTTATATAACCTGAGTAATATGAGAGAGTTCTTCTCAATTTTCAAAGATAAATTAGATCAAACTTTCTTACTTTCTATCTCGCCATAGGTTCTTAAAAAATTGATTTCAAAAGTATGCTTATGAAAAATTGTTGATTATATGTTGATTGTAAAGTGAATTTCAATCCAATTTCATGTTGAACCCATTAAAATTGATTTAGCCTCTGTATGGGCTTTGTGATCTTGATCTTATGTAAATCGAATTGTGATTCAATTATGTTAAAATGCTTATATCTACTATCTAGTATGTGTATTGATGGTGAGGTTTAGATGAGTGATCCATATGGATCAAGGTTTCAAGGTTTGAATAAGATTAACCTATAATGTACTAATCTTGTGATCTTGATGCTGGAATGATTGTTATATGATTCAATTATGATGAATTGTCTTAGATACTGCCTACAATGTAATGTGATGATAAATTAGGTGTAATTGATTTGAATATATACAATCGAATTGGTAAGGATTGATCTAGGTTCTTTACGTATAGATGATTAATGTATGTACATGATGTGATATCTAGTCTAGGGTAGATGAAGCAGATTTAGTTAGTTTTATCTTTATTACTACGTACATTGTATAGTGTTGAGAGTTATATTATATCAGGCAAGGGTAATTGGTCAGTGATCTATGTTTCTCTACTTTCTAGTGAATTGATGATGTAGTGTACTTGATATAATCTCGATCTTGTTATTATTGATGCATGCTTTCGATTATGTTAAAGTACATTTAGTTACTTCCCTTTACTTGAATTGTTGATGAAAAAGGAGTATTGATCAATTATGATCAAGGGTTGAGGAATTGGTAAGATTGCCTACTTTTTTTTACTTGCTATAGTATAGGATATAATGGCTTGGATGGCAGTATGTGGATATATTGGTCACTTATGGTGGAGGTGTTTACTACGTGTCATATAGACTATATGTGTTGATATGGCCTTGAAGGGAGGAAAACTGATGTTATATGAGTGTGTAGTTATGATGATCACACTATGTGAAGCCTATGACTAGTTTCCTATTTTAGTTGTGATATAGGTTGTACGACTATTGTATACGCATGTGTATACCTATGTTAGAAATAGGTGGTGCTGCCATCAATGATTTGTGATGGTTAATTTCCCCTTAACTATGTACCCCTATATGAATGTGTGATTAGCTATAGTGAGGAGTCTTGAATGCAAGTATTGAAGTTAGCATGTCTCCTATGCTATTATGTGTTGTGTGGTCTATGCTTGGTTATACATTGCGGTCCTAAGAGGGTGGCTGCCTCAATGTGTTGTTGATAGACAGTAGATTATCATGTTGGCCAATGTACACACACTCACACATTATGCATGCTTAAGGGTATTCTGATATGCACTAATGTCTACTACTATGTATGTAAAGTATATGCATCTAGAAGTATGTTATGTATTATTAACTAGGACGACTTGATAGGTGTACTAGTATGCGCAAGGGAGAGGACTTATCTATGCATTGCACAAGTGTGTTATAAATCGCATGTTTCTAATGTGTTTATATTAAAGGATTATCATATAGTGTACCCTAGATACATATGCATTGATGTATGAACATGTGTGGCCTTAATGTGTAAGTGAAATGACTGCTCACATATGTATGTACAAACAAATGTATAATAATCTAGTAAATGGAGGGCCTTGGAAGGTGTCTCAGTGTTACCCTAAACTAGATGGTGCTTGAATATTATATGTCCATGTGAAAGAATTCTCACATGTAAGGTTGATGAACTTTCATCTATTAATATGAGATTGGGGGAAAAGCATATGAGGAGTTAACTTCCAAGCCTCAAATTTATAAAAGTAAAGATAATAATGACTTTTGAATAAAAAGAAACTAGCTTAGCACCGAGTGAACTCAGAAAGAGGGTGGTAATACCGTCCCCAATGTGGGATGGTAAGCCTCACCATGTTCCTACGAGGTGGTTAGCCTCATAGACCAAAACGAAATAGAGTGATATTTCCATGATGCCTCCAAGCCATAACTATGCTTGCCCCCATAGGATCAAACACGTGATATGACTGAGGAGGTTAAGGCATGTGTTAAAGTTTACTTTGGATAAGTGGATCACCTTTTCTTTGGTGTAGGTTCTAAAACACCCAAATTACATACTAGCACCCACGATATTGTGTCGGTAAGGCAAAGGTTCCCTAAAGTAAAAATGGACAATGGACTGTACACTCGAAAAGTTAAGACGTGTTCTAGATCCTTAAATAGGTGTCCCAAAAAGTGTTCTTGTATGTGACACTGTGGTAAGGTAATACAATAATGAATATAAGTCATGTAGAAGTTTGGAAATGGAAATCAAAACGTCAAAGAACGGTCCATGAGTCTGGCAACTATGCTCAAAGAGGTTTTTGACTCAAGTTTTAGGAGTCAAAAAAGATGAAATTTGGTGAGGTGTCTAATATTTATTTTTAAAGTTAGTTCATAGTCGAAAACACCTGGGTAAGATCCCAAGGACCAACCAAGGTTCCTTGAGGAGGACCCTTGCATTTGGGTCGAAGGCTGCCTAAGGCAGTGTCCACAGACGGTTGCCATAGACGGTTCATGGTCCAATTGATAGGGATTTAATTGCCTCCGTTGATGGAACTTAGAATATTTGGAAAGGACTGGATTTTAACTAGTATCGTACCAAAAAGACGGACCAACAGGACGGAGGGTCCTGTGGTCGTCGATTGACACAAGAGGGCGTCGATCGTGGTCTCTCTGGGGACCTGTTTTATGAACATTTGTAGGTTAGGTTGGAATTAATAATTAGGAGGTTAGTTAATTATTTAGGTTAAGGGAGGTTATAATAAGTTAATTAAACAAAATTATGAACACCCAAACCTAATTAAACACACCTAGATCAGAGTTCTCAAACCCAAATTCTAGCGTCTCTATTCTTTCCTCTCAAGTGAGAACACCGTAAATTCAAGGTCAGGGAATTCTATTGATTCAATCACCAAATTTTCCATCAATATTCTCGCAAATACTAAGGTATGTATTCCTTTTACAATTTGGGATATCTGTCCCCAAAGGCTCTTCAAGATTTCAAAAGATGAGTTTTAGGTGGGTCTCATTCCAATTTCGAAATGGATCTTTAATTGGATATGTTATGATTTCCTTTAATTTATGGATAAGATTATGATGATCTATGACTATATTACGCTATTTATTAATGGATTGGTCTGGTTTGTAGAATAGGCCTTTCCCTAACCTAGGTGTGATCTGTAGTTGATTGTTAGTGGTTCAATTGACTTGGTTATGATTGAATTACATCCTATTGATAGTTTATTGTATCAATTATGAATAGCTGATATGAATTGTTCTCCATATCATGCAGTTTGAGTATAATGATCTAGATTGTGAAGGTTAGATGATGAATTCTGACCTATGTCTCTAATCTGAAGCTATGAAGTAGTGATGATTGTATAGAGTATGCTTCAATGACTTTATGATATTGGTTCCTATTGGGATGCATTTACAACCTATTATTAGTTGAGTTGAGGGTTGCTGGATACTTGATGTTGGCTTAGGAAGGAGACTTAGTAAGTCTTGTGATTTCAACTCTTTACTTCTATTATGATTATTGTGATTAAATGATAATGTTGTGTTGAAGTATACCTTATATTAAGATTGATAGGGTTGGCATGATGCCGAATTGAAATATCTTTACTATGGTTTGTAAGGTGTTGGCTAAGATGTAAATGTTATAAGCATGGTGATAACTTACTAATGTGCCTTATCATGTATGATTACGTAAATGTGCTAACCAAAGATGTATGAATTGTAATGAAGGGAAAATACTCATGCAATTTCTATTGAGCTATGATGATGATGCTTATATAAGGGATTACCTTATGACCTAAGCTAAGCTATTATCATAAATAAATTCATTAAAGACATTTCAAAAGGGACTCTAGCTTAGCACCGAGTGAATTTGTAGATGAGGGGTGGCGCCTTCCCGAGAGGGAAGGTAGGGTTCACCATATTTCTCACGGGGTGAATAGCCTCATAGTACAAAAAGGGCATAGAGTGATGTTTCCATGATATCACCCAAGCTCCATAAACTATGTTGCCACCATAGAAATACTAGATAGTGGATCAACCTAGATGCTATGTTCATGTTTTGGCCTACTTTGGCTGGTAGACCACCTTCCATTGGTATAAGGTTTTACAACACCGGATTTCACATTTAGCTCTTGTGGTATATTTAGGTTAAGGAAAGTGTTCCATAAAATAAAATGAAGTAATGAAGTACAAACCAACTAGGGTGACTTAAGAGGTTTGACTTATCCTAGGTAAGGGTATGAGACTTTACCTATGCCTTGCACTAGTTTTCCTTGAGGGAAGCCTTAAGAGGTTTTTAGTATGTATGGATATGCTTATATATGTAAATGATGATAATGTGATGATCTTACATGTAAATTAAACTATGTGATGTTGGTTACTCTTATGAACATGCATTTGGTCTCTATTGCTAAAGTATGATATTATGTACTCTTAATGATATGTTACGTGCAGTTGGACATTGGTTATGGTTCTTTCTAGGTTTACTTGATTGAGTAAGGTTATGGGGCTTTGATTAGTTATTGAACAAGTGTACTTACTGAGGGTCATGAGTAATGATCTTGCTTGGATATAATGTGATGAACTCTTATTTCATGCTTGTGATGTTATGATTTGATGATAAAGTTGTATTCGTTTGGTGTTTTAAAGTATGTTGATATGCCGTGCGAATTTATTTAACTTAGGTGGTGTTGGTCTTGCATTAGATAAAGAATGAATTGATAAATATGCATTAATGACTTTGTATTAGTTCTGATGTGCATTAAGACTTTTCAAATGATAAGCAGCGTGTTTGAATGAAATGTCCCTTTTCTAGCATGATGATATTAGATTGTGCATTTCTGATTCAATACTTAGTACATGTGATGTGGACTCCATTTTCTCCCAATTATTTTAGTTCCGGGCATTGAAGGGTTTTTGAGACGAATTTGAAGAAGACTTGCTCATCCAATGTTGGGTAGGTCCTCACTTTCCGAAGAGGCAATTCCAATATCAGCTTATGAGTTGTTCTAAGTTTTAAGGACTTCTAGTTCTTCCTTTTAATTTGAAGTACTAAAGAATGTATAGCTATATGTGTCTTTATTACATGATGTATGTATGGGATATGCCCAAATTGATTAAAATATAGTTTAGATGGTGTATGAGATGAGACACTCTTTTAAGATATGTTAAGTATCTTATATATATCTGGAAATAAAAGTAGAAGACTATGTAATCTTCTTATACGAAGGGTCTATATATACTCGATATGAATATATATTATATGTATGCGAGAGGTCTATGTAAACCTCATAATATATAGAAATTTTTTAAAATTTTCAGCATTTTTGAACCTATGAATGTAATGATGTAAACTAAGAGGCTAGTCTTAGTCCTCTCCGAGGATGACGACGCCAGTTACGTCTATGGGGTGCTCCATGAATATAACTTTGTATCAGAGCATGAGGTTGATAGATTTAGAGTCGATGTCTCACTCAACCATGTCTATGTAATTCTTAGTCATAATTATGAAGCCCACCACACTTATGAATAGGAAACTATATGATGTTCAGGAAACTCTTACATTCTTGGAATTCCAATATCGTGCCTCTAGAGTCTTGGATCTATGTGCCTTTAGCATATAATCCTTTTATTATGATTATTAGGCAATGAATGCTCGAAGAACAGCCTCTAGAAGACTTTATTAAGAGATTGACAATGTGGGAGCTCCTCCCGGTGGCAATCAAGTCCTTCCTCTTGAAAAAGTTGCTAATGACTACCATCACAAGCCATCACTACTCAAGCACAAGCCATGACTACCTCAGCTAATCGGGAGGTGGTACCCCAAAAAAGCCAACATGTTGGCACCATGGCCTCAAGCTTGAGGAATTTCACTAGGATGAATCGTCCTACTTTTTATGGGTCAAAAGTTGAGGAAGACCCCAAGAGTTCCTTGATGAAGTCTACAAGATTCTCTATGCTATGGGGTTTACTACTAGTGAGAAGGCCGAGTTAGCCACTTATGAACTCAAAGATGTGGCCCAGACTTGGTATGTCCAATAAAGAGACAATAGGCCTTAAAGGGGTGGACCGGTCACTTGGGAGATCTTCAAGAAGGCTTTTCTCGATTGATTATTTCCTAGAGAAAATAGGGATGCCAAAGTGGAAAAATTCATCAACCTTCGTCAAGGAGGTATGAGTGTTCTTGACTACTTTTCGAAATTTACTAAATTGTCAAAGTATGATTCTTTTTTTGGTTTCCGATCATAGAGATGAAATAAGCTGCTTTGTGACGGGAGTGTGGATAACTTGAAAGAAGAATGTCTCTTGGATATGCTACATTATAATATGAACATTTATCGTCTCATGGTTCAGGATCAACAAGTGGAAGAGAAAAGGATCACGAAAAGAGTAGGTATGCTTAAAGGGCAAGGTATTTTGATGGTGGTTCTTCAAAGTGTAGGCTTGATATCCAAGACAAGCCTATGTTTAAGAAGAGGTTCTATAATCATGTTCCTTCTAAGTTCGCTAAGACTCGTGATGTTAGGGTCTCTAACCCTAAGTCTCAAAAGGGGAAGGGGGGTACTAGTTAATAACCAATAAGCCCAACTTGTGGGAAAGTGTGGCAAGAAACATTAGTGATTGCCTACATTCTATAACGAACAATGCTTTGGGTGTGTAAGGATTGGCCACAGGTTAAGGATGTTCTAGTGAAGGGTCAGACAAGGGTTAGTGGTCAAGTCAAAGGAAGTGGTTCTAATGATGCTCCAGAAGAAGAATCTGATTTTATTTATGCTCTACGCTCTAGCGGTTTGCAAGAGAAGAGACTTCGCGATCTGGTGCTTACCTGGTCCTTTATTATCCTCTAGTAGCTAAAAATTTTGACATTTTGCCCGATATCTTGAATAAACCTTTTATAGTGTCTACCCAGGTAAGTGAGTCGGTGGTTGCAAAAAGAGCGTATAGAAATTGTCCTATAATGTTGACCAATATAGTTACTCATGTGGAGTTAATAGAACTCGATATGGTTGATTTTGATGTCATTTTGGGTATTTATTGGTTACAGTCTTGCTTTGCTTCTATAGATTGTAGAACAAGGGTGGTGAAGTTTAACTTTCCAAATGAGCCCGTTTTAGTGTGAAAGGTGTTACACCCTAAAAATGAATTATGTCAAATAAGAGCTTCACATGTGTTCCATAAGTTAATAATGAGTTAAAATAATGTATTTTAGTATAAGAAGTCAGTTGGTGAAGTTTGGAAGTCAAACGTCAAGAAACGATCAAGACGTTCGGAAACTAGCCTTGTGTGTTTGCTAGTGTGTCCTTGAATGTTGTATGTGTTTATGTGTGTATTTTTAAGTCTTAAATCAGTGGGAATGACCCTAGAATCTTGAGGGACATGTTTAAGGTCAAAACGTCCAGATATGACTCTCCGGGGACCACCCTAAGGGTCCCCAAGGATGACCCAAACTTTGGCCAAGCAAGCTGCCCGACGCAGCAGGGTTTTGTACCTTGGTGAAAAACAGGCGCGTCGCGGCCAGGTGGCAAAACCCTCTGTCCATAATTTCATTTCCAATATCTTGTGGGAACAGCTCCGCGATGCGGACTTCTTCCCCAACGATAATTCCAAAAAGTTAAGTGAAGTTCGACTTGTCTAAAGTGGTCCAATCAATGTAGGGGTGTTCTGGGTATTTTTGGGGTGTGTTATGTACTGATTTTAGGTCATTATACACCCATTCCCCCAACCAAAAACCCCAAGATCTCATTTATAAACTAAAATTCAAAACTCTAAAAAAGTTCTTCTCTCCCAAAAGCTCTCCCAAACTCCATTGGAGCCAATTAAAGGTAGACTAAGGTTGAAGGTCTTGGACGTTATCTTCATCAAAATCTCATGGGTTTCTTCATATTAAGGTATTAGGTAAGTTCATCTTGAATATTCTTCATTCAAGGAGCCCATTCAAAAGTCTTTTCAAAAGGGGATCCCAAACTCCAACCTTCTTTCTATTTTGAACAACTAAGCATAGGTATTTCAGGAAAACGTTTTAATGAATGTTAAATATGACAGTTTTTTTCAATGTTGTGATGAATTTAAGGTCAAAAAACTCAAGACCCAGATAATAAAATTCCTCAACCTTTTAAAACAAAAAAAGGCCCTTATGAAGGGGTTATGTGCATCATTTAATAATGTTAGAAACTATGGTTTTTATACATTAATGGGATTTAGTAATTCCATATAGCTTTATTAGGATGTTTTAGTGACTATATAAAAAGGTGGTAAAGGCTGCGAGAAGGGTAAGTTGTTTCTGATCGGTTAAGTTAGTTGAAGATAACGCTTGAGTGGTATGGTCCACCCTTTGGTGGCGTGTTCTTGGGTATATGAAGTTATATGTGTATAGGTGAAAATTGCCTGAAGTCATGATATGGGAAGTGAAGTTATGATTTTGATATGTTGTAGTATAATATGTGTAGAAAGTTGTGAAATGAGCATCTTGAAGGCGTTTATGTCTAAATGAACTATGTATGAATATATGAATTATGATAATGTTTTTGTAATTGTGATGTTGGTGTGTATGAGCATGTGTAAATTCAAGTTTGAATGATGGTTAATTATGTGAAAGGTGTGCTAACATGTACTCTCACACACACTTGAATTCATGAATGAAGTCAATGAATGAAAATGAGGGATTGTACAGTAGGCACTCTTCGTGAGTAGAGATGAAGTGTCTAGACCATCCCTACTATCCCTAAGTATGAAAAGGGGGATTTTGGGGTAATCACTCTTTGTGAGTTGAGATGAAGTGTTTATTAGCGAACTCACTATTCCGAATGAGCTTTCCAAAGATAGGTTTGACGTTGGATACCTTTCGTGATTTGAGATGGGGTGTTCAATATTCATATGTTAATATATAGTCAATGAATGTTTAAGACTCCGTGGGTGAGTTGCTTAGAACCGAGAGGATTAGAGGAAGGGGTGGGTACACTTATGAGTAGAGATGTTGTATCCAATGTGTACCTCTGGTGGGGAGATCGGGTGATAATGTTAGTTAAAGAATGAGTTGTTTAGTAGCAATCTTCCTTATCCCTTAACTATTTCGTGTTAGTGTATCTATTGGGAATCCATCTTAAAGGCTCTAAAAGAATATGACCGTACTTAGGGAAATAGGGATCCCTAATCCGATAAAGGTAGACAGGGATCAATTTCAAATATTCATGGTTCTATGTCGGTTGAAAGCTAGACCCCTCACAAATAAGTAAGTGAACTATTAAAGTCCTTGCCTTAGTTTAAGGGTGTACTTACTTAGGGTAAGTGGTGGAACGGGAAGCTACTTATCCATTGAACAAGTAGAAATTTGTAGGGAGTCTTGATGTGTCCTTATATGAAATGTATGAATGGGTCATGATATGATGTAAGACAAAGTAATGTGACTTTATGCCTAATGTTAAGGAAGAATGTTTATATGATGTTTTGCACGATGAAAGCTATATATGTGAAGAATGTTATGATCCTAGTCTAAGGTAATTCCTAAGGAACACTAAGTGGAAGTAGTAGTATGGGATGCTACTTTAACATTGCACTAAGTGTGACTTGACAGTGTGGAGGATGGTTCTTATGTGAAATTCCTAAGTATATGAATGCTTCTCTATTATCTTTGGTATTGAATGGTGACTTGTATACACGAAATGAAGTATGTTTGTCCTTAGTAGTATTAAGGATCTCTTGAGTAGATATTTAGGAGGTTGTATGGGCGATCTCCTTATGTCTTACTTAGGAGAGCCTTTGAACAACTTAGGATAGGAGTAGTCCATGTGTAATTTTGGGTTTACTGTAAGTGTGCTCGTATGTTAGGAAAAATGGATGTTTTCCACTATGTGATAAATGATGATACTATATGATGTTTTGTAACTTAATTCATGAAGGTTTTATCAAAATAGCATGACTTGTATGTTTCAACTAAATTGTCCCTTTTTGCATGATTTTGCATATGCCATACTTAGTACAATGTTTGTACTAACCCCATACTTTTCTATACTCTATAAGTATAGGTTGGAAGCAAGTTGAAGGTTAGAAGGCAAGCTTGGGAATTGACTCTCTCAAGACTAAGTATGTCCTCATATATTCGAGGGCATAGTCTATGTTTCTTTAGTTTCTTCTTTTAAACTTTTTAACACTTATTATGTATTCTCTTTCAATGTAAAGGGTCGTTTCCCTAAGATATTTATGTCGTGTCTTTAAGTTGGCTTGTGACGATGAGACTATCCTTAGTATTTATAAAATATGTTTTCCTTATTATTATTTATCGTGAAAAAGTTTAAATTTCCGCACTACTTTTCATGTATTATGTACTGAATGATAGCTAAAGACTTCTGCAAGACCTTCAAAAGGTCGAGTATGCCTTGTTTCGACCTAAGGGTTGCCCTAACTTCTAGGGTGTACTTGTCGGTCGTAATAGAATGGGGGAAATTTTATGCCTAGAGGTCATATCATTTCTTGTTTGAAAGCTTGTAGGATGATCTCTAAAGGGTACTTATACTATATAGTAAGAGTCCAAGATTTAGACTCTGAAATTCCTCCCATTGAGTCGGTCCCCGTAGTGAGGGAATTTCTGGTGGTCTTTCCTAATAATCTTCCTGGTATTCCTCCCGAATGGGAAATTGATTTTGGTATCAACATGCTACAAGATACAAATATCATTTTAATTCCTCTTTATCGGATGATCCGGCCGAACTGAAAGAAGTGAAGGCTCAACTCAAAGACTTACTAGAAAAGGGTTTTATTCGGCCTAGTATTTCTCCATGGGGTGCTCCGGTATTGTTTGTGAAGAAGAAGGATGGGTCCCTTAGAATGTGTATCGATTACCGTCAACTCAACAAAGTCACAATTAAGAACAAGTATCCTCTCCCTCGGATTGATGATTTATTTGATCAACTCCAAGGTACGAGTTACTTTTTCAAGATTGACTTGAGATCGGGATATCACCAACTTAGGGTGAGAGGTGAAGATATTCCCAAGACGACATTTCGATAAAGATATGGTCACTATGAGTTCTTAGTAATGTATTTTGGTCTCATTAATGCTCCTGCAACGTTTATGGACCTAATAAGTAGGGTGTTTCAAAGTTACCTAGATTCATTTGTCATTGTCTTCATTGACGACATCTTGGTATATTCAAAAAATGAGGGTGAACACATGGTTCATTTGAGGGTAGTATTGCAAGTGCTTAAAGAACACCAATTGTTTCCCAAGTATAACAAATATAAGTTTTGGTTGAGGTCGGTAGTGTTTCTTGGTCATATCATCTCTAGTGAAGGGGTAGAGGTGGATCCAAAGAAAACCGAAGCAGTGAAAAATTTTCCTAGGCCTTTGGCTCCTACATATATTAGGAGTTGCATAGGTCTAGCTGGTTATTATAGAAGGTTTGTCGATGGATTTGCGTCTCTTTCTTCTCCCATGACAACCTTGACCCAAAAAAATGTGAAATTTGACTGGTCAAAGGCATGTGAAAAGTGCTTTGAAATGTAGAAGGATAGACTTAGTTCAACTCCGATATTGACTCTACTGGAGGGTACTAAGGGTTTTGTGGTTTATTGTGATGCATCCCGAGTCGGGTTGGGATGTTTTCTTATGCAACATGGCAAAGTTATAGCCTATGCTTCCAGGAAACTCAAAGTTCATTAGAAGAATTACCCGACTCATGACCTTGAGTTAGCGGCCGTGGTACTTGCCTTGAAAATATGGAGGCATTATCTTTATGGGGTTCATGTTGATGTGTATACGTACCATAAAAGTCTTCAATATGTACTCACTCAAAAAGAGTTGAATCCCGAAAATGGAGATGGTTAGAGTTGTTGAAAGACTATGGAATGAGTGTTCACTATCACCGTAATAAGGAGAATGTGGTAGCGGATGCTCTAAGTCGGTTGTCCATAGAAAGTGTGTCCCATGTGGAAGAATCCAAGAGAAACCTAGTGAAAGATGTTCATAGGTTGGCTCGTTTAGTGGTTCGAATTGACGATTCCCCAAATTGTGGTATGGTGGTACATCATAACTCCGAGTCTTCTTTGGTGGTTAAGGTGAAGTCTAAGAAACACAAAAAATCGGTTCTTGGTAAAATGAATGAGTCATTCTCCTAAGGGGGGATGGTGTTCTTAGGTATCAAGGAAGATTGTTTATGCCCAATGTGGATGATTTGAGGAGTAGGATCCCTGAGGAAGCTCATGGATCCCGTTACTCTACTTATCTGGGTTCAACAAAGATGTACCATGGCCATAGAAAAGTGTTTTAGTGGGATGTCCTAAAAAGGGATATTGCGGAGTTTGTTGCAAAGTGCCGCAATTGCCAGCTAGTGAAGGCCAAACACCAAAATCCGAGTGGTCTACTACAAGAAATCCAAATTTCTACATGGAAGTGGGAAGATGTTAATATGGATTTTGTAGTAGGTTTGCCTCTAACTCGAATGCAATATGACTCTATATGGGTGGTAGTGGATAGATTTACCAAATCCACTCGTTTTATTCCCGTCAAGTCTATATATTCGGCGGAAGATTATGCAAGGATCTATATTGACAAGAAAGTGAGTCTTCATGGGGTTCCTTTCTCCACCATATTGGATAGAAGTGCTCAATTTACATCTAGGTTTTGGAGGTCATTCCAAAGAGGTTTGGTCACTCAAGTGAAGTTAAGCACCACTTTTCATCCCCAAGCAGATGGTCAAGCGCGGACTATTAAAACTCTTGAAGATATGCTTAGATCTTGTATCATTGACTTCAAGGAAAATTGGGATGAGCATTTTACTTTGGTGGAATTCTCATATAATAATAGTTTTCATTCATCCATATCTATGGCTCCTCATGAAGCCTTGTATGGTAGGAGGTGTAGGTCTCCTATTGTGTGGTTTGAGGTTAGCGAGTGTTTGCTTCTTGGTCCCGATTTGATTTATAAGTCTTTGGAGAAAGTTCATATCATAAGGAACCGGTTGCAAACAACCTATAGTCGGCAGAAGTCTTATGCCAATCATAGGAGAAGAGATATAGAGTTTGAAGAAGGTGATAAGGTGTACTTGAAAATTTTGCCTATAAGAGGGGTGTTAGATTTGGCAAAAAGAAGGAAGTTGATTCCTCGTTATGTGGGTCCCTATGAAATCTTTCAAAGGTTTTGTAAGGTTGCTTATGAATTGAAACTCCCCAATGAACTATCTTCGGTTCATTCGGGTTTCCATGTTTATATGCTTAAGAAGTTTATTAGTGATCCTGAGTCTATTCTTCCTATTGAGGGTCTTGGCATGAATTATAACCTTTCCTATAAGGAGGTTTCGGTTGAAATCCTTGATCGTCAAGTGAAGAATTAAGGAACAAAGAGGTGGGCTCCGTAAAAGTATTATGGAGAAACCACCTAGTTGAGGGAGCAATATGGGAGGCTGAGGCTGACATGAAGTCCCGTTATGCTAATATGTTTCCTAATTAAGGTTAGATGTTCTTACTTATAATGAAAATAATGACTAAATTTGAAGTTGCTATGGTTTTTGGTGAAGTTTTGCAAAATGTGCATTTTATGTAGTCATTATAGTGAAGTTACAGTGAAGTATGCCTATTAACTTGAAAATTTGCAATCCTTCTTGGTTTGAGTCATGATGTGCATTTTGATACGATGAGTCTTTATATTATGATGTTTAACATGTTGTTAAGTTCAGCTTAGGCATAATTGACTCATATATGGTATGTTTAGCTCATGTTTTTGTGTGAAGGAAATTCATCATAATGTGATATTGATCCTTATGTGTGGTAATTGATGTTTTTAAATTGCTATGGGTAAAAATACCATTATTGATGTTGTAACTAATGTTATTATGTATTTTTGATTGGTTGGGATTGTAGCCTTGAGTCTATTCCTTCCTTTCAAATGATTTTAGTGTCATTCGGGGACGAATGTTCCTGGGGGAGGGGATAATGTAAAACTCCGAAAGTCTAACAAGTTTTCTAGAGACTAACATAGGTTTCAAAAGGTTTAGAAACTGTTTTAACGTCATAAATAATGAATATAAGTCATTTAGAAAGTTTGGAAATCAAAACATCAAAGAACGTCCGGAAACTAGTTCAAGAGGTGCTAGTGTGCCTTAGCCTATTTGACTACGTTTTAGGTGTCACAAAATGATGAAATTTGGTGGAAGGGTGTCTAACATGTATTGGAGTTAGTTCATAGTCAAAACTTCCTAGTACGATTCCCCAAGGACCAACCAAGGGCCCTTGAGAAGGGCCCTTGCGTTTGGGGTCGAAGGCTTCCTAAGGCAGTGTACACATACAGTTGTCACCGATGGTTCATGGTCCAATCGACAGGGCATCGATTTTCTCCATAGATGGACACTTATAATATTTGACAAGGACTGGATTTTAACCATTCTCTTACCAAAACGACGGACCAACAAGACGGAGGGTCGTGTAGTCGTCGATTGACACACGAGGCGTCAATCGTGGTACTATTGTTGCTGCACGTTTTAGGTTAGTTGGAATTAATAAATTAGGTGGTTAGTTAATTATTTATGGGTTAAGGGAGGTATACTTAATTTAATTAACAACCTATATAAAGACCCTAACCTAATTAAGCTAACCTAACTCTCATAATTCCAAAACCCAAATTCTCTTCCTTCTCTCTTCTTTATTATTCCCAAGTTGTAGAACACCATAGAAGTGAAGGTCAAGCTGGGTTATAGGTCTTCAATAACCAAATTTTCTCCACCAATCTTTATCAAATACTAAGGATATGATTCCTTTCACCTTTCGTTCTCTTTCCCCAAAGGGTTCCTTCAAATTGATTTCAAAAGATGAGTTTTCATGTGGGTCTCTTCCAATCTCGAAATTGATCTTTCAATTGGATTTTTTATGATTACTTTTGAATGTATTGATTAGATTATGATGAATTATGACTATATTACAGAACTTTTTTATAGATTGGTCTAGTTTGTAGAAGATGACCTTTTCCCCTTAACCGTAGGATGTGATATTGAGTTGAATTGTACAGTATTGGTTCAATTGACTTGGTTATTTGTTGAATTACTAATCTATGTTTGATATGAATTTTAATACTATCATGCTAGTTCGTGATTAATTGATCTAGGTTTTGAAGTAGATTATGAATTTGACCTAAGTCTCTAATCTTAATCTATGAACTAGTGATGGATTTTTGTATAGTGCTTCAATTGACTTCATTATCAAGTTGGTTACTATTGTGTGATGATATTACACCCATTGGTGGATTGATTTTGAGGGTTAATGGTAAGACCTTGATGTTGTCTTATGAAGGAGACTTAGTAAGTCTTGTGATCTTAACTCTTTACTTCAATTGTAGTTACTTGTGATTAAGGGATGATGTTATATTGAAGTATACCGTACATAAAGATTTATAGGGTTGGTATGATTTTGAATTAAATGTCTTGATAATGGTTTTTGAGGTGTTGGATAATATGTAAATGTTATAAGGATGGTGATAACTTACTAATGTGCCTTATCATGAATGTTATGTATGTAAGATCCCCAAGATGAGTTAGAGTGTATAGAGACTCAAATGTGCATATAATGTTGTGAACGTGTTAATTAAGTGTTTTAAAGTATGCTTGGATGATTTGAAGTCATTTCAAATTCAAACATTAATGGACTACCGTGACGTTTGCCGACAAGTCACCAAAGAGGAATTATGTGTTTTATGTGCTTTGTGTGTGTCATGAGATTATAAGGTCTTTATATGAGTTATACTAATGTTTTTAGGCAGTATGGAGAGTTTCATGAGGTTTAGAGGTCAAACGTCCAAGACGTTTGAAAGTTAGCCATTGAGACGTTCAGGTATGTGTCTTGAGTGTGCCTAGCATGTTTGGACGTGTTGCATGGAATTTTTTTGGGTGAAACTGATGTGGAAGGTACTTGAATTGTTAATGTTCACATTTACGTTGGAAACACCTAGGACTCTATGAGGCCCTAAAGAAGGACGTAAAGGCTGTCTTGACACTGCCTTGGCAGTGTCAATCGACTAAGACAAACAACGCCTCATCATTTGACTGACACCCCATCTGTTACATTCGTCGAGCACCCCTTAAAAGTAACATGGCATATTTGACCTTTCGGAGGTCTTATACTATCCCATAATTATCATTCATCGTATTGTCATAGGTGAGTTTAGCGTAAAATTTAAAACTTTTCATAGCACATCATAAGCTAGAAACTTTACCTCATATATATATATAATATAATAAGTACATATTTAGACCTTAAATATCTTTTCCATCCTAGACACAACATCATATGAGTACAATAGGGACAGAATCCTCAACATAGCATGAAGTAAAGTTATACCACTTTACATAAATACATGAGTTAGGATCCTTGAACTTATAAGGTATTATTTCCTTAGCTTGGAAATCACATATCACTCCGCACATATATAGACTGTCACATCGCGGGTTCACCCCCTAGACGTAACCGTGTATCGGCCTCTTTGAGACTAGACAGCCTCTTATTTCTTACATCATTTCATTATTGATTAAAAACACAGAGATTAAAACTTGTCAACTACTTACTAATCAGAAAGTTTAGATAGACCTCTACATACACATAAATCCTAATAATTTCTGTTTACATAGACACTCGTTCGTATAAGAAGATTATGCCCAGTTCTGAGCCAAATCATAATACGAAGTGGCCTATTATCTCTCATTGTACATAACAAGTTGAGCAAATCCTTGAGTGTTTGGTATTGAGGCCAATCGGCAGTGTCCATTAGAAGACACCCCATAGCACATAATATCTTATAAACCTCATCAATGCACTCATCACCATATTTAAACCGCTAATCTCATGTACTTCTATTAATCACTTATAAATATTAAACAAACTTAAAGAGTAAACCCGTAAAATAGGCAAAGCAAACCACCAACTATTATCCTTATGAGACACAAGTGCAATGACCAAGTTCAAAAGCCCCATAACCCTACCTCTAATCAAGTAACCCACTCCAAGATCATAATTTCAATTCCCTATACCTTAGCATAGTCTTCCTCTCATATATTATTCTTTCTTTAACAATGATAACAATTTCATATTCATAAGCATATTATTAACCATATAAATTCATTTAACATTATAAATCGTCATTTATACTAAAATATTTAATTTCTTAATCGTGCTATCAGTAAACTAGTGGCATGCTAGTAGACGTCCCATACCCTACTAAGCTAAAGTCAAACCTTCAGTCACTTCAATTATTTTACACTTCATTCATTCCATTTTAGTTAGGGAACTCTTGCTTTAACCGCATGACACATGACCTAATGTGGAATCCGGGTTTCTGAACCCTTACACCGATGGAAGCCCGTGGTCGTAGCGCCAGCCTCACATCAAATGTAGCGATCTAGGTGGATCGCCTACGGCTGAGTATTCCTGCGTCGTGCACATAGTTTTATGTAGCTTGGTTATCATGGAAATAGCAACTCTACACCCGAACCTTGGGTCATTGGGCTACGTAGTGAACCTACCTTCCTTATAATAAGAAGATGTCAGCCGAGGAGGATACAATACTCGCGAAGGCCAGGACCGCAAAATCGCAAAAAGAACGCGCCCGGACCCTCCGAAACGAGAGAACCCCTCACATACAGCCAATCGGTGCTAACAGGTCCCTTTATTGAAATTCTTTGTCTTGTTGTAATCATAACTTATTTAGTCATGGGTCTAACCCTTGTATAATCTCATCATTAATAGTCTCATAAGAAGGGTTGAGTGTAGTCCTTTCATCACAATCCAATAGTGAGATTAACTACCTCCAATAGTCAATACTTTCAATTCAACCATACCACCCTATAATTTATAGAGCGGGCCTACTACAACCTATATTAGCTTATTGTACAATTAATCACAATTAAGTAAAGATAGAGTTCTAAGACTTACCGCGTCTTCCTCCTGTCCTATTATCAGGTCCGTCATCACAAAAAACATAAATCAACCCAAGTTGGTGAGTGTACATCATAGAGGACTCATAATCAATACATCCCAGGCCGAATTGCATCTCTATAACACATTCTCTTTAATCACCACACTTGAAACAAGATACATGCGTGACAATTTCACATTACAATTCATAACCTAATTACGCATCTCAACGGAACTAGCATCATATTCCTAAAATCACTTAATTTAACCATATAACGCACCATATGTAGTAATCCTATTCAACAACCAACTCAATTGAACTGATTCAACATACAACATATGTCAGATCACATACTAGGGTTAGGGAAGCGAACTCTTGTTCTTCCATTATGGCCAACATCAATATTAATCCTAAAAAGTTGAATTACGTGTAAATATAATCATAGCCACTCTAAGAATTCACTAATAACTCAACTCCATAACTTCAATTTCATAGTGAAATTGAAACCATAAGAAACTCAACTTTTTGAAATCCTTTTTGAATGGAACAACCCATTGACCAACGGATCTCAAAGTGAATTGAACCCATACCTTTCCATGTTTCTCAACAATTAATTGAACAAACCCCCTTTTCCAGCCGCCCAAACCTAGGCTTGTCTAACCTTCAATGGTGGCTTCTTGTAGGACAGAAATAGAGAGAATGCAGAGAGTTTAGTTTGAGAGTTGGCTTTAGGTTATGGGTTCAGGTTATTTTGAAGGGCTTCATTAAATATTAGTTTTGCGTTAAATATCTAACTAACCCCTAAACATTTAATTTTTAACTGAAATCATTAAAATTCCATTAGTGAAATTTGACCTCACCGATGAGACCCTATCGACGGTCCGTCGTGGGTAGACGGACACCCGCCCCTCCGCCTGGTCCATTCGTCTCTTATATCAGAGACTTTGGCAGGCAACGCTTCTCTCTAATTTTCTAGTCATGGGAATACGGCGGCCTCGAGCCCCGTCGAGCCAATTATGCCTTACTCGTCCTTTCCGTCAAGTGTAACAGTAGCTAGGGAAGGGCAAGTGCCTTCACAAATCTTTCAATGTGTGGGATGACTTTGTCCTTTTATGCCCGCGAGCCACTTACAACTGTCGTTTGCCCCGCTCATGTCACCCGCCGGTAGTACTACCCAACCGGCATCAATTCAGGGTTCACCTTGAGGGGCTCTTGGTTAGATCCTTGGGGAAGTCGTACCCGACGTTACCATCATGAACCTCAACAAACCCATACTACCTTCCACTCATTTTCGTACATTTCTAGACATCCTAAAACTTAGCAAAAAGTCTAGCACACTAACATCCTTTAAACCAACTTCCCGGACATTTGTTCTTACATCTTCTAAACGACCTACTTTCATTAAACAAAGGACTTAGAACAGTGTTTAGACATTATTGACACCTATTAGGCTTTCCTCCTGATTCTTGAATTTTCAAGATGTTGACATTGACATCCCGTATTAGCATCCATAACCTCCACTTCTGTGTAAAAGTCTGAGAAAAGGAAGTTATACAAGAATGCACGCAGATATGGCCCAACCACCATGCAAAAAACAGGCATTTAAAGGGAACATTTTTCTTGAAATCACCCGTCATGCGTTTTCAGTAAATCTTCATCAAGTCCTTTTATACTAATAGCATTTATATCATTTACAGACTTAAATTAGACATAGCCAAGGCGAAACATCATATTAAATCACATATTTTTAAGGCGCATTGAGTGCTCACTTTACACTAAGCGTTTTCTTTATACAGTAAGTAATTGAATTTATTAGTGCACATCTTTCTTTTAACTTTAAATCTCCCAGTAAGCCCCTCTAGTGATACTGTTGTGATTGCATCACCTAAGGCGCACAACAAATCATTCATACATCTATAAGCCAACCATACCCTCACAGAAGTTAATCAGAAAGACACACTTAGGCCAACACATCAGACACTTACAGTAAACTCTTGTCATCAGGCGTATATTTACTTATATTGATTCATAAAGGACCTTATGAACCTACTCATAAGTCCCAATCTAATCATGAACAAGTGCAATGTACATGTGGAATCCCAAACCGCACGGACTCACACATACTAGTAGACCTTCTAGAACACAAGACTAACATATCCTTTATGTACCAGAACCAATACATACTCAACCAACATCCCACTTTAATATAGGCCTTAGTCACAATTTTCATGTTAAAACTTAATGTCAAGAATATCTATCTCATCATTGTAAACACTAACACACTGTCATAGCAAGAGAACCATAACATAGGACACTAAAACCAACACCTCCCTAGACTTCCTTAAGTGTTACTTGTGTCAATTATAGGTGAGGCCCATACCCCACCTACACTAAGGACTCCCCTTAAGTTATCCTTTTAGGGTCTCTTAGCTTTAATTACAATGTCCATTTTACTTTAGGGAAACTATAGCCTAAACCGACAATAAGACCATGTAAGCCAAGCATGGAATTTAGTGTCATCCCCTCACACCAAAGGAGGGTGTCTTACTTGACAAGGTAATACATGAGTATCATTCTAGCATATTAGGTTATACTACTTACTAGATCCTATGGGGCAACTGTAACATTTTGGAAAATTACATGTCTAGTGACGAGCCCAATAGGTCTTTAAGAATGCCTATAGGGGGGTACATAAGCATCCCAATGTCCAATATTAAGAAATATTAGGAATATTATAGAATATTGGCTAAGGGGTATTAGACAATTTCTATATAATGCCCAAATAAGAAAAATATTGGGGCATATTAGAGAATATTGGCTTAAAAGGGTATTAGCCAATTTTTTAAGTATTAACAAGCTTGTTCAAGAAATGTACCTGCAATAAAGACCGTAGGGTAAAATGATTTTTCCTTTAACTCACAAAGTAGGTACAAGGCATCCAAGTGTCAAGCCTAGGTACCTTAGCACATGATCATTTAAAATGATCATGTAGATTAAGCAGTACCCAAGCACATGGTAAGGATCCTTGGGACAATAAGTAAATATTCCAAAATGAACCATAAATAATAGTTAGTTAGGAAAGTACAAGCAACCCATGTGCAAGCACATGGGGGAGAATCATCCAAGAGGGGACCACCCTAATCGAAATTAGTTAGGGTAGTTAGGGGGCAGGCGTGCACATGGGTTCACCTATGTGGGGCCTAGCTCTCTGACTAATCCTAAACCCAAAACTACTGACCTTACTAACTAAATAACCTAGGAACAACCGAAATTAACTAATTAGTGCACCCGACAACCTAAGACTTAACCGGGTGACACTAACCTAGTAACTAGTTAAAGAGACAACCTAGTAACCTAACTAGGATGGTCCAAAAGTTGGTTATGGTCCTAAACACTTGGGTATACTTTAGTAATTTACCGTACTAGCTTACTAATTAATTGTAAGAAACTTAATTATATTAATTAAAACATGGACAAAATTGAATCAAAAAGCATTTCCCAGATTTCCGGTTAAGCAAGCAATACAACCAGTACCTAACTAGGCTTGCTAAGGGTTGGTTATGGTCCTAACAACTTAGGATACTTTAGTTATTATACTAGGTTTATACTTAATTAATTAATTTATCAGATTAATTAATTATTTAAATGTAAAAACATAAATAACAAAGCATTTCAAGGATTTTCAGTTTAAAAATAGAAAAATACAACCTGTCCTTACCTAGGATGGTCCAAAGGGTTTCGTATGATTCAACGAATTAAGTTCAATGAAGTAATTACCCTAGGTCAATTAGTTATTAATATATATTAAAAATAAATGAAAGGGTCAGAAACCGGAAGTTTCTTACACTACCATAGAAAAATATAACATCAAGACATCCTATTACGTAACTAGGATGTCCAAAAGGGTTAGGTTATGTTTCCATGACGTAAGGGTACTTCTTCATTAATTACTAGGGAGGTCCCTTAATAATTAATTACGTAAAATAAGACATTTAATTAATTAATTTCCAGGGGTCAAATGAAATTAGGAAAAATTTCAGATTGAATAAGTGTTGTTTTTTCCTAGTACTAGTCCAATCGAGTTTAATTTGTCAGTAATTTTAATTTTATTCATTTTTTGATTAACTTATTAAGACTAGTTGAATGAGTTCAATATCATTTCCTAAACCTAAAACTACGATCAAACCACTCCATGGAACAACAATGCTAAAACAACGAAGCAAGTTCCATAGTTATCCTGGCGATTTCAAGGTTTCTCCAGATTTTTATTTGAGGTGGTCTTCATAGATTAAGTTCTACTGTAGAAATGGGATTAATCTACTGGCATTCCTTTTCCAAGAGGCTTTTCAGCGTTCAAACTATGAAATTCGAAATTAAGGGTTATTTCACAATGATATTGTTGAACGTCTCTCCCTAGTTATCCTTGTTTTTCGGTTCTTTAATTATATAATATAATCTTGAGCATATTTTTGTATGTTGGTGCAAATTTTTTTATAAGTTCATGGATTTGTTATGATTATGAGGGTCTATAATAGATTGGATTCGAATGATTGAGTGAATTAGTTACACGGATGAGGATTACATAATGCTCAGAGTTTGGTGGTTCGCGAAAGATGAAGTTTGTTGAGGAGACGTTTATGAGTTGATTATACCTTATAAGATGTTTCATTAATGATAGATTATTAAGTTACTTGAATTGTAATTTAAAAAGTTGCTTACAACAAATGAGTTTTAAATTACCATACAAATGTAAGTTTTGGTTACGCCAACAAATTGGCTAGCAAAACTAACACTATGTCCAAAATATAATCTCCCAAAATGTGCGAATTATACTAATTAATTCAAAAGATGTCAAAGTGATACCAATCTTACTCAATAAATATTACTAGGGTATTCAATCAAATGGACAAGTCCCAACTACCCGATCCACACGAAACTTGTGAATGTAATAGGCATTGAATGAGTAGTTAGAACTTTAATTAAAGAATCAAAGCTAGTTTTCATGAATCTATAGTGCCAAAATAAAACATCATAGCTTGGCCAAACCAAGCAGTGAATTGGTTTTCTTTGTAAGTTAAATCAAAGATGAAAAGTTCAAGTGTACTGCAATTTTGGCTTATTCCAACAAATTTGCCCAACATTAATTTCCAAATGTAATAGTATTGCTAATGATTCCATGAAATTATACTTAATGACTTGCTTCCTTATCCCTGAAAATGGCTAACAATCCATTGAAATAAGAGTTGATAATCTAATAAATGTAAGTTATCTTTTTTTTAAAACATACTTCAAAGATTGGAAAATGGCTAATATGACTAACTAAACATGAATAACTGTAAACTTGTCTTGTGCGAATAAATTGTGCTATGAAAGTCATTTTCAATTTCTGGGCTAACACCTATGTTTGTAAATCATATATAACCAAATAGAAATGACAATAAGACCATATAAGGTAATTCAATGAATCTATATATAACAGGCATCCAATCTTGGACAAGTCCAACGGTGCCCTATACCAAATGACATCTATAACATTATGCAATCATTGAGTGAAGTTCTCATCACCATAAACGATGATATAACGATTCAACAAAGTAAGCAAGTACCGTGAGTATAACAGGACTAAAGATGTTCTAATTTTTTAATAAGTGTCCATAATGAGTTTTAAAGTCGGAGACAAGCCACTTACACCTAAGCTACTAGGTCAAAATACTCACAAATGAAGGTGTTTGAACGTGTGAGACAAGTCTCCTTAACATTCAATATGTTTTATGGTAAGGAGAATTCACATTTTAAATAATGTAAATTAAAAGGATGAAAGCCATCAATATAGTAATTAAATCTCAATCTAGAAGCAAGGCTCCCATATGTTTGAGTCCACTCTAAACGATAAGAGATAATAAAAGTTAGCAAAGCAGTGATAGAATAGTTATGAGAATGGTGCTTACACGTGTAATCTCAGGCAGACGAGCTAAAAACACAGAGGTGATAATTGTCTTCTTAGCGTCCCTTTGCGTTGTGAAAACTATGTCTAGCCAACATAAGAACTAGCCTGTGTTTACCACCTAATAGAGAGCTATGTAGGTTTCGCTCTCACACTGTCCAGTGAGATCACCCTCTTTTCAGGTGTAGGTAGACACTGGATGTCTGTTTAGCTCACAGATCTATGTCGTTAATACTACAAAAAGTAATGTTTCTTTGGTTGCACTATAGCAGTGAGCCACCCCTTCGGTGGGGGTAAACACTTGAGATGATTCCTTGCCGGGAATCATCACCCCTTTTTCGATGTGGGATAGACATACTGGATCTGATAGTGCTACATTTGATCTAGATTATTCATTTTAAAAACCGGTGAATCACCTCTTTTTGCGTGTGTGGTAACACTGGCTTTCATGTTAGCTCGCATGATCTTACTTCTAAATATGTCTCTAAAGAGATCAATCAAAAGAATACAGATGATGGAACGTATGTTCAAAGAAGCTATGAAGTAAAGCTTCACAATGTCAATTGGCCATACAATCCAATACCATTGAAGTTCATGAAATATGGGCAAAATCCATAAATTGCTTTACAATGAATCCTTATAGAGCCAATAAAGGGGACAGAAACATAATGCAAATCAAAGATTCACACCTTTCCTCATATAAAAATTATGAAATAAGTGGCATAGCCACTGATACGGGATTAGGAATGTTGAAATACTAATGTAATGATGACTCATGGTAAGGATGGGAACTCATTCCTAGTCCCTTGGAATGACTTACTTGATTTCATTGTAATGTAATGGGACTACGATGAATCATTGCACTTGTTATTAAAATAGGACCAAAGGAATTATTGAACAGCACAATAACAAGACGAAAAATACTGAAAAATAAACGAAGTGTCAAGAAACACTCTGCATGTTAGGGGATCTTACATTTCAAATCTTCTGCCCGTTTATTCTAAAAGTATGTTGAATGATTCTCATGTCTTGTATCATATATTAATGAGTTGTGTGCTTTGAATGCGGCAATATATCAAATTCATACAAAAATTCACAACTAACGATTTAGGAATGTCTAGTGACTATACTTTTAGAAAATAACATGTTGTTTAGGAAGAGCTTTCCTTGATCATGCTTAGCCTTATGTGTATATTAACCCTATACAATTTACTATTTTATAGGTGCAGGTCACAGAGCTGATTGAAGACGCATTGCAGTGGTTTGGACATCAACGTTTTCCAGACCATTTGATAGGTCCTCTTGATTTCGAGGATGCTATAGTTTTAGTCTATCCTAGTAGTAGACATAGATAGTTGAGATTGTCCCTAGCGTTTCTTTCATACTTTTATTTCAAAGCTTTGGTAAGAAGGTCAGTTTGGCAACTATTGGTTTATCTTGATGCATTGTTTTGAATTGATTCTTTATGGATTAGATGGTTGTTCTTTACTTTGGACGTAGTATAGATTTAGCTTGTATAGTATATAAGTCTATGTATACGTCCTACTTTTTAAAAAGTTCTATATTTTCCGCTAAAATTAACCATAAGAGATTTGATTACTGCAAAAACGGCTTGTGTGCGACCTCTGATAGGTCCCACCGAGCGCCTCTGTGGCTCTTCAGATTCTAGATTCCGGGTCGGACAAACTTGGTAATCAGAGCAATGAGGTTAAATTACCTAGGACTTAAAGCTCAAACAAAACTCTACCTAGTTTCTAACTATGGTTGTGAAGAGCACCATATCAGAACTTGGAGACTTTGTGATGTTAGAAAATCCTCCCTTGTTCTACTCTTTATCGTGCCGTCTAGAGCTTTGACTTTGTGTCATGTCTAGGGTCCTTTTCCCATTTGTGTGGTGCGTTAACACAATAAGAAACGTAGAAGGAGATTTGGTGAGAAGCAAATGTTTTTGGAAACCAAGCTCCTCCTCAAGCCCCAGCTGCTGGAGTGTGCTGTACGTGTGGCGTTTGCAATGGAATGAGTTCAATGGTAGGTTTAATTCCTTCTATGGTGTTCATGAAGAGGAGAGGTTAGGTTTGGCTGCTTACCATGCTCAAGGATGTGGCTCATGTATGGTACATAGATGATAGGTAAGGAATGGTTGAGTTGTCTAAGGTTGCTAGACTCAAGTGTCTGGTCTTTGCAAGAGACAGATTAGAGCTGAAAAAGTATATATAGAGTGAAACCAATGAAACTTTTTTCTCATACAGTTCCCCATCTGGTCTAGATAGAATTAACCATACTTGATTTGATAAAAATTTTGGTATGGTTGGCTCCATAAGAGAATATGCTACCAAGACATTGAAACCGGTAGTAGGTGTCAGTTGCCAATTAGTTTAGAGTTGAAATGGTAAGGGTCGTGTTCAAGTCCAATAAGCCAAATATTTCAAAACTCAAGGGCCAACAGATGTTTCTAAGGGTTTAGGATTCATCAATAATTGACCTTTCTTACGAAGAGGTTCCCATGAAATTTTAGATTGCCAAGTAAACGTTTTAGTAACAAGGTAAGGTCAGTCTGTAAAGGTTTATGGAGAAACCACATTTTGATGGAGCAACCTGTAGGCCGATGGCCGAATAATGAGATCCCATTACCCTCACTTGTTTCAGTTTTCTTGAGGTTAGATATCTCTTCAAGTCTGGGTTTTTGTTAGAAACTCTAAGATATAGTGCATTATTCAATTTTGGGGGGTGTTGTAACGTCCGTATCGTGTATTTTATACTTACATTATAGAGTTAAAATGAGTCCATCTTGCATTAATGTTGCTTGTTATGTAGCGTATACATGATTTTTTTTTTTGTGTTACATGAGTTGTATGTGCATTAAGTTAAGTGTGATATTGATAAGGAAGTTCCTCAATTTAAAATATGCAGTTTTCAAGATAGGCTTTGAGTAATATGCATCATCCGAGTAAGTTTCGGATCAGATATTTACAAGATTAGTTCAAAAAGAATTTTAAAGTTTTTTCGAAATCACTCTCTTATTTTTAAAATTGATTATAGTGTCATTTGAGGATGAATGTTCCTAGGGGGATAATGTAATATTCCAAAAATTTGCATGTCCTAGTGAAGCACCATATAGGTCTTAAAGAATGCGTATTGGGGTACATACACATCCAATGACCCATATTGATAATATTGGCATATATAGAAATTGGATAGGGGATATTTAGCCAATTTCATACAATGATAAAATGCCCATATAAAAACAAATTTTTGGGGCATGTTTAAAGAATATGTGGCTTAAAAGGGTGTTAGCCATATTTCTAAGTATTACGCTTGTTTCAATAAATGTACCTGCCATAAAGACCCGAGTCTAAAATGCTTTTCCCTTTCAACTCACAAGTAGTTTACGAGGCATCCTAAGTGTCCATCCTAGATAACCATAGCACGGATTATTTAAAATGCTCATGTAGATTAAGGAGTGGCCTAAGGACTAGTGTGATCCTTGGAACATTGGGTAAACATTTCCAATGAACCATAATATTATTTAGTAGTAAAGTACAAGCAACTATGTGCATAGCCCTGCACAATCCCATTGGGGAGAATCCGCCAGAGGGGACCCACCTGAACCGAAATTTGATTAGGGTAGTTAGGGGCCGGCGTGAACATGGGTCACCCATGTGGGGCCTATCTCTCTCATTAATTCTAACCTCTTTATATATATATAATACTAAATAACTTGAGACCAAACCGAAATAAACTAATTGTTGCACCCGACCACCTAAGACTTAACCGGTGACCCCACCGTGTGACACTACCCGAGTAACATTTAAAGAGACAACTAGTACCTAACCTAGAATGGTCCCAAAAATGTTGGTTATCGGTCCTAAAATTTAGAGTACTGTAGTAATTACCATAGGTAATTAATGAATTAATTTTAGCAACCTAAGTATTAATTTAAATGCCAAAAAAACCTAAATTCACAAAGCAATTTTCCATATTTCGGTTAAGGTAACAAGGACATAACCTATTACCTAACCTAGGATTGTCCAAAGGGAGGGGAAATGACTGGGGACGATTGGGGTTTGTTTTATGGGTCCGAAACAACTTATGTATACTTTATCAATTACCCTAGTTACTTATTTAATTAATTTTATCACGTAATTAATTATTAAGTGATTAAAACCGAAAACCGAAATCACAAAGAAATTTCAGATTTCGGTTAAGACAAGCCAAAAAAAGACACCTGCACCTTCCATAACCAAGGATGGTCTAAAGGGTTAGTTTATGGTTATAAATACTTGAAGGTACTTTATGAATTATTCTAGGTCACTTTAATTAGATTAATATCCATTTGTAATTAATTAAATTAAAGGGGTCAAACCGAAATTCTTAACGAACCGAGTATAAAAACAACCTCTAGAACATCCTATACTTAACGCTAGGACTTAGTGGTGCTTTAATAATTCCCTAGTTCAGTTACTTATTAATTAGTCATTTAATTATTAATTTGAAGGGGATCAATACTAACTTCTTCGGAAAATTTCAAATTTAATTACTGTGGTGTTTTCCTAGTTCTAGTCAATCTAGGAGGACATTTTAGTAATTAATTAATCTATAAGTTGATTACCTTTTTTACTTATTTGAATGAGTCAATCTCATTTCCTAAACTTAAAACTCACTATAAAAACACTCAGAGAACACAATGCTAAACAAACGAAAGAAAGAGGCAGAAAGTTCATAGACGTTCTAGGCGATTTCAAGGTTTCTCCAAGTTTTCATTTCATTCAAGGTGGTCTTCGTAGATTAAGTTGTACTTATGGTATGGGGTTTATCTCATGGAATTATCTCTCCAAGAGGCTTTTCAAACATTTCCAACTCATGAATTTCGAAATTAGGGTTGTTTCCCAATGATATTTTTGAATGTCCATCTCCGTAGTTATTCCTTTTTTCGATTCTATAAGTATATAGATGTAAACTTGAACATGTTGTTGATATGTGGTACTAACTTATTTTATAATTTATTGTTTTGTTAATGATTATGAGGTACTATAGATTGAATTCAATGATTGAGTGATTATTTTTACAGCAGAGTAAGGAATGAGATAATCTGAGTTTTTTGTGATCGAGAAGATGACGAAGAATAGATAGATGTGTGGGGGATTAGAAAGAAATTGACGAAAGGGAGAGGTAGGGAAGTGTGAGGTGAGTAAGAGGGATGTGTGTGTGTATCAGTTGTTTATTAAGTTGAGTGTACTTGTTATTGCTGTTCATCTTAATGATAATTATAATTTAATTGAATTCAAAAAGGTTGCTTACAACCAATGAATTTCTTAAATGACCACCACATGTGAAAGTTTGGTTTATACCAACAAATTGGCTGGCAAAACTATGTCCAAAATATTATCTCTCAAAATGTGCGAAGTTATACTAATATTAATTCAAAAGATGCAAATTTATACCAATCTATACATAAATGAACTCATAACATAGGGCATGCAAATCAATTAGACAAGTGCCAACATACCCTATCCACACGAACTTGTGAACGTAATAACATTGAATAAGTAGTTATAACTTTAATAAAGAACCAAATCTAGTTCATGAATCTATAATGCCAAAATAACTTCATAGCTTGCCCAAACCAAGCATTGAATTTTTCTTGTAAGTTAATCAAAGATTAAAGTGTAGTGAAAGTCTGGCTTTTGCCAATGAATTTGCCTACAACATTATTTCTAAAATATGTAATAGAATTGACTAATGATTCCATGAAATTATACTTGAATTAATTGTCTGCCTTATGAAAATAATATGGTTTACAATACATTGTCTACGAGTGGTGAATGGAATTAGATATAATGTTATATTTAAATGATTAAAAGATTGGCTAATGAGTAAGGTATACCAAACTAAACATGAATGACTCTAACTTTGGCTTGTGCCAATAAATTGGCTATGAAGTCAGTTTTCAAATTTTCTAGGCCAATACTAATTTTGTACAAATCATATATATACAAAGTATTGAAATGACAATATAAGCACATCTAAGGTAATTCAATGAATCTATATCCAAAGGCATTCCAATTCATTGGGACAAGTCCCAACATGCCCTAACAAAATGAACTATGAACATATGTTCTCATCGTCCATAAATGATGATATGAAGCTTTCAAACGAAAGTAAGCAAGTAACGTGAGTAATAACATTACTAAAGATGTCTAAGTTAAGAAAGTGACCAGAATGAGATGTTAAAAGAAGTGAGACAAACCTCACTTACACCTAAGCTACTATGTTAAAAATACTCATGAAAGAAGGTGTTAGAACGTGTGAGACAAGTCTCATTAACACCAAAGATGTTATGTATGGACAATTCACATGTCATAAATGTTAATAAAAGGATGGTAAGTCATCAATAGAGTAAGTAAATCTCAATCTAGAAGCAAGTTTCCATAACGTTTGAGTCAATTCTGAAAGATAAGAATATTATGAAAGTGAGCAAAGCACCGATAGACTAGTTATGAGCATGTGCTTGCATGTGTAAGTATCATGAGACAAGGATACCACCTAGGTGAATAAGTAGTCCCCTTACGTCCCTAGTCTTTGAACTATGTCTAGCCAACATAGGAACTAGCCTGTGGTTTCCACCTAAGAGAGCTAGGTTCATTTCGATCTCACCTTGGCCAGTGAGATCACCTCTTTTCAGTGTGGGGTAGACACTGGATTTCATTTTTAGCTCACATGATCTATGTCGGTTAATGCTTAAAATGATGTTCTTGGTTCACTATAGCCGTAAGCCACCCCTTTCGGTGTGGAGTAAACACTTGAGATGGAATAAGTGGCATAGTCAATAGAGATTGGCTTATGAAGTGCAAATGAATACATAATGTAATGAATGACTAATTGTAAGGATAGTGAAATCATTCCTTAGTCTTTGGATTACTTGATTCATTGTGGGTATGGGACAACAAAGAATTTTTGCACTTGTAAGTAAAATTAGATTTCATGTTAGCTTGCATGATCTTACTTCTAAAGATGTCTCTAAGAAAGCAAGAAAGAAGGATGATGGAACGTATTTTCAAAGTGAGCTATGAAAGTAAGAGCTTAAGAATCAATTGTCAATATCAATACCAATGACGTTTAGGAAATAATGGGCAAATCCAAATAAGATTGGCTTACAATGACTCCTTTTATGATGCCAATAAAGGGGAGTACAAAAATAACAACAAATCAAAGCTTCATAACTTCCCTAATAAGAAAATGATGAAATAAGTGGCATAGTCAATAGAGACTTGCTTATGAAGTGCTAATGAATACATAATGTAATGAATGACTCATTGTAAGGATAGTGAAATCATTCCTTAGTCCTTGGATTACTTCATTCATTGTGGGTATGGGACTACAAAGAATTTTTGCACTTGTAAGTAAAACATAGGATCAAAGGAATTATTGAACTACACAACAAGAAGAAAAAGACTGAAAAATAAACTAAGTGTCAAGAATAGAGCTCTCGGGTTTACTAAAATATCAAATCTTCGCCCGAGTTGTTCTAAAAGTATTTTGCTGATTCTAATGTGTTGTAATCATATAGAAAATGAGTTGTGTGCTTTGAATGCATTAAAATACATCATATTCATACCACAATTCACAACTAACGATTCAGGAAAGTCTAGTGACTATACTTCCAAAAATGACATGTTTTTTAGGAAGAGTTTTCCTTGATCATGCATAGCCTTATGTGTATGTGTGAATACACCCATACTTAGTACAAGTGGTGTCCATACCATTTGGTAGGTCCTATTGATTTCAAGGATGCTACAGTTTTTGTCTAGCCTAGTAGTAGACATAACTAGTGGAGGTTGTCCCTAACATTTCTTTCATACTTCCTTTTAGAAGCTTTGTAATAAGGTCGTGTTTGGCAAACTATTATGTTATGCCACTTTGTTTCAATTGATTCTTTATGATACATTGTTGTTATTTACTTTGATCTTAGTATATGATGTAACTATGTAATAACTATATGATGTTTATGTATACTTCATACGTTTTAAAAAGTTTTAAATTTTTTGCTAAAATTAACCATGTGAATGTGATGAATACAAGATGAGGCTTGTCTCCAATCTCAAAGAGGTCAACGACGCCGGTTGCGATTCGGATTCCAGAATCCGGGTTGTGACAGCAACATAGCTATGGAACTTTGAGGCATAATGGAAACATCACTCTAACACCCTTTTTGGGCTATACACCCATGAGGATTATGGTGACCTACCTTCCTCTAATGGGAAGGGACACCCCTGACTTCAAGTTCTTTTGGTTCTAAGCTAAGTTCCATTCATTAAAAGTATTTATTGCATTACTTTATAAAACATACGCTTTAGGATATTCACTCCCCATATGCTTAGCTCATAGATTATAGATGAGAAATCCTTTCATCAACGTATATCATGTGAGAAAACCTTTCACATGGACATAGCATATGTAAGCATCTATTAGTTTAGGATGCTCTTGAGAACACCTATCAAGAGCCCCTCTATTAACTAGATCATCATTCATGTTGTGTGTGTACATACATGTGAGCAAACCTTTCACATAACACCTTTAGACCACACATGTTCATACTTTCCTTCATTTATGCATAAGTGTACAAGTGTGACTATATGAGCCATGCTTTCATATAAACAAATTTAGACACTAGGTATAATCATACTTTATCATACCACATACTTCACATTATAACATAAAAGACATGTTCATAACATACTGATGCATTCATATCCATGTACATAAGAAACCAAACCTAGGAATTATCTTATCAAGGTAAACTTGTGCAATGCATAGACAAGGTCCCATACCCTTGCCAAACTAGTACACCTATAAATTAATCCTAGTTAAGGAAACAAATATCATACTTTCATAGACATAAACTTAACATGCATAGTAGTCCACACTAGTAAGTATGAGAACAATCTTTCATTAGACACTATGATCCCATACTACTTGTTACGCATGCATGTGGAGTGAGGGTGTGTATACATTGGTAAATATGATCACATCATGTCTATCAACAACACATTGAGACAGCCTCCCTCTTAGGACACAATTGCACAATCAAGTATATACCACACTACACATAATAGCATAGGAGGCAAGCCAACTTCATATTACACTTTAGACTCCTAACTTTGCTATTCATGCATTCACATAGGGGTACATAGGTAGGAAGAGGTAGGAAGCATCATTCATTAATATTTCATTTATGGCATCACCTACACATAACCCTAACATAATCATTGTCATGCTCATAACAATAGTAACATAACATAGATTCAAAACTAGAGTACAAGACTAGGCACAAGTTGCACATAAGATGATCATCATAACCACAAATTCATATATTCATAAATTTGCCTCCAAGGTTATGGTCAAAACATATATAATGACAATAAAGTAAACACAGCCACCATAAGTGGTCCATACCACCCAATGCCATACAATGCTTCATCAATAATACTATAGAGTAGTAGAAGAGTAGAGCAATTCTTACCAATCCTTTAGACTTTGGTCATCATTGACCCAATACTGTTTCATCAACAATTCAAGTATAGGGAAGTAGCTAAAGTACCAAAATCATAAAAGAAATCATTCACCAATACAACACATCACATATATATACTAAGAAGTAGAGAGCTACAGATCATCAACCAATTTCCCTAGTCTTGTTCATAAATCATATTTTAGCAATAATATACTTTTTGGGCAGTATCTAAAGAGAGAGAACATCATAGCTAAAACATTTTTGATCCACCCTAGAATCCTGATCACAACATATACATTACTCTACCAAGTCTATAGTCTATAAGAACCTAAATCCATTTTTACCAATTCAATGGTTATCTACTCATATTAGATCAATTATACCTAATTATCATCACATTATACATATAGGCAGTAGCTAAGGACAATTCACTAGGATCGAGTCACATAACAACCATCCCAACGTCAAGATTACAAGTTACTACATGATAATACTAAGCCTTCTTACTTTGATCATACAAGATTTATACCCACCATTTAACAATGACAACACTCTAAGGCAGTAGCTACAAGCATCTTAACGTAATCAAATTCCACTTTTATAAACATTTAAGATCAAGGTTACAGTGAACACAATTCAGATACTAAGCTAGCCTATTCCAAATCAATGATCACATGGATACTTCATCAATGAATCACACCATCAATTCTACATACTAGACAGTTGACATAAGCAATATTAACATAATTAAAATCACAATCATCTATATGCATAAGATCAAATCATAAAGCCATACATAGGCAAAATCGAGTTTGTGAAGAGTATGGTTCAATCATGCAATTGATAAAATCGACTTCCCAAAACCATTTGCCTTAACGATCACAGAGAAATAATCATTATAAATTCACATAATTATGCTTTTGAAATAAAATTTAAGAAAGAAGCCATGTCTAGATTGAAGAAGAAGGGATTTGATCATGGACCTTCTTGAAACTGGAGAGGGAACTCTCCAAGGTTTTGAACAAGGTACTTAGATAGGATCACCATAACCTTTATTAGACTAAATCCACTAAAATTTTTGTGAATAAATTCGATGAGACTTCAACCCTAGCTTCAATTTTTACCACCTTTAATTTTAAGAATCTTGACAAATCTTGACAAATCTTGAATTTTCCTTTGTAGAGTCCTTCTACTTTGATTTTTATTCTGGAGGTTTTTTTTGTCTTAAGGGTTTGAGAGGGGAAGATAATGATGAATTTCAGATGGGAATTTAGGACTATAAAATTAAAGGGCTTTATAGGATTGTGAAATCCGTTTTATTTAGGGATCTTTACAGTGGAACAGGAAGAAAAAAATGATAACCTTATTACTATTTTCCGGCTTCCCCCGCAGCCAAAACGGAACTGCAAACTATCCTTCACTAAAATTGGCATAACTTTTTATATTCGAAAACTATATTTGAATGTTGAATTGGTGGAATTGGAAACATGATTATATACCTTTTATTTCTTGTACTGGCTCACGTATGTTCTGTATATTCAAGAGCTTTTATGGTCGTTTTCAAGGAAATATTTTGAAAACATCAGGACTTTATATTGGACGTTTGTGACCTCAAAACTAACTTCACGAAACTTGACAAAATGCCTATGAACAAACTGTAATAACCATATAAGGGACCTCATAAGCTCCATGAAACCATAGAAACACATAAAACAC
This sequence comes from Solanum habrochaites, assembly GCA_027704765.1. NCBI lineage: Eukaryota > Viridiplantae > Streptophyta > Magnoliopsida > Solanales > Solanaceae > Solanum > Solanum habrochaites. The sequence goes on along the minus strand of JAKWJA010000490.1, from coordinate 385,495 downwards.
ATATAAGGCACATAGGTGACTTATCCATCCGTTGACTTTGCCTTATAAATCACCTAAACTACTTTAAAAGCCCTGTATTAAACATGGGTCTCTAATAGGCTATAGGGCACAAGTGATGCTCTTAGACCACCCTAACTCATTGTGGGGACTTACCCATCGATTGGGGGGTCCCGTTGTTAGTACATATCCTGCTGAAGGCATGAGGAAGTCTACAAGCCTCACGCAACACACGGCCAATAAATGGGTCCGTCGATGGACCTTATGAGCGTTGATGGGTCTGTCGATGCAGGCTATGTCAAACTGCCAGGCGATTGTTTTATTTAAGGGATGAATAGGAAATTCACTTCATGTGCTAACCTGAGCCTACATAGTTTATTTGGTTATTTTGGGTTTATTTAAGTCATAAAAAATATGACAACCCCATTCCGAATTTAATTTACACAAATTAGACTTCCCTCCAAAAATATTCTCTCTAGAACCTCCAATGAAGGTGAAGCTCAAGAAAAGCTTGGATCTTTGATTTCTATGGATTCTTCATCATGTTTTGGAGGTTTTCTTCTACATTAAGGTATGTTGATCCTTCATCTCTAGTTATCCTTCAACCTAGATAGTTAATCTCAAATATTTAGAGAGAAAATAGTTGACTCAATCGCTTCTGTTTCTTCTTCAATCTAAGCACATGGGTTCCTTCTGCAAACGTTTTTAAACAGGATATGATAATTGAAGTTTAACATGTTGATTGTAAAATGAATTTTCCTTGATGAAAAAATGACCACATGTCCTTTCAAGTCTCGATTTAGCTATGTGTGGGTTTTCATTCTCTTGAATGTATATCAATTGGACTGTTTGATTATAGCACGTTTGATTGCTTTATATCTACTTGCCTAGCAATGTTTATTGATGGTAAAGTTTTATGAGTTGGTCCATAACATCAAGGTTTGAAGGTTTGAATAGGCTAAGTCTATAATGTAAGTATATGTGATCTTGAATGCTAGCATGCTTATTGTGAGATAATTATGTTAACGTGATGGTTAACATGCCTATTATCTAAGTGATTAATTATATAAAACAAAATAAATGTACTGTATCCAATGTGGATCGGGCTGTAATAGTTAACTAAGATTATCCTATTTTACTCTATCTTCCAAGAATTCCTAATATGTACCATGCTTACAGTGATCTCGGGTTTAGTGTCAATTGTAGTAGGATTTTGTTTAGGTTATGATTTCTTTAGCTAGTTCCCTACATGTATATTGTTGATGAACTATGATTGATGATCAGTGAAAGGGAAAGTAGTGGTGAGTGACCTATATTGCTCTGCTTCCTAAGATTGATGAATGTAGTGTATTACTGTAATCTTGACTTTATAGTACATGAATGTACTATTTCGTTTGTGTAAAGCTACTTGTAGCTACTGCCTTATATTTTATGGTTTGATGAAAAAGGGGTTATTGATCAATGATAATTAACGGACGAGAAATTGGTAAGATTGTCTATTTCCCTCTACTTTTATATAGAATTGTTAGTTGATGAAGCCTTGTATGGGATTGTATGATATGGTCCACTTATGGTGGCAGTGTTTACTTATTTGTAAATACATATGTTATGTGAACATGGTCTTGAAGGCAATTATACTATGAATTTGTGGTATAACCTTTGCGAGCTTTTAAAAACCCGAGGTTTTCCTATTGTAACTATGATCTGGTTGTATTGCTTCATGTTATAAGTATATTAGGACAATTTTGGAGTTTGATTCGTGCTGCCTATGATGAGGTCCATAATGCAATATTGAAGGAAGTTTTAAGATGAAAGTGCATAATGACTTTGAGCTTACTGTAAATATTTTTAGAGTCCCCTTGAATAAATGAGTCCTTGTCTAATGTTATCCATTCTATGATGTTTGTGTGATGTAATCATTCACTAGATTACATGATAGGTTTAATAGTATGGTCCGGTAAGGACCATTGTCTATGCATTGCACATGTGTACCTTTGATGGATGTTCCTAGGTTGATCTTCTAAGTACATGTAATACATTGGTATAAACCATGTTATGATATGACTTATAGGCTATGATTTATGTCTGGATATGATGAAATAGAATGTGCATAAGTGGTCTTGAAGTGGTTGATAATGACGGATTGCTCATATAGTTTTCTACCTATAGACATATGCACTGATATATTGAACATGTATGACATTTATGTATTATGTTAAAGGTTTGCTCCATATAGTACACCATGTATGATAATCTAGTTGATGTAGGGGCTTTGAAAGGTGTGGATCAAGTGTACCCTAAAAACTACATAGGTGATTAACATATGCTATGCCATGTGGAAAGGGTTTCCCTCACATGATTAGGTTGAACGAATTCTCATTATGACCTAGAAGCTAAGCATAGGAGGAGATAAACTCGTCCTAAGGCCTTACATTTAATAAAGTAAGTAGTCGGGTTTATAAAGGGAACTTAAGCTTAGCACGATTGAACTTGACAAATGGAGGTGTTTGGCTTCCCTTAGAGGAATATTAACATTGGGTTCTCATAAGTTTGACTTCCCTTGGAGGAACATTAAAACCTATGGTTTCCATAGAAGGTGTTTTAATTTCCTTGATGGATTCACACATGGTTTGCTCATGAGACGATGCTCCAGTGCCATGAGCATGTAGAGGGTTATGTATATCCTTAGTTCTATAAACTATGTTTGGTACCGTAATGATCTAGCAAGTGACTTCCCTCTCATTATGCTAACAGGTTTTTAATGTTTTACTTGGTAGGTCAGACACCTTTCTCCCTTGGTGATAAGGCCTACAAAACATCAAATTTCATGTGGAACCCTGGTCTTAGTGTTGTGTTTAGGGCAATAGTTTCCCATAAATAAATGGACAATGGAAGTAAAGTAAGGACCATAACTATAATCACCTAAGGGTATTGCTTAGTGTAGGTGGGGGTATGGGACTGAACATATGCATTGCACAGTGGGCTCTTGAGGAAGTCTAGAAGGTGTTCTAATGCATGTTGTCTTTGTATAATGTTTCCTTATTCAAGACTTTGTAGTATTTATCTACTTGTTGTTAAGGGTGAAGTGTATTGTCTAGTCCTATGGATCTATATGATGTGTTTTTGTTCTTATCTACACTATGTTGGTTTAAATGATATATGATAAAGGTCTTGCTTACAATGAAAAATGGGAGTTTTGTCCTTCACTTACTATGTTGATGTATGAATTAGAGGTTAAAGACTTTTGTTCATGATGGTTACTAATTATGTGTGAGGTTAGGGGCTTCACATGTAAAATTCCACTAGTGGACTTAGATTGGGATTATAGTAAGGTCTTTATAAGGTTCTCCGCGAAGTTTTCCTTAGTATGTGTGGAAAGTGAATAGAGTTCCTTGTTAATGTCCCTATGGTCCTTACTGCTGAAGATGTCTTATGATTTACTATACTTCATTGATGGTTACGTGTGGCTTTATGTAGATGTACTTATGAATGACTTCCTTGTGGCCTTAGGTGATCATTCACCAAGTATCACTAGAGGGTTACTTGGTGTAATAAGGAATTAAGAAGAAAGGGATTCACTTCCTGAAAATCGAATGTAATTCACTGTACAGGGAAAATCAAGTTACTGTAAAGTGCTCTAAAAGCCTTAAATGCAATGTGGATATTTTTTATGATTGATTACCTATTGAATGTGCTTATATGAAGTTTTGTTATATATAATTCCATTGTATAAGGTTTATGAAGGTTTCACGAATGAGTAGTATTGGGTGGGGTAAGGGAAAATGGTCCCTTTTACAATGCATGTTTTTGCATAGAGTGTGCCCATACTTAGTTTCATTCTTGTACTAACTCCGTTCTCTCTATCTCTAAAAACCTTTTCAACAAGTGTAGGTTCTGGATGCTTTACAAGAGGTCTCTCTATGAATGAGGAGCTTGTTATGTTGTTTCCCAACACAAGCAAAAGGATCCTTAATATTCAAGGGGTCCCCTATGCAACCATCATGGTTTACTCTAAAGTCTTGTTGGTAATTGGTAATATTTAAATGATTTGTTTATAAGGGTTCGTGTCCCTATATACTCTTATGATGTTGGTCTAGGAGGCACAAAATAGGCCTAGAGTCTAAATATGTACTTATATATTATATATATAATATATATATATATATTATATATTAATAATATATTATATATATATATATGTTATATCTAATATGTATGTATTTATGTATGGTATATATAGTGACGTTTTCTAATATGATGGGCTTTGGAAATTTTATATTTTCCGCTAAATTATACCCCCCTTTACAATCGATGAATTATAACTATGGTCTTGTATAAGAATCTCCGTGAGGTCAAGTACGCTATATTACTTATACAGGGTGCTCCCCGGTCATGACAAACGTGGTATCATAGCATGAGGTTTATGAAAGTGGTTTAGGTTCCAAATGTCTTATATTGCCACGTCTAGTAGAGTCTCGATCATCTATGTGAGTCGCGACACATCTATGAGCGAGAGGCTATATGACGACAACGTTTATCTTCTTCATCATTCTCATGTCGTGCCATAGACTTCAACTCTATACATCTCTCTCTTATATTTTCTGTCCAGTGGTCTTTTAAGATGGAATTGTTTTGGGGGAGGGGGGGGATGAGATGGTATCTCTATGCTTGAGTGGAGAAAAGGTGAGTTTTGATGCTTATCTTGGTTTTATAATGGTTTCATAGCATGTGGTGAAGGTGGACTTTTGTATACGTTGAATGGTCATGAATGTCCTGTTGGTATATAATTGAGAACCTATGTTGCTAAAATTTTTGTTGAGAAATGTATGTCATGATTGTTATGGCATGCTAGAGCTTTGTTCTGTTGAAATGAGTCTCTTTTGGAATGGTGTGTTCTATAATTGTGGTTTACATATATAAGCCTAATGACATGAGTTGAGCTTGAAATGCTTAGTGACTACCTATGGAAGCATTTCGTCTTAATTGTATGTATAATTATTCAAATGTTGTCTTTGTTTATATATGTGAACCTTCATGATTACTTTATATGGATTGAAGTTTTTTGTGTAGACTCAATCTTAGGAGTAAAGGTAATATGCTTGTTTTGGTAGGGTGATGATGTGGGTTTGATTGACTTAGATGTTACCTCACTGTAAAGTTGAAAGAAAAGAAAGAGTCCTTATGGTTAAGTCTCCTCAATTGTTTCCCCTGTTGTTGTATGACCTCGGTATCTTTGGTATTGTATAAAGATCTTATGTCGTTGGATAGTATGACCTAACTTGATTATTGGGAGATAATTTTCCTAAGATGGTGTTCCTATGTTGACTTACTGTAATTCCCTTTCTAAAGTGGGAATCACTTTAAGTGATGAAAATGAAGGTGATAAGTTAAGATCCCTAAGGTTTGATGAAGTGTTGCTCTTATTGGGGGGTTCACCCAGTGGGGGATGGTGGATGTGAATTAATAAGGTGTAGATATTTTTTATCTTTTCCTTATATTTTTATGTGAGCTATAAACTAATGGATCTTAGTAAATTTGTTCATGATAGGAGTTCTGTATAAAGTATGAATTGTATGACCTCTATGTGTTTGGTATTCCTTGATTGACATTATCGTAAGAGTATTTTGAAATTTCTTAAGTACTTGAAAGGAAATTGTGATTAACTTCATGGTTTTCTCATGTTGATTATGCATCTTGATATGCTAGTTATGCATTTAACTTCATGACATAAGGTAAGAATCATGTTTGAAGTCACTTTTCATATGTAAGGTTTAGCCTTACAATGAGGAATTTGAGTCTCCTTGAAATGAAAATGATAAACTCTTGAAAACTATGTGACTGGTATTGTTTGGAAAAACATGATTGTAGGTCCACTTTTAAAAGTTAAGGCATGTCTAGACATTGTCCTTGTGTGTGCCTATAAATTGTAAGGCTTTCCTGAAATAATGCATATTCATGAAAGCTAGTGTTATGCTAGAAATTAAAATTTTGTGAAATGACTTCCTATAGTTGTGATGTGTGGTGTAATTTATCATTTTTGCTTCACTAGGAAGGATTTTTGAGCATGCCATGATTAAAAGTTGAGAAATTCTCATGTTAAAATAAAGTTGACCTTTGTGCATTTGCTTGAATATGAACTCATAAGACATGTAAGAGTGTTGAGGAGAAGGAAATTCCTCCATGTATACAACTAAACATAGTATGGTTGAGAATGACCCTCATGGAACTAGGTCTATGTAATAAGAATCCATTATCAACCTATTTAACTCAAGTCAATGTGCATTGAAGTATGAATGACTAATTGTTTCTTGAGTGTTGTTGGAATCTACCTAAGTGTGGCTTAAAGATATTTGCATGATGAGCTTTTAATTAATTGAAATGTAAATACCATGTTATTACTAGGAGAAGGTTGTTCCTCCTATGAACATGACAAGAGCCTATGTGCTTAATACATTAAAGCGTGAGGGAATAAAGTTTTGCTTGAATTTGATTGGTTGCATTGGTGCTAAATGGTTGAATGGTGTTCATGTAAGTTTGGTGAACATTAACTTTCTAATATGATGATGTTATGAAAGTGTGCAAAAGCTACTCTATGATTTGTTGAAGTCCCTTGTTGTAATTACAGTGTTCTAAGTGTTCCATTCGAGACGAAATTTTCCCAGTGGGAGATATATAAGACCCCACATGAGTTTAGGGTTTTATGGAGACTTCACATTGCCTAATAACCTTTTTTATATGTTTATTGACTGTTTTAATGTAAGCTTGGGTGATTTGAAGTTTTTTGGAATTCAAACGTCAAGGGACGACCAAGAAGTTTGACGACTAATCACCAAAGGGGCTTTATGTGTTTTATACGATTTTGTGTGTTTCATGAGATTATGAGGTCCTTATATGAGTTATAATTATAATTTTAGTCTGTATGGTGAGTTTCATAAAGCTTAGAAGTCAAACATTCAAGAAGGTCCAAGTCGTTCGAAAGTTAGCCCTTGAAACGTTCATGTGTGTGTCCTTGAGTGTGCCTAGCATGTTTGGACGTGTTGCCTGTAATTGTTTTGGGTGAAACTGATATGTAAGGACCTTGACTTTTAAATGTTCACATTTACGTTGGAAACGCCTGGGTACGACTCCCCAAGGGCCTCGCAAGAGGCCCTCAAGAAACACCCAAAGGCTGTGAAGACACTACCTTGGCAGTGTCAATTGATTAAGCCAAACGACGCCTCGTCAGTTGGATGACGCCCCGTTGATGGGGGTTCCTCATTCAAGAATTAGCCCGGTAAAGGCTTAAGGCATTTGACAAGCCTTAGACCCAAACGAAGGCCTGTAGAACAGTCTATCGATGGACTTACTGGGCCGTCCTCGATGAAGTCCGTCTAACGGGTGTGTCAACTGGCCCAGGTGATTGTTTTATTTAAGTGGTGAATGTGAAATTCACCCCACGTTCTGACCTTACCTTAAATTGTTTAGTTGGTTATTTTTGGGTGTATTTAAGTGATTAAAAACGCGACAACCCCATTCCTGGATTCAATTCACACAAATTATACTTTCCTCCAAATATATTCTCTCTAGAACCTCCATTGTAGGTGAATCTCAAGAAGAGCTTAGAGCTTGGATTTCTATGGGTTCTTCATGAAGTTTTAGAGGTTTTCTTCTACATTAATGTATGATGATCCTTCATCTCTAGTTATCATACCACCTAGGGAGTTAATCTCAAAGCTTTCAGAAAGAAAATATGATCAAGTCTGTTCTTCATCAGTCTAACCATTGGTTCTTCCTCAAAATGGTTTTAAAGGCTTCCTAATGATGTTTTGAAGTTAACATGTTTATTATAACGTGAATTTTAATCCAATTGCATGATGAACTAATGCCCCATTCAAAGTGTCGATTTATCCTATGTGTGGGCTTTGGTGACCTTGAATGTATATCGATTGAATTATGATTCTAGCACGTTGAATTTCTTATATTATACTGCTTAGCATGTGTATTGATGGTGAATCATTGATGAGTGACCCATGAACATGAAGGTCTGAAAGGTTGAATAAGGTCAGTCTATAATGAGTATTTTGTGATCTTGATGCTAGACCCTTATTGTGCGATTCAATTAATGTTTAAAGTGAGGTTAGCCACTGCCCTATGATATACTGTGATTAAATATAATGTAATGGATCCCATGTGGATCAGGCTTGATATTTGAAGAATATTCTCCTATGTTATTCTCTCTTCCATGAATTCCCTAATATGTAGCATACTTATAGTGATCTCGAGTTTAGTGTCGATTGTAGTAGGATTTCGTTTAGGTTATGATTTCTTTAGCTTCTGCCCTACATGTATATTGTTGATGAAGTATTATTGATGTTCAATTCAAGGGAAAATGGTGAGTGACCTATATTACTATACTTCCTAATGACCTTAACTTTATAGTACATGAAAGTAGTATTTCGTTTGTGTAAAGATACTTGTAGCTACTATTTATATTTTATTGATTGATGAAAAAGGGGTTATTGATCAATGATAATCAAAGGACGAGAATTTGGTAAGATTGTTTATTTCCCTCTAATTTAAATAGAATTGTTAGTTGATGAAGCCTAGTATCACATTGTGTGATATGGTCCACTTATGGTAGCGGCGCTTTCTTTGTTGTAAATATATATGTGACGTGAATGTGGCCTTGAAGGGATTACACTATGAATGTGTGTTGGTGATGATCACCCTATGTGGAGCTTTTACCTACTTTCCCTATTCCAGCTATGATCTGGGTTGTATTGCTCATGTTACAAGTATATGTTCGACTACGTTGGAGTTTGATTAGGTGCTGCCTATGATGAGGTCCTATGATGCAATATGTGAAGTAAAGTTAATATAAGTGCATTCACTAAAGCTTACTATAAAGATGTTGTAATTCTTGAGTAAATGAGTCTTGTGCCATCTTATCCATTCTATGATGTTGTGTGATGTATCATTAACTAGGATGACTTGATAGGTGTAATAGCATGATCAAGGGTATAGAACCTGGTCTATCTATTGCGCATGTGTACGTTTATAGGAAAGTTCCTAGGTTGATATTCTAAGTACATGCATAGGAGTGTACGAACATGTTATGAAATTTGACTTAATATGCTTGATTTTAAAGTAATATGATATAAGGAATATGAATGTGCATAGTGTCTTGAAGTGTTGATATGAAAGGATTGCTCATATACTTATACCTATATACCTATGCATTTGTATATCAACATATATGACATTAATGTGTTATGTGAAAGGTTTGCTAACATACAATTATACACACACACATGTATGATAATCTTGTCAATGGAGGGTACTTGAAAGGTGTGCTCAAGTGTACCCTAAACTAGATAGGTGCTTACGTATGCTATGTCCATGTGAAAGGGTTTCTCACATGATATAGGTTGATGAATTCTCGTTTATGACCTATGTGCTAGGCATATGAGGAGACAACTCTTCTAAGGCCTACATTTTATAAGTAATGTTAATAAAGACTTTTAAATAAAGGGAAATTATCTTAGCACTGAGTGAACTTGACAATGAGAGGTGTTGGCTTCTGTTTGAAGAAGATTCACCACTAGGTTCTCATAAGGTGTTGAATTCCCTTGGAGAAATATTCACCTATATTTCCACATGAGTTGTTGACTTTCCTTGAGGAAGATTCACCCAAGGTTTCTCATGCGATGAGGCTCCAATGCCACTGACCCTATAGAGGGTTATGCGTATCTCTTAGTTTCATAAACTATTCTTGGCACATAGGATGTAGCAAGTGATTTTACTAGTATGCTAGCATATGTTAGTGTTCTACCTTGTCTAGGTAAGAACACCTTCCCTTGGTGTAAGGCTCTATGACACCAAATTCCATGTAACACCCATGTTGTTAGTGTAAGTTAAGGCTATAGTTTCTCTAATGTAAAATGCACAATGGAAGTAAAGTAAGGACCCTAACTAGGATAACCTAAGGGTAGTTTCTTAGTGTAGGTGGGGGTATGGGAATTCACCTATGCATTACACAACTGGATCTTGAGGGAAGTCCTAGGAATGTGTTCTAATGCATGTGTCTATGTATATTTTTCTTATGTATGACTTCGTAGTATTTTTCTACTTGTTGTGATGAAGTGCATGGTTTGAGTCCGAATGGATCTACGTGATGTGGCCTTGTTGTTATATGCACTGTGTTGGTCTTAATGATTATTTGATGAAGGTCTTTCTTGACGTGAATGAAGTTGTCTTCACTTTCTATGTTAATGTATGAATGAGAGGTTAAGGCTTGTGCTCTCATTATACATTTACTAAGTATGTGTGAGGTTATGGGGCTTCACATGTAAATTGCACTAGTGGACTTAGATTGGGATTGTCAGTAAGGTCTTATAAGGTTCTACGCGAAGTTCCATTAGTATGTGTGGAAAGTGAATAGAGTTCACTGTAATGTCCCTATGTTCTTATGCTTGAAGATGTCTTATGATGTACTATACTTCCATTATTGTATGTGTTGGCTTATGTAGATTGTATTTATGACTTCGTTGTGGCCTTAAGGTGATGCATTGCACCAAGTATCACTAGAGGGTTACTTGGTGTAATAAGGAATTAAGAAGAAAAGGGATTCACTGTAAAATGAATGTAGTTCACTGTAAAGGGAAAATCAAGTTACTGTAAAGTGCTTCTAAAATGCCTTAAATGCAATGTGTGATTTTATATGATTGATGACTATTGAATGTGCTTATCTGAAGTTTCTTAATATATAATGCTTATTGTATAAAGGTTTTATGAAGGTTTCACAATGAAGTATGATTTTAAGAAAATTGTCCCTTTCAAATGCATATTTTTGCATGGTTGTCATACTTAGTGCATTCTTATATTAAATCTATTCTTCTCTACTTTTTACACTATGTGTAGGTTTTGGATGCTAAAAAGAGATGTCTCTATGAACCAGGATCTTGTGATGTGTTTCCCAAGCTCAAGCAAAAGGAATCCTTAAAATTCAAGGATGTCCTATGTCAAGTTATGGTTTACTGTGGAGTCTTGTAAATTCTATGGTTATGTGTTATGTTATAAGGGTCATATCTCTAATATGCTCTTATGAATTTGAGTCTAGAATGGCAAAAAGAGACTATAGACTAAATATGTACTTATGATATTATATATATATATGAACTGAAGTTTCTAGCATACGATGTCCTATGAAAAGTTCTTAATTTTCCGTTAAATTTACCTATGAAAATGCGATGAATGATAACTATGGACTGTAGAAGAACTCTGAGAGTTCAAGTACGCCATGTTACTTCTAGGGGGTGCTCCTCGGTCGTGACAATGTAAATGTACTAACCTTACATGTATGAATTGTAATGAAAGGAAAATACTCATGCAATTCTTATTGAGTTATGATGATGAGGATTACATAAGGGATAGACCCTATGACCTAAGACAAGGTATGATAATTAATAAATGGCATTAAAGACATTTCAAAAGGGACTCTAGCTTAGCACTCAGTGAACTTATATATGAGGGGTGGCGCCTTCCGAAGGAGGGAAAGTAGGGTTCACCGTAGTCCTCATGGGGTGGATAGCCTCATAGTCCAAAAATGGTACGAGTGATGTTTCCTTGATAGCCCCCAAACTCCATAAACTATGACACCACCAAAGGAATACTAGCTAGTTGATCCACCTAGACGCTATGCACATGTTTGGTCCTACTTTTGCTGGTAGACCACCTTCCATCGGTTTAAGGTTTTACAACACCGGATTCAACACTTAGATCTTGTGGTCTATGTCGGTTAAGGAAAGTGCTCCCTAAACTAAAATGAAGTAATGAAGTAAAAACCAACTAGGGTGACTTAAGAGGTTTGACTTAGCCGAGGTAGGGGTATGTCTTGAACTAGTTTGCCTTGAGGGATTCCTAAGGAGGTTGTTCTTATGTATGTATATGCTTATAAATGTAAATGATGATAACTTGATGATATTACATGTAAATGAAACTATGTGATGTAGGTTACTCTTATGAACATATATTTAGGCTCTATTGCTAAAGTATGATATTATGTACTCTTAACAATATGTTATGTTGAGTTGGACATTGGTTACGTTCTTTCTAGGTACACTTGATTAAGTAAGGTTATGGGTCTTTGCTTAGTAATTGCACAAGTGGACTTAATGAGGGTCATGTGTAATGATCTTGCTTGGTTATAATGTGTTGATATCTTATTCATGCTTGTGATGCTATGACTTGATGATAGAGTCATATTCGATTATGGGTTCAAGTATTTTGATATTCATGTGACTTGATTTAACTTAAGGTGGTTTTTTCTTGTATAGTACATGGTATTGACTTGATGAATATGCATTAATGACTTTTATTAGTTCTTGAATGTGCATAAGGCTTTCCAAATGAAAGGTAGCATGTTTTAATGAAATGTCCTTTTTTAGCATGATTTGATATAATATGTTCATATGGTCTCACACTTAGTACATGTGATGTGCTAACCCCATTTTATTTCTTTTCCCCATTATTTTAGGTTCCGCTCATTGACGGGCATTTTGAGAAAACTTTGAAGGAAGACTTGGAATTCTTATTCATCCAAGTTGGGTAGGTCCTCACTTTCCGAGGGCAATTCCAATATCAAGCTTATGAATGTTGCTCTAGTTTTAAGACTTCTATGTTCTTTCATTTTCATTTGAGTACTAAAGATTGTATAGCATATATGTGGCTTTATCACATTGATGTATGGGATATGCCCAATTGATGTACTCTTGTTTTAGATGGTTATGAGATGAGGCACTCTTTTAAGACTATGTTAAGCATCTCATATATCTATGTGCAATAAAAGTATAAGACTATGTTATCTTATTATACGAAGGGTCTATGTGTACTAGATATGAATATATATTACGTGTATGCGAGAGGTCTATGTAAACCTCATAATATATAGAAAAAGTTTTAATTTTCCACATTTTAACCTATTAATGTAATGATATAAACTAAGAGGCTAGTCTTAGTCCTCTCTGAGGACGACGATGCCGGTTACGTCTAGGGGGTGCTCCCCGAATGTGATAGGAAGTATATGACTAGGACTCTAACTAGGATGACCTAAAGTATGTTTCTTAAGATAGGTGAAAGTAATGAACTTACCTATACATTTCACAAGCAGTTCTTAGGAAGTTCTAGGAAGGCGTTCTAAGGTGTATGATTATGTTTATGTCTTTATGCATGAAATTGTAGTTTTTGTCTACTTGTTATGAAGATGTGCATGGTATAAGTCTGAATGGGTACATATGATGAGGTCTCTCCTTATGTGCATAATGTTGATCTTATTGGCTATATGAATGAAGGTCCTACTTGTTTTGCATGTAGTTGACTATAGTATTATGCTTTATGTGTGAAGTACATGTTATGATGCTTGTGGTCTTATGATAGATTTACTGAGTATGTGTGAGGTTATGGAGCTTCACATGCACATTGCACTAGTAGACTTAGATTAGGATTGTGAGTAAGGTCTTATGTTGGGTCTAATGTGAAGTATGTGCCTTGTTACATGAAATGGTCCTATGGATATATATATATATATATATATTGATTTGAAAGGTTGCATATATGATTCCTTGGGGTCCTAAGGTGATGCTTAAGTGTAGATAGTGGAATGGGATGTTATTTATGCAGTGCACCAAGTATCACTAGAGGATTACCTGGGAAAGTCAAGGAGTTGGAATGAGAGTTCAATGTAAAGGGAACAAGTGTTCACTGTAAGTTACGATAAAGTGGCCCTAAAATGCCTTAAATGCAATGTGTGATTTTATAAGATGTTAAATCATTAAATATTCCTATATGAAGTAGTAAATGTTATAATTATTATTGTATCAAAGTTTTATGAAGTTTTACAAAAAGTCATGATGCATGTTTCAAGTAAAAATGTCCCTTTTAAATGCATGTTTTTAATGGTTGTCATACTTAGTACATTCTTGTACTAAATGTACTAACTCCATTCTTCTCTACCTTTTTACAAAAGTCTAGTTAATGGATTATGTTATAAGGGCGTGTTACTAATGTAATCTAATGATGTTGATTCTAACATGGAAAAGATACTTAGATTCTAAATATGTATATTATATTTTGTATATATATTGGAAGTGATGTTCTAGCATATGATGTGCTAATAAAGTTTTAAATTTTCCGCTAAATTTACCTATGATGATGCGATGAATGATAACTATGGGCTTGTATGAGACCTCCGAGAGGTCAAGTACTCTATGTCACTTCTAGGAGATTCTCCTTGGTCATGACAGAAATCCACATTAAAACAGTATCTAATAATAAATTCATCATGAGAATGCTTTGGAATTCAATTTGACAATGAACCCATGGCTAGATTGAAAGATATAGGATTTGATCGTGAAATTTTCTTTGAAAGCCTTCAAAAGAACTCCTTAGATGAAAGGTTAACTAAGGATGAAGGAGTACCATAACTTACTACAAGAGAGGACCACGAAAACTTGAAGAAGAATCCATGAAAATCCATCCCTTGAGCTGTTCTTGAGCTTCATCTCCAATGGAGGTTTCTAGAGAGAGTTTGTTTTCAGAAGGATTGGTGAAATTTGAAGCATGAATTGGGAATAATTTTTCATGTAATTAACTAGCATAATATACCTAAAATAACCCATAGTAACCGTCCATACCCTATTTGGAACATGGGTTGAATTTCTCATTCACCCCTTAAGTGACCAGCGTCCGAGACAGAATTGCAGACATCATCTTTGGAGGGCAGTCGATGGTGCGTCATGTGGTTGAACAATCATCCTTATGATCCGCCATTTGGAACTGAGGCTTCCATCTTAGGGGATGATCTGACACGTCTAAGTGTTGAGAAACGCCCCAATCGACGAGGCGTACACTGAGGTACGATTCGTACATGCAGGGTCGTCAAATGGCACTGCCAATGCAATGTGCTGCCATTTTTTGGGTCCTCCTCAAGGACCCCTTTGGTAGTCCTTGGGAAGTCATGCTCGGAAGTTTCAAATTTAAATATGATTGTATACATGCTAGGGACCTCTCATATAAAATCGAGCATCAAACAACACTTAAAACATACAAAGGCACACTAGAACATACTATCATGTCTCAAGGCTAACTCTTTAACATCTTGAATGTTCTTGGATGTTTGACATCCAAACCACTTCAAATCAATCATACATTCTGTAAAACACTTAATTAACATATTATTAAACTTTTAAGTCACATTTTAGGCTCTTTACAACTTAATTCATTTTGAGGGTCCTTACATTATCCCCCACTTGGGAACATTCATCCTCGAATGACACTTGAAACATTTTAAAACACTTTCAAGGACTCAATGACCCATAGAGCATCTCATAAAATTTTACACCTCAACACATAATAGTAAATGTACCATACATACAAGGAACACCAACTTTAAACCATTTTGCAATCAATGCAACACAAAAAAGTAAATCCTTTATTCAGTCACTCTTAATGCATTAAACACATAGGCTCTTCTCATGTTCATTGGGAAACATCCTTCTCCTAATCATGACATGTTCTTTACATTTTATTTCATTAAGAAATTATCATGGAACGACCATTAAATCACACATAGGTAGATTCAACATCACTCAAGAGGCAAAAAAGTAACTCATACTCAATGTACATGGATCATGAGTAATGTAGAATCAACAAAGATACTTATCATTTAGACATGATACATTCAAGTTCATTCATAACCTCATCATGTTTAGTTATGTTTAAAGAGGAGTGTCCTTCTCCCCAACATACTTACATTTTATCATAAAGTTCATATGCAAGCAATGCACAATGGTCAATTCATTTTGAATTCGAACTTATCAACTTTTAGCCAAAGCATTCTCATACTTCTTTCCTAATGAAGTCAAATGATAATCACACCACACACATCACAAAAATATGAAATGACTTCACATAAGTTTTAATTAGTTAGACGTGCCATCATTTTTCAAGAGTGAGCCTAACATACTTTCCAAACCACAAAAGTCACTCACTATTAAAGGAACTCATCATTTTTCATTTTAAGAAACTCAAAATTTTCCATTGTGGGGCCAAACCACCACACATCATAAGTGACATGAAGCATAATCCTTATATTATCTCATCAAGTTAATGCACAATTATCATATCAAGATGCATAACAACATGAGGAAACAAACATAAATTTGATCAAAAATCCAATTTGATGGAATTAAAAACCTTCAAAACATGCATAACATAGTGTCACTTAGGACATGCATATCATACGGAGAACATGCAACTTATACTTATATGAAAGACACCTGTCATGGACAAGCTACAAGGAACTCTTTGGTTTTGAAGCTTGATTGAGAGTAGAAGGAAAAGATAGGGATATCACTACCCTTACTACTCCCATCATCATCCCGTACTTAGGGTAATCCATTTAAGAGCAACTTATCTCAACCTTAGGAGAACTTCAGCTCACCAAACCTCCAAACAAAGCACATCATCCCTCTCTTGGGACCTAAGCTTGTAGACACCCTTAATTATTTTTACCTCAAAGTGATCCTTAACTTAGAGAAGTTCAAGGGAATTCAATATAGAAATATCAAGGGCACTCTAACTATATCGCCTAGGCACATTAACCACTTGAGGTAAGCCTAATCACATCATGCCCTTAAAAACCAAGGTCAAGGAAAGTCATAACCAACCCTACGTAGTCTCACACAAGTAGGTTCAATATCATTCAGGGTTTCCACTCCTACTATCATATCAAGGAGTCTACTAACCCAATCATCAAAAGTTACCACCTCAAGAATCATCTTTCCTGTAAGCCTAACACCTAAAGGAAACTCATCATCATCAAGTTAGGTCATACTACCCAAACATATGAGGCCTTAGCTACACCATGATTACCAAGGGTCGAAACAACCTCATGGGAGTCAATATAGGAGACTTGGCCATAAAGTCTTCTTTATTTTCTTTCTACAGTAGATCATGGTAACTTCTAGGTCATTCCGACCAACATTATCACATTTGGAGGAAACTTCAAACAAACCATGCTTAGTATAATCTAAGCATCTTCTTTAGATGACCATTCTTAAGATCGAACTTAAAAGACAACTAAACACTTTAAAGTAGGTTAACATAAATTTTCTTCCTCTCCACATGAACTAAGATACATACTTCATTCTAAATCAACCTTAGGACAAATCATAATACCCAACTTATAAGAAAATCCTTTCTTCCCCTTTTCCCACACTTAGAATAGGTTCACAAGGGAACTAACCAACTAGTCAAAAGGGTTCTCCCATCAACTAGCATACTTAACAATCACCTTACAAGGTTCAAAACCCATCTTTCCTCCTTAGGAGCAAGCCTATACAAAAGACTCCAATCCACATAAGGGCAACTATGAAGAATCACACATATAAAAATACAACATTTGAACCATTACACATACACAAGGGAAACATGAATCTTTATCTATTAACCAAATTCCTCCAAAACCCTTCAAGCCTAAACCATAACATTACACTATCATCATACCAAATCATATTGAAACTTATCATTCCAAAGGGAACTCAATTCTACTCTAACAACTTTTAAAAAGCTTAACCATACCATATGATAACTTATGAACATAACATCTTATTTCTCATAAGGCACATACATAGACATAATTGGCATCACATCAAACATGTCAAATTAACCTTCGCATATACTCATCAAGCCACAAAGCCAAGGTAAGCATCAAACTCACCTTTTCTCCCTTAAGCATTGAGACATTATCACATCCAAGCAATCACATCTAAAAGACCATGGACAAGGAAACATAAAAGAGAGATCATATAGAGTTAATTTCTATGGAACGATATGAGAAAAATGAAAAAGGGAAACCTATTGTCTTGTAGCCTCTCGCTCTTACATGTGTCGTGAATCACCACCGTTGAATGAGACTCTACTAGTCATGGCAAGATGATACCATGTTTGTCATGATCGGGGAGCAACCCCTTAGAAGTAGCATGCCATACTTCACCTCTCAGAGGTCTTATAAATGCCCGTAATCATCATTCAACACATTGTCATAGGAAATTTAGCAAAAAATTTAAAACTTTTTATGGAACATTAGATGCTAGAAACATCACTTAATACATAGTTAGACATTAAGTCTCTTTTGCCATCTTAGACTCAACATCAATAGAATAGAATAGGAAACAACCCTTAACAACATAAAATAATAACTAAGATATTACATAAACTTTTGATAAGAAACTTGACATAGGAAATCCTTGAATCATAAGGATCCATTTTCTTGAGCTTGGGAAACGTCTATCAATCCCTTCACATTAAGAGACATCCTCTATTCATCCACCACCTATACTTTGTGTAAAACGATAAAGAAGAATAATATTAGTACAAGAATGCACTTAGTATGACAACCATGCAAAAACATGCATTTAAAGAGGACATTTAGTTAGAAACAATGCATCATGCCTTTTAGTGAAAACCTCATAATCAATGACAGAAGAAGCATCACATAATTCACATACTTCATATAGACATGTACAATGGTCACTACATCACATAAAGTGACATACTCATTTAAGGCACATTTACCATTTTCATAATATTACTTTTCTTTTACCTTACTTCCCTTAACCCCAAGTTACCTCTAGTAATACTAGTTCAATGCATAATGTGCCCGCATTACCCTATCCACACTCAAGCATCACCTAAGGTACTAAGGTGCACATTCATACCACTTCCTTAACTCACCACTTACATTCATAAAGCTAGAATATCATGAGACACTACTTCCAATATGAACCGCAAATCTTCATCACCCATATAAGACTTATTCCAAAGAGAGCATAAAAGTCAAGGCCTATACATACCATTACAATGAAGGAACTAGTCCATAAAGGAAAACTGGAATTCATTTTTTCATTAAACATCATGAACTTACTCAAATTCAAATCTAAACCTACTAGTGGGGCCCCCCCGCCCAAAAAAAACAATGTAATGTGAACGCCCCATAACCCTCCTCACACTACTAAGTAAATCACAAAGAGACCACAGAAAGATCACTTACATCATACATCAACTGGAAAGAATAGCAACTTCATACTGCTGATACACTTCCTCCTATAGTCAAGACGGCCAACATCATGCACATGAATGAAGACATATACATATACATATACAACACCTGCCTAGAACTTCCTTTTTTTCCCAAGATCTATTTGTGCAATGCATAGATAGTCTACTCTCACCTACACTTAGAAACTTCCCTTGGGTTATCTTAGTTAGGATTCATTAGTTTACTTACATTGTCCATTTTATACTAGGAAACTTTTAGCCTTAACCGACATTAAGATCAAGTGAGATAAACATGTAATCTGGTGTCATGAAAACCCACACAAAAAAATGTTCTCTACTTGCCAAGGTAGAATATTAACATCATGCTAGCATCTAGGTGGATCCACTTGCTAGGTAATATGGGGGAAACATAGTTAAGGAACTTGGATATGTATATTGAAACCCTATTTATGCCCTAATGTCATTTTAAGTTTCCACCTCAATAGGAATCTTGTTAACAGCCTTTCCCTCCTTGGAAAGGGGCCCCCTCATTTGTACTTCAACAGCGGTGCTAATCTAGTTCCCTTTTTGAAATTCTTTCATTACTTACTTTTATAAAAACAAAAGGTACTAGAATTTACTCGTCCTAATGCATACTCATAGGTCATAGATAAGATTGGTCCGTTCATAAACCTAACTCATGTGAGAATATCCTTTCACATTGACATATCATATTTAGTTTAGAGTAGAATTGAGAAAGCCTTTCAAATACCCTACCTTACTAGATTATCATAACATGCTTCATTTGTGCATTCATATGTGTGGTATATGTACTTATATGAGAAGACCTTTTACATAAACACATTAATACACTGCATATATTCATACTTCATCATATCATATACTTGACATAATAACATATACTTCATGTTCATAGCTTAATCATGCATTCATATTCATGTGCATAGAGAAATCACTCTAGGAACTATCCTATCAAAGTAAACATGTGCAATGTATAGGTAAAGTCTCGTACCCTTGCCTACACTAGTACACCTATCAATTTATCATAGTTAAGATACATTTTCATACTTTCATGGACATATACTTTACATGCATAGTAGTAGACAATGGTGCATATGAGAACTATCCTTTCATTGATCATATGAACCTATACTACTTATAGATATGCATGAGGTGTGTGTCTACATTGGAAAATGGGATAATATAATGGAAATTAACATATTATTGAGGCAGTCACCCTTAAAGTATCTCAATACACATTCATATCCGTTAAACCATATACAACACACAACATAATAGCATATGAGACAAAAACACCTTAAAAATACAATTGACTTCAAGTCCATGATCACATCAGATATAGATTTACACCAATTATAAACCGCTACCATAAGTGGACCATACCACACAATGTACAATACATCATCAGTTCTATACAAAGTAGAGGAATCTAGTCCAATCTTACCAATTCTCCAAGACATGATAATCCTTTATTAATTACCAACAAATAATCATCAATTCATATAGAAAGTAGTAGCTATAGATACATTAACACAATAAAAACTACAATCTATCAACATCTCAACAGGATCACATGACCCAGATTATAGGCTAAATTAAGAATTGAGGAGGATCATGGGTTATTCATGAAATTGTATTTAAATACACATTAAAAACTTTAGCCAATCATAAATTAATCATGAGAATGCTTTTCAAATCAATTTAACGATAAACCCATGGCTAGATTGAAAGACAGAGAATTTGATTATGAAATCATCTTTGATAACCTTTGGAAGAACTCCTTAGATGAAATCTTAACAAATTATGAATGCTTAACATAACTTACTACATGAGAATACCACTAAAACTTGAAGAATAATCCATGAAAATCCACCCCGAAGCTGTTCCTTAGCTTCATCTCCAATGGAGGTTTCTAGAGAGAGTTTGTTTTGAGAGGATTGGTGAAATTTTAAGAATGAATTGAGTAAGGAGTTTGCATGATATTAACTAAATATATACCTAAGATAACCCATAATAAACGTCCATACCCTATTTGGAACATGTGGTGAGTTTCCCATTCACCCCTTAAGTAACCAGTGTCTCAGACAAAATCGTAGACATAATTTACGGAGGGCAGTCTGTGGGGCATCGTCTGGTCGACGAGTCGTCCTACTGCTCTATCGTTTGGGACTGAGGCTACAATATTGGGTCTGATCTCCTATATCTATGTGTTGAGAAATTCCCCCTAATCGACGGGACATAGACTGAGGTATGATCCGTAGATGTATGGTAGTCAAAAGGCACTTCCAAGGCAATGTGCTGCCTGATTTTGGATCCTGCTCAAGAACCCCTTGGGTGATCCTTGAGGAGTCGTGCCCGGTTGTTTCGACTTTGAATATGATTTTATACATGTTAGGAACCTCTCTTATAAATTTAAGAATCAACAACACTTAAAAAATA
This sequence comes from Solanum habrochaites, assembly GCA_027704765.1. Lineage (NCBI taxonomy): Eukaryota > Viridiplantae > Streptophyta > Magnoliopsida > Solanales > Solanaceae > Solanum > Solanum habrochaites. The sequence goes on along the minus strand of JAKWJA010000490.1, from coordinate 363,943 downwards.
CCAAGACACACTAGAACACACTAGCAAGCCTCAAGGTTAACTTTTGAACGTCTTGGACGTTTGACCTCTTAAACACTTCAAATCAATAATAAAGTCTGTAAAAAACTTCATTGACAGTTTATTAACCTTTTAAGTCACATGTGAGGCTCTAGACACCTTAATTCGTTTTGAGGGTCCTTACACATACTATAGACTAAAAGTTAGGTCAACTTACCAAGTCTCCAAGACATGATCAATCATAAATCAATCATCAATAGTTCATAATTAATAGATATATATATATATATAATAATATAATCTAACAATATAATTCAATTTGATTATAATTCATTAAAATAAAATCATGATCACAGAGGCCCACATCATAAGCAAATTTTGAGAATTAGGAGGATCATGGGTTCTTTAATAAATTCCATATGAAATCATCATAAAAATAATTATTCATCATTTATTCATCATTATAATGAATTATAAAATCGTTTGACTAGGACCCAAAACCAATTGGGGCTTAGATTGAAATTGGGAAATTTTGATCATAGAACTCTTTTGGAAAATCATTGATAGAACTCTTGAATTAAAGGTGTACAAGGATCAACAGTTACCATACCTTATTGATTTAAGTCCTACAAAAATTGGATAACAAATAAGTTGAGTACCCATCTTCTAGCTTGATCTTGAGCTTGACCTCTTATGGAGTTTGGAGGAGGGAAAGGTTTTGCTTTGTAGAATGAATTCTAATCTACGTTTAAGGGTTTCAACCAACTTAAAATGCCTAAAAATAGGTAAAATAACCATACTTCAAATACAAAAAACACCCCTACACTTAATTAGACTTTTATAAACATCCAACTTGACTTTTAAACGACGGGACCAATTCAGGGACATGGCTGCGCGTTGCGGAGGAACTTCCCAAACTTGTTTCTAGAAACCATTTTGAGGCAGAAAGGTTAGTGAAACACCCACACCGCGGAGGTAATTTTTTCCTCTAATTTTTGGGAGCGCGACACATCTTGGGCTTCAAAAAGGTGTTGCGTGCACACTACCTTGGAAACTTTATGGTCAAAGCTTGGGTCCTCTTCAAGGACCCTTAGGTTGGTGTTTTAGGAGATGTACCCGGATGTTTGGACCGTAAACTCAATTATTAAGACACTAGGGTCACCTACACTGATTTTAGCTCCAAACAACACATCGAAAAAAGGAAAAGATACTAGAATACACTAGCATACAAAAGTCTAGTTTTTTGACTTCTTGCTCGTCCTTTGACGTTTGACCTCAAACCTCTATTAAAAGTTGTTTCCAACTATATTAAAAATTTATTACCTCATAAAACTCATGTAAGTCTCTAGTTTATCCTAGTTCATTTTGATGGGTGTAACAAAAATTCTCATTACCAAACCTATTTTCTATCCTTGAGTCAAAAAAAAGTTTGTGATCAATATATATTTAATTTTTTTATCCTAGATTTAGTGTGTTAACCTTTATTTGACCTTGAACCCCCCACCCCCCCCCGCCTTAAATATCTTGTACCATTGTTTGATGTCATACTAAGCTTTTATCTTTTCGATTTCCCCTAGATTGTTTATTGTGGAATTGTAAACTTGAACTGATAAGTTAGGTTATTTTGTTTTTGGCATACACATATCCTACATATTTAATGTTGTGTAAGCGTAATTGATCGTTCTAAAAAAATGATGGGTTTGTCCTCCTTGTAACAATTTTAGTGTATTTGATTGGGTTTTGATTTGATGTTTCGCTTGTTTCAATCCATCTTGTTGAATATCTGTTTTTTTATTTTGGTAGTTTTGTGTTCTTTTTTGTTTCTGATGACGTCTTCTAATGAAACCAGTTTATTTGGCGTTGAAATCACCTATGTTTGATGAATCTTTTCTCCCTATTTGTGGAAGACCTCATACTCGCCAAAAATGTGTGGATACCTCTAATACAAAAGAAATGATTGACAAATGGAATTGTTAGGAAAACATGACTCCCTAGGCCGTAATCCTACAGTTAAGGCTTTTGAGATACTAGGGATAACTTGTTAAAAGTGGAAACAGGGATGCAACTTGGTTGACTTTTATCTTCGTTACTTGCAATGCAATGAATCCATCCTTTAGCTTGAAATTTATAAATAATTTGAATACCAATGTGATAACAAAACTTAGGGAAGTAACTTTTCTCTTCTCACGGTTAGGACTGATGAAATCGTGTCGGAATTTGAAGAAGAATGATATTTACTTGACAGGTGATGAGTTGAGGATTTTGGACCCATTTTAGATTTCTAGTTCACCAAAGTTATGTCCTTTAGTGATGGAAATGTGTTTGAATTTCATCTATAAGGGATTAGGGATAGCACAGTGTCACGACCCCAGGGTACTCGTAGATTTAACATGGTGCATAGAACCTCTAATTACTCCATACAAGCCATCTATCTCTCATTAATATAACATAAGATTAAAACAACACTTTAAGTCCAAAATAATTTTTTAAGAAAAATGGAAGTCTACACACTTTGTCTCATCATACCCACCTATTACAATAGAATTAAATTGGGCCTAACCGCATCATTTCCAAAAGAGGAAATACAATGAAAAAGGAACTAAACAATATAACTTCGTCTCAAATAATGAGGTCACCAATCTCTAGATCACCACTTAGAGCCATGAAACTGATGAACCATTAGCTTTTAGACCCTACAATTGGGAAAACGTAAGCAAGAGTACATTGTGTAGTATTAAATCACAAAGTTATAACTATGTTACAAACATTCAAACATGCAAAAGGTCATTTAATTTCATAACACTGGCCATTTTAACATTAACATGTTTAAACATCATATAGAGGTTAGAACATATAAGTCATAATATCACTCTCAATGTAAGCTAGCATCCATCTTTAAAAACATTTGAACACTACGATATACTTTGTTCGCATGTCTTAGTTTCATTATATCGGTTGTTATTTAGGAATAAGTCCTTTAACCGACAAGAGACTATGTTGAGCTAATAAAATGATCCCTGGTGTCCCAGAGCCCACCAAGTTGTCCTGTCCACTTGCTAGGAGTAGAACCAGAACTCTTAGTTGCATTGGATACCACTCGCTAAATAGTCCTACATGTGCTGTAGTTATTGGATAGCAAAGACATCTTACTAGATTCCGACCTCTACTAACAAGAGGTCTTCCATATCAAGATGATTGTGTTTCTATCATCAAACTTGTACTAACATGAGGGCTCGATCTCAATAAAATACTACACTCGGTGTCATAAAGGATCCCATATATTAGATATGTAAGTCTTAAGCTTAACTCATAAGATCTCATGGGAAGGATGTCCTTGGAAAAACCATCCAGTTGTTATATAGGATAACTCCTTGAGATGCAGGCTTGCGTAAACCTTTTACCGTCCATGATCAATTCATAATCATTCACACTTATTATCGAAGTTCCTTAAGCATTTACATAGATTTTATAAAAACATTCATAAATTGCATACTTGGTCCCTTTCAAGTTCAAAGCCTACTTTCAATCACACATCGTGAATTTTATGCCTTAGACTAGATTTCATTAAAATTCTTGTAATTCTATCACTTCATGTCATATAATTCATAAAAGTGCTCTTTAATTAACAAGACCCCCCCATCATAAGATCCAATTGAGAAATATGGGAATTACATGAGTTCATGGGGAGCTGCATAAAACCCATAAGAAATCATCAATTCATCATTTAAGTCAAGTTTGTAAGGAACCCATGACTTTGAATCACACCTTAACCCATTGGAAGATTTATTTTTTGAAATTTGGAGATTTTGCAGTGAACTCCCTGGATGGAATATATCCAGGGATGAAAGCTATCAATACCTTACAGCAAAGAACATTCTAAACTTCAATGAGGAATTGATCATTGACCCTATCCTAGTTTGAACTTCCTTTTTTACTAATTCCTCATTCCTCGCTTCCTCCTCCTCCTCCTCCTCCTCTCCTCCTCCTCCTCACTCTTTCTCGTCTTCTTCGTCTTCTTCTTTGGTTTCTTTTTTTCTTCTTCTTCTTCTTCTAGACAGAGATATTTTTGAGACAAGCTTGGTGATTTTATTTTGTTTTTTTGGAAATAATACTTTAATTGGGTTAGTTTTAGAGTTAAAATCACTTATTATGGGTCTAAGCATAGGAAAAATGACATAACTTTAGTTATAATAACCCAGAAGATCAAATCACCCTCACTGAAAACTTAACTGTCCATCGTCCAGAGAGATACCACAGTCCATAGTCCCAGATCCTAAAGGAGCCACCTCTATGAGGATCCCACGAGCTGTGAAGTGGCTCGTGAGGAGGGACTATTTTGGCAGACTTAAGGAGGCCTACTACCTAGACTATACCACGAGCCACAATCCCCACAACGATCCGGGATGGTTGGTCATGGTAGGTGAGGCAGTTCTAGGCCAAGGTGGCTTCCATCAGCCCCTAGTCTGTTGAACTTTTTTCCCGCTGCCTTGGCACTAGTCTCACACACTTTAGCCTCTAGTTTATTTGCTAATAGATTCCGGGGTGTTACACGTCTGCCCCTTGGAATATTCATCCTCAAATACTCTAGACACCGTTACGGATGAATGACTCAGTACTAGCACCCATCTATAATGCAACATCATAGAAATTCATGCGAAAAAGGAGCAATTCAAATTCACGCTAAACATTCAAATGCATCAAACGGAAGTTGAACCCATTATGCATGAAATTTTTCACATTTCCCATGTGGCAGGAGGAACTACCTTCTCCAAGCTTACAGTATACTCACAAAATAATCCCATGGAGAAATATATTAATTTACTCTAAAGAATACTAAATCATCTCAACAATTCATCCATTAAGAATCTAGGAACTCATACTTAAATGGCACAACAACATTAGGAGAAAATCAATCATATAAACTCATTTTGTATCAAAACATAAGCCTCTCCTGAGCATGCATATTAAGGAGATATGAACAGCCTAAAAAGACATCATGGACTGGCCAAACACTAGAAGCAACCAGAGGAACTCATTACCTCAAACTGAGTAGAACTAGAAGGAAATATATGCGAACTATCTGGGCCGGGACATCAGATCGTCTCTTCCTCCAAAGTATCATCTTAATTAATGATTGATCCACAAAAATTTTGGGGAAACAATACTTTATTTTCTCATCTTCTTAACTTCTGGTCCAAAAATCTCAACCAACGTCCATCATAAGAATTACTGTTCATCTACTCCTCCCTAATAGGGAAACATGGATTTCAGATTCCAAATTAGTTTTTAAAGCATACAGACATGGAAACTCTTGATCAATCGACAGCACCGAACTCATTAGAAAACACGCCTCAGAGGTAACATTATCACATGTCTCATAATTTGGATTGTCCCTACAGACCAAGGAATGAGCTGGATTTCCTTTTCTTAATTAATAACTCATTACACAACCTTGCATTATATGAATTAAGGTATCCAATCCTCACATCAAATAAATCTCCCGTCCTTCAAACATCGACATATATTTTTGTACTTTGAGACAGTTTGCATCCTAACTTGTCATCCTAACTCGAGAAGTCAACTTTCTTCTCAATGGACTCATGACCTAACTCGAGACCTATCCCAGCAACTTCATCAACCTAAACCCAGCCTATAGGATTATCTAACCTCAAGACCCATAGAGAGCTCAAAATGGAGCCATACCAATACTTGAGCGATACCTATTATTATACGAAAATTCAATAATGGTAAGTGGTCATCCTATACCCATAATATTGATTACATATTGTCTTAACATATATTCCTACATTTGGATTGTATTCTCCGCTCGCCCATAGTTTTGGGGATGAAAGTCCATGCTACTCTTAAACCTTAGTGTGATAAGACCCTTTTGGAATGACTTCCAAAATTGAGAAATAAATTGGGTACCATGATCGGAAGTAATGGACAAAGGAGTTCCATGCAACTTTACGATTTCTCTCAAGTACATCTTGGCATATTCCTCCACTGAAAAAACCTTGACAGGAAGGAAATGATTCGATTTCTTCCTCTGATCTACTTTTGCCCAAACCGATAATGTTGTCATCAGTTGCGAGGCACCGAACTATAAACTCCATATTCAAGTCTTCCCATTTACAAGTAGGAATTTAAATGTCTTAGGACAAACCTCCCGGTTTTTGATGCTCAACCTTCACTTGTTTACAATTAGAAAACTTGTCCGCAAATTCCAAATTATCCTTCTTCATCCCATTCCACTATTATATCTCTCTTAAATCACGTTACATCTTTGTGCCTCCCGGATGTATAGAATACCGAGAACTATGGTCTTCTATTAAGGTTTTTCCTCTCAAGTTATCAACGTTTGAAACACAAAAATGACTTTGATAACTAAGCACACCATCTCTCCCTTTGGATAAAACCTCAATGGATTTCTTATGCACCACTAGTGTACCATGGTTTCACGGTACTTTCACAATGCGTTTTCCTTCAAGTTGTGTGTGCTAGAAATTCCTTTTGGTGTATTTTTATATCTTTGTCTTGTGTTTGCAGGAAAGTTTTCCTAAATGAAAAATGGATAAGGTTGTGAAGAATTAGTATAGAAGTGACATACGAAGCCATTGACAACCTGTTGTCTCATCGATTGACCGTAGGTGATGACCATCTATTGGAGGTTCAGGCATCTGGAAGCAACTTGGAGAATTCTGACTAAGTTTGGGGATATGGAAGGATCGACGGTCAATCTACTGATCGATGCACAATCTTGGCAAAATGTCGATGTGATCTGAGAATGTCTAGTACCCGAATAGAAGAAAAGCTAAGTATGGAATGACAAAAAACATTGATGGACTATAGGTGAATCGACGGACAGTGTTGTTGGTCCATCAATTGGATCACAGAAGATGCAAACTGAAGGCTGATAAAAGATGCTATGGACCGGTGGAGGCAGTCGATGGTCCGTTGTTTGATCAACAGGACGTCTGTGGGGGGTCGTCGAATGAAACCGCATTTTGGAAAACTTTCTTATGGAAATCCTTTTATTTAGACTCCTATTTTATTATCAATAGGTGAAAAACCTCATTTTGTGGGGTTGGATTCTTTTATACTAATTTGTCATACTTTTGTGCTGGAGATTGTTTTTGCAACTTGTCCTAAATTTTCAAATTTTGGATTTTGAGTTTTTACGATAATTGTGTAATTTTCAAGTTGAATTTCTGATCTTCTTCGAATTTGTTCCAAGTATGTTCAGGAATTTATATTTATCAATTATGAATTGTGTTCTTCAAAGCATGGGTAAGTAAATCAACAACTAGGGTTGTGGCAACCATGACTGATTAACGAAATAAACCTATCTAAATAAAAATTTTCAAATAGGTTATTGAATGCATCAATAATTCTTTCATTTAGAATTCTTTTTAATGAGTGCACGCGTTAGAACTCACCTCATTGCTCTTTGCTGAACCAAGGGGGTAGTTAATAGAAAAAGAATTATCGACATACATTTAGTGGATACTTATCTAATGGGCTAGTTTAACATTGGTTGCAAAGTAATACTACGCATACAGTTGACGATTATGCTTACTTATGAGTAAAAGGTAAGGGGTAGTAAACTTAGACCCACGTATCTGGACCAAGTATGGGGTAAATTCACTAATTACGGGACCAATGATTAGAGAATACATAACTTAATCCTTTGCATGTCAAGAATAGGATTGAATGTTAAGCTAGATTATGGAGTTATGGACCTATGGGAATAGTTCAACACCCCTTTTTTCTTCTCACCCTCATACACAACTAATAATTCACCTTGCTACTTGTTTGTTCCACAACATTACTACCAACTTCTGTTTCACAAACCCTACCCTACAAGTTTAATTACTACTTTTTGGGAAAGGACTTGAACTAAATATAGGTACTCGTACATTAAAGATATGTTTATCATTTTCCTCGTGGAGTAGACCCCAACCTAATAGTTGTGTTCTTTTCTTGATATGAACGCTTATAGTTCCTTAGGAAAGTGTAATTTGAGCGTATCAAATTTTGGCGCCGCTTTAAGGGAAAGTGGCTTATAAATTATCTTTAGGAACAATTACTGAATTTTAGTCAACAATTTGCTAATTTTACTTGTTTCTTTTGTTTTGTTTTGTCCCAGGTCTAGCTCTAGTGTATGCCAAGTACACGAAGCCTAGGAGAAACAATTATACCATTCTATACTGAACTTAACCGGTCACTTTGCAGAATGAATGACCAATATAATCCCACAAATCTAGGTGATGGGATCAACCGTCAACTTCCTCCGTCGATTGATGCTCACAACCAAGTGATTGTGGAGAACCTTTGTGATGGTGTTTTGAGGAGGCATCGCTCAGCAAGCCCCGCCCTCACTATTTCTATAAGGGGCAGACATTAACAACTACTGACCTCTGATGGTGGCCTCTTTGTCCTACCGATCTACCGACAGGGTTCCACAGTCGTGTACTAGTAGCTTGATGTTATATGCTCATGTGCCCATATATGTTTTTCGGGGCTACCATCTTAGGATCCACATGCTCACATTGTAACTGAGGTCGGTAGTAAGAGTTTTGTATGGAAGGATAGACTTGGACATAATTTCATCTGTTTAGTAGAAGTCCCCTCTCTCCACTGACTGAGATGCTGCAATTGTGTTCACTGAGTTTCCCTATAATTGATCTAATACTTGGTAATAGTTGAGGGATGTGTCGCTACAATGTACTACCCGGTGTCTAACAAACTCACCACAAGATAGAGTGAACACTTTGTGGCATTGCCCCTGGGAAGGTCGGATGAGGGTAGCTTTTTGTATGATTCACTTCATTGGGAAAAGGACCCAAACCACCACATTGAGGATGGTGGTGGAAGAGTACTCTAATCGGGGGCAAGATGATAATAATAAGGCAGTGCTTGATACTATTGCGGGTGGTTCTTATGGTGAGTGCACGTAAGCAGAGATCGCGGAAAAGTTGGAGAAAATCTCTCGAGACAATAAGGCTTGGAGCACTAAGAAGTAGGACACTGGGAGAAACACCTTTGCAGTGCAATCTATACACAACCCGGCCACAGAGAAGATTCGTTAGGAGATGGCTCAAATGAGAACTGAGCTTGGGTTTGTATTGAAACATGTCACTAGGGGTGCATAGAAATTAAATGCGGTAAATTATTTGACTAAACCACCACCGCCATCGGATGACTACTCCTACGAAGAGGACTCTTATGCAGTGAATAAGTAGACAGCAGGTTTCGAACCGAACTCCCAACTGTCCCAACTCTCCAATCAGTGATATGCAAAGTCACGGAAATAAAAGTCTGGTCACTAGTAATTAACAACAGAGTAGGCCTTATTTTCGAGATGGAAAACGTAACAACCGCGTGAAAACAACTTCAACTCGAGGGTAACTTATGGTACCAGAAATAATCGAACTGGGCTCATATTCCACCCTCCCCTTAAAATCGGAAAGTTTTCTCCTATAGTGATGTATAGATGTAGTAATGACAGGATTGAATATATGTTACAAAGATGATGAGGATTGTTTTTGATGCTAGTGAATGACACGTCCAAGGTAGTTGGGCGTGATTTGGCTAATCTCATGGAAAAAGTGGTATGTACATGGCGTCTCAAGCAAGGCCTCTTCTTGATTACAAATGGACCCAATTTTCTACTATTGGTGAACCCACGTCAAACCTGGGTTACTCTGTTCCTAGCCATACCTTAAAAATCAAAAAATAATAGACAATTGCATTATGGTCACTACTCGAGGGGTTAGCAAACCATTGATTCACCTATGCTTTTCTGTATAGAAGGAGTGATAAATATTATTAGGTAGTGGATCTAATTTTAGTTGGAAGATAAGATGCGTGAAATGGACCGTAGATAACCCGCAAAAGGTGAGCCGCCGTTCCTAGACCAGCCACCACCTTCCCGAAAATATTCTTGAAGAAGACTGATGATTGTAAATACCTGGATTTTGTTTAGCTATGTTTGAAACAAACTTTCCATCACCTGTCCCTTTTATGAAGATCTTAAACAAATGCTCGGTATGCAAAGTATAATAATATGGTTACAAAGAAGAGAGAGATCGTTAGGTTTTTTGGAGATGACCGTAATGCCACTTGATGCTATTGCTACAATATCTCTTGTGACAATAGAGAAGATCCGGGCGCTTCCAGCTATTCCATGGGCCATAAATTTGTTTACCTTTTGCTAAGAACTATTATCTCGGTGTAAGCATAAATCTCATGCCCTCAATTTATAAGAAATCGTGTTTGGGTGATTCCAAAGCCCACTGCGGATTGCGGTTACTGATGACGCGATCTACAGTGAAGAGAGGCATATTGGTATACTTCATGATAGTTATGAAGGTGTAGTCATTATATTTCTTGCCTATGTTTGTGATTCTTGACTGTGAGGTGTTTTGAGGTTAACTATTATTCCTTGCATCTTGAAAGCCATTCCTTGCTACTTCTGTGTCAGATCCGTTGGTTTACATGGACAAAGGGCAGATGAAAGTTAGGTTAATAATGAAAGCAACTTTTCAACATTTGTACGTCCAGGAAGACGAAGTGGTGAGCGATCCAATGGGTATCTCCAATATTTTACAGGGTTGAGAGTACGTCTGGGGTACAAATCGAAGAGCGCCTTGGTGTTGAGGCACTAGCTGCAATGATCATGAATTTTTAGAGTGATGGTATTTAAGAGTATGGGTCATTGGTTGCGACACTTGATCAAGGTGAATTTTTGTTCAAACCAAAGAAATTGGAATTAGATATGAAGCATCGCGAGTCTCCACCCGCGGAATTATCTGTTGAGAAGGCCCCAAAATTAGAGCTTAAGGCTCTACCACCTCATCTGAGATATGTTTTCTTGGGAAGCCAGGCTAAACTTTTGCCAGTAAAATATCATTGCATCGGATTTGACATGTGAAACAAGTAGAAGTAAAATCTAGTTGAATGTTAAATAGTTTCCAAATTGATCCCTTGGTTAAGACTATTGCTGACTGATTGGGAATCCACCGATATTTGTTCATACAAAAATCCAATCATGCCCGATTACACACCATATTGAGCACCAAAGACGTTTGAATCCACTATGCAAGAGGTTATTAAAAGGATATTATTAAGTGGTTGGATGCCGGAGTCATATGTCTTAAAGTCGCAGATAGCTAGTTATTTGTATGCCCTGTTAAGTGTGTGGGCCAAAAAAGGGGAATGATAGTGGTTCCTAATGAGAAGAATATCTTGATCCAATAAGGCAGTGACCAAAAGGAGGTTTGTATACCTGAAGTTGAATACATGGATGAAAAGGGGATAAAGCTGGACCAAGCCAAATTGCGGTATAGAGGTCTTTCAACCCATCTCTGTAAAAGGGTGTATTGGAAAGTTTTTATTGGCATGCACGCTTACCCAAGTTTTAATTAAGGAATTCTCAAAATATTGCACATCCCGGGCATGTTCTTTGAGAAGGAATGTAAGTTTTGTTTTGATGATCCTGTCGAAGGCATTTGGAGAGTTGAAGGAGAGTTGGTGTTTGCCGCCCATAAATTATTTCCCTAGATTGAGTAAAGCCTTTGAGGGTGATGTGTGCGCTAATGTGGTTGCTCTTGGTGTGGTAATTGGGACAAAAAGAGATAAAATCCTTCACCCCCTCATTATACGGTAGGCTCGAAATGAAAGCACGAAAGAACTACAGCTGTGATTGAACAAGAGCTCCTTGTGGTTGATTTTTTATTTCTTTCAAAAAATTTTGCTCCGAAAAAAAAAAAAAAAAATGTGTTTTTTGGCCTCAGATTTTATAGTGCAATACTGACCACCTCTGCTTTGATGTGGTTTGATGGTAAGAAGGATGTTCACCATGTTACTATAGTTGCTACTAGTTCATAGTTGATTTTGTAGGTTAAAGAGAAAAGGGACCAAAATCAAGTTGTCGATCACTTCTCTTCTCCAATTAGAGGATAAATCCTATGCGAGATTCATGTGGAAAGTCTAAAAGTTTGATACCTTCCCTGATAGCATGTAATGGTCCCGTTTCTCATGAATTGATCCCGTGGTTCCCGATTTTGAGAATTATCTGGCTAGTGATATAGTCCCTTGGACTTTGTCCTTTCTCATAGAAAGTTCATACCTATCTAAATGTGTCTTTGGATAAGCTGTATTTATATCTGAGTTGGCTGATAGGGGCTTATTCTTCATTGTGTGCCTGGAGTTGAGATTCCTTATTGGTTTTGGAGGCATCCATTCCTCGCGCTGTGGGTGGGATCATAGTGGGTATCAACAGGAATCTGCCTCATAAGATTATGCAGTGTGGGTACTATTGGCAACGCATCTCCACCACATTCTCTGAAGTTCTCCAAGCATTGATACGGTGGACATAGGATGGGAGGCATTTCGAAGAGGCAGAGATCCCTTTAAAATCCCATTCTTGTAATTGAGTTGTTGATGTATTGGCTTGATTTTATGGCCGTGTGTGGTCTATGGTAATATAAATATATGCTTGTAGCGTGTGCTTACGGTGTAAAAATGGTTGAAAAACCATGCACTTGCCAAACCATAAGGGAAAGACTCCCCGCGTTTCTTGAAAATAATATTTCTCCAGATTTGGCCCATCTAAGGCTTATATTAGGTGATGGGGATCCCACTTTTTCAACAAGTTGTTCAAGAACTATTTGGATAAATATTGGGTTCACCGCACTTTGCCACTCCATACCATCCGACAAAATAGTGGCTCAAGTTGAGGGTGTCCGGGAGAAATCAAGCACATCCTTCGAATACGGTGCATCTAAGTAGATAACGGATTGGGTCCAAGAGGCTTGATGATTCATTTTGGGATTAAGAATGCCTACAAGAACGCCCCAGAGTATGTCCTCCCCGTACTCAACTTGTATATGGGAAGGCTTGTGACACTGCTTTGCCGGTTGATCTAGAGCAACAATGCCATGTGGGCGTGAAAGAAACTGAAGATGGTTTGAATGAGCAGTGGAAAAGAGACTTTACTGGGTTGAATGCGGTCTTGAGATTTTGCCTAAAATCATATGAAAGTTCATCTCTCTACAAAGAGAAGATGAATAAGTACCGAATGGACAAAAGATTAAGAAGTCGCGAATTTGCAGTTGGGGGACTTTGTGCTTCTGTTAACTCTAGGTTGCGCTTGTTTCCCTCCGGGAAAACTCTAGTCCAAATGGATTGTGACATTTATTCACACTGAAATGTTTCCCACATGGACGGTTGAGTTGGAGACAAGGGGGTGTGAAATCCGTTCACGAGTAAATGGGCAAAGACTTCAGATCTGCCAATGTGCATGCTGAGAGTGCCCATGAAAAGGTTGAGGCCTATCAACGCTGATTAAGTCTTAATATCAAGATCTTGCAAAAATCGTTTCGCTATGTTTAATCAGCGCTTCTTGGGAGGGCACCACTAGGTATCCTCTAGCCACCAATAGGTTTTTTCTTTTCTGTGTAGGAATATTTAATTCCTCCTTTTGTTGTCGTTTTGTTTACTTTCATTTGTTAATTTTTTTTAGTATGTTTGGCTAGAGAGTATTTTAGGGTCCTTCTAAAAAAGTGTCAAGAAAAAACAAAAGAATACTTGAATGGGTGCTCATTTCAAGTTCCCAAACCACAAGAATCTGTAGAATTGTTCTGGTGCACATATCTATGGAATAACCGACGGTGGCCGTCTTTCAATCGACTACCGTTATTGTCCGTAGATCCCAGGTAATGTCTTCAAATTTTGTCTAAAGTTAGGGCCATCAACGGTCTAGTCGACGGTTTGCCGACTAACTTACAGACCTTCGATAGGGTACCATCAGTTCACAAAGACCAGTGACCCGACATGACCCGACCGACTATATTAGAATACACCAATTCCATTACCCCACACCTTTTCAAATTCACTCCCAACCCACCGTTCCCTCCCCTTATATCCTCTTTCGCTCCATTACCCCCAATCACTCCCTTCCATTTTCTTCAAAAAAAAAAAACCCAATTCTCCCAAAATCCCAAAAATTCGAAAACCCTAACCCCCACTTTCTATTCTGTCTCCTATATGTGTTCTTCGGTCGATGTCTGTAGGTGCCATGTAAGTTGGTTGTTGCAAGATCACCTGCTCATTAACTATAATACAACTTACATGTATTTAATTTTCCTTTGCTTAATGAATTCTCGTTCATTTGCTTGTGGAAACGAATCGATTGTATGTGAGTCTTGACTTAGGGAAAAAATTGCATGGTGAACTTATTAAAATTGTATTCTACGTCCCTTACAATGATTATAAGTGAATGGGTTGGGGGTGGAATCTGTGTAAATTCAATATGCTTGTTGTCTTTCCAACTTAGGGCTTGATAGTCTCGTAGAATCCATGATTGAAATTTGCAAAATCGAAGCCCTATGGATAAAGAATTGGTCTTGATCTTGTTATTACATGTTGGGAGAACTTGTGATGTTCTTCAAATTGTCCATATGTGGGGTTAAAACAAAGTCCTAAAAACCTGTCTCTGACCAATAGAACGAGACCCCATCTACGGACTGTCGATGGGGTCCATCGATGGCTATCATTAAATCTACTTAACTTTGGAACAACGGAAAGTGGACTACGGTCCATCGATTGATCGACGGACCTTTCCATATGTCTGTCTTCCTGAGGTTTTCTGAATTATTCTAAGGCGGAAGTGGACTACGGTCTATCGATTGATCGACTAGCCGTTCTGCACGTCCATCGTTTCCAACTAAGAGGTCTATGAAAGGTCGACTTCTTGAATTTTCTAAGTGGTTCCTTTCACCCCAGAGTTTTACAATAGGTGGGACGTGGTCAAGAGTGGCGATTTTCAACTGAGTAGAGATCAGAGAGAGTCCACCAAGAGGTGTATTGCACAACATCTCTCTAATGACGGAGAGGAGCAGACTAGGTGTTGGACCCAAGAGGCCTTATCAAGAAGTCCAACCTCAGTTTTGCAGCCATGTTCTTTTGGCTATTAGTCTTACATAACATTTTCCTCATGTCCGCAGATAATAACGTACTTTGGGATGAGCGGTTCCGGGTAGCATCTTCTGGTCGCCGTTTTGGTGAGATAGAATTTTGCGAAGTTGGGTTGTGGGGATCACCGTGATACTTAGAGGATGCCTTTACAACCGCTACCACTTACCCATTTGCCTGTATGTGGTTGATTTTTCCAGATGTGCAAGGATTCTGGAGATCCCATTTGCACAGATGATATCCCCTCCGACCCTACCGGGATACTGGATTCAATCCTCAGTAGGGAATGGAGGCCAATGGTGGTGGCCCCAGGACGTAGAGCCTAAGATTGATTTTTGGCATGCCGCTGGCTGAGTGGACAACTTTGGCGGATACAGTAGAAAAAACCCAATAGGATGATCTTTTCACTTCAGAGCCTACTAACACCACCCAGAGACGAGTATGCCCCTGGAACTAGTAGGGAACCTAGTTCCTCCCAGTCTACACTACCATGAACATCACTGGTCTCGATTGCTAGGATCCAGAAGTTAGAGGCTCAGATAGCCACCTGGTTGCATCACATTTGGCATTAGATGAAGAGATCTATTGCCGAGGCTGAGGACCGAATTGACAAGAGGGTGGCTCAACAGACGGAGCGACAGATTCAGGCAGTCCACCTGCACCTCGATGCGTTTGACCTGAGAGTTTTGGCATGCCCAGACCCCACCATTGATTTGATGACTCTTCAGGAAGCTGTAGCGAGTCTGTGGACAGACGTGGATTGTATACTTGAGATGAGGGGATCCGATCCTGATAGCGTACCTTTTGGATCTCCGAAGGTCACAAGTAGGGTTGGCTACAATGTTTCCTAACCACCACTGCGCTGCCGCGTCCAATCACCATGTGGCGTGCGAAGATCAGCGTTGCCAGTCGTACCATGGGATGAGATGCTCTGCTTGAAGAAGGAGTGTACGGCTTTGGGAGGTAGCAAAGGAGAGCCTCTGTTGCGTAATAGGAGGCCGCATCATATGATGGCTAGAAGTTGGCTTTCTTGGGGGCGTCTAGCTCTGGAGTGGAGTTTTGAGAGGAGCAAGCCACTTAGGGTGCAATACTACTGATGGAATTACTGGGAGTCATGCCTACTATGGTTGTTGCGGGTTTCAAGAAGGAAACTAAGCGATTTCCTGATTGTTGATCTTCGGCGCTAGCGCCTCAGGTTGCTTCACTTACCACCCTATCTTATATTTATTATTGCATGGGGACATTGCTTGGTTTTTTGGGGTGGGGAAATTAAAAGTGCGTGGCTAGTGAATCTGAGTATCCCCCCCACTCATGTCCCTCTTGGTGGTTTTCTGGCCTGTGTTCTTTTACCCCAAGAGATTGATGAACTTTATGTTGACCCGGCAATGTGGTCGTAACTTGTACAAAGTATGAAAGTGAAAAATGAAGCATAATTGCTAAATTGAATGATATACGTTCTAAGAAGTTCTTGCAATGCATAGATTTTAAATGAATGCTGAATGTTTGGTCGAATAATGACAAGAGATGCGCCAACTCCTCACCACGAACCACATCAAAAAAAAACTAGGTGACCGATAATCTGATAGTGTCATGAGGTGTCAAGATAGTGTGAGGATATTTGATTGTTCCCCTATTGGTACCTTGCCATAATTTTCTTGGTTGGTCCTACAAAAAGAATCTGTGTTAGACAATTAGGAAAGGATCATAGGCCATTGTTCAAATTGAGAAACATATAGCCTAAAGTGAAGTGAGCCGAAAGAAATTGTTATCCTTTTAAGATCAAAATAGTTTGAGCCTATAACAGACCTTTCTTTCCTTCACCAACTCAACTTCCCTGGGTATAATGTGTTGGCCCTGGTCCCTCCTTGTACATGTGCACTTCAATTTAGTCCAAAAGCATAAGTTGAGGGTGGCTAATGCCGAAACTTACCTCGTCTTGGCCCTGACTTAACCTTGGGTAATGTGTACCTTTACTCATGGAAAATCCATAAGTTTAGTGTGGCTATTATGAGTGATGACCCAAAAAGTGAGTATGAAAAGGAGTAATGTGGAAAAGAAAAGGGACAGTGAAGCAAGAAAAGTGACTCAGTCAAAATTGTCAATTGAATACATAAAAAAAGAAAGAGAAAAAAGAGTGTTGAACAAAAAGAAGTAAGAGCCAATTCCACAAAAGATAAAGAAAGGAGAAAATAAGGCAAAGATGACAAGAAAAGTAGGGCATAGTAGATAATGAAAAAGGTAGGAAGCATAGCCGTAATGTCAAGGAGGGTAACAAATCACTAAAATGTACCCATATGACCACACCTAACCCTGAGTCTACGTTACAAGCCAAGAAAGTCCTATTGTGATCCTAAGAGTCTAATATGCTGAAGTTAAGCTATGAAAATAAAGGTAAGCCTATGGCGATGAGTACCAGCTAGGTGTGAATTTGTTTTGAGAGTGATTATTTAAAATTTATCCTTATAATCGAAGATAATATCACTATGTGAAAAAGGAGGATATATTTTGAAGTAAGGGCACTAGTTGTAATGTCAGAAAGTTTGTACCTTGGGAATAGGACAAAAGGTAGAATTGTCAGTGCATGGTTATCACCTTGTCATGGTATATCCACATGGTAAAGCCTATCAAGCTAATGATAAGAAACATGCACTAAAGCAACTAAATAAAAATTGGGATTGATGTCTATGATTGCGGAAGCTTAAAAGAGGATAATATGTGTAACAAAGTTTTTTGGTTGAGCATAGTGTCACTTGAGGACAAACAATGAATTTAAAGAAGTTGATGGTGGGTGATGTCCCTGGTTCACGATACTTAATTTTTTTCTTAAGATTGGTGTGTTTCTATAAGCCATTTTGTATAATTTTAATATGTTTGTCTTTGTTTTTCATGAATGTTTTTTGTTTTGTTTTCAACAAAACGATAATGTCGAAGGTTGTGGAAAATCAGTGAAAAGTGACTCACAAAAACATTGACGGCCCATCGTCCCACAGACGGACCATGGGTGGTGACCATCGATTGGACATTCAGGTATCTGGAAGCACTCAGGGAATTCAAACTAAGGTAGGGCTATAGAATGATCGATGGTCCGTCAACTGATCGACGGAACTTCCTGGCAAAATGTCGATGTGATCAGAGAATGTCCCAGTAACCAAAGTTGAAGAAAAGGTAAGCATGGAACAACGAGCAGCATCAACGGACTGTAGGTGAATCGACAGACTGTGTTGTTGGTTCATCGATTGGATCAGAGAAGATGCAAAGTGAAGGCTAAGAAAAGATGCTAAGTATGGACCGATGGAGATAGTCGACAGTCCGTCATTTGATTGACGGACCTTCTGTGGGGGTCATTGATTGAAGCCGCATTTTGGACAAAATATCCTTATGTGAACTCCTTTTAATTTAGGACAATGTTTTATTATAAAAAGGGTGAAAAACCTCATTTTGGGGGTTGGATTCTTTTACTTAATTCATACTTTTGTTCTTGGAGATTTATTTTTGGCACGCGGTTGGCCTTGATTTAAAAATTTTCGGATTTTTGTTTATGATAATTGTGTGATTTTAAGTTGAAATTATGGATTTTCTTCGAATTTGTAAAAGCAAGTTCATGATGTATTATTTATCAATTATGAATTGTGTTCTTCTAAGCATGGGTAACCAAATACACAACTAGAGTTGTGTGAACCATGGGTGATTAACAAAATAAACCTTGCTAAATAACAATTGTCAAATAGTTTATTGCATGCATCAATATTTCTTTCGTTTATAAGTCTTTTTAACGAGTGCACACGTTAGAACTCGCCTTATTGCTACTTGGTGGACAAAGGCGGTAGTTAATAGGAAAGAAGTATCGGCATAGATTTAGTAAATACTATCTAATGGGCTAGTTTCGACTGGTGCGAAGTAATAACTAAGCCATACACTGAATATGATGATTAATGTGAAGTAAAGGTAAGTGTTAGTAACTTAGACACACGTAGCCAGACCAAGGTACAGGGTGAAATTCCCTAAATGCCGGACCAAGGATACTGAGATACATAACTTATCACTTTTCATGCAAAACACTAGGAAAGAATTGTTATAGATAGGATTATGGCGTTATGAACCTATCGGGAACACTTACACCGTAGTTTCTCTCACAACTTTATAAACACTAATAATTCACTCTTTCTACTTGTTTGATTTCACAACATTACAACACATCTGTTTCACAAAACTCCCCCTTTAAATTACTAGTTTTCGGAAAGGACTTGACTAAATAGAGGTAATCGTACATTAAAGTTAAGTCTAAATAATTTTCCTTGTGGGATTGACTCCAACCTAATAGTTGGGTTATTTTCTTGATACAACCGTATATACTTCTTTTGGGAAGTGTAATTTGAACATATCAACCACTTCTTTAAATTCTAGAAAAGTTGGATCAAGACTTTGCTTATCCTTCACGTCAATTAAAAAAGACGATTCAAAACCATTATCAACCATAACACCACCCTTGGTGGAATCTACTAATTTAACAACTAAGAGGGTCAACCAATGAACATATCGAACTAACCCTTTCTTTTTTAAATCTAAATAAGCCACACTACCCATAGACAACCGACTGAGAGCATCCGCTACCACATTAGCTTTACCGGGGTGGTAAAGAAAATTTATGTCATAATCTTTCTATAACTCAAGCCACCTTATTTGTCAAGGATTCGAATCCTTTTGACTGAAAACATATTGTAAACTATTATGATCAGTGAAAATATCAACATGAACCCGATACAAATAGTACCTTCATATCTTTAAGGCAAAAACAACCGCCCCTAATTCAAGTTCATGGGTAGGATAATTTTTTTCATGGGTCTTAAGTTTCCTTGAAGCATAGGCTATTACCTTACCATTTTTCATAAACACATATCCCCAACCCAACTCTAGAGGCATTACAATACACCACATAACCATCCATACCCTTCAATAAGGTTAACATCAGAGACGAAGTAAGTCTATCTTTCAACTCTTCAAAACTTTTCTCACCAGCTTCCCACCACACTAACTTAGCTTCTTTTGAGTAAAAATCATCAATGGAGAAGCGATAAAATAAAATCCCTCAACAAACCTTTTATAGTAACCGACCAAGCCCAAGAAACTTCTAATATTCAAAGGAGTTAGAGGTCTAGGACAACTTTTGGCTGCATCCGTCTTCTTAGGATCTACCTCAATTCCTTTTATTGACACAATAATACCAAGGAAAGCTACAGAACATAACAAAAATTCACACTGGTTAAACTTTGCAAAAAAAGTTGTTGGTACTTAAGAATTCGCAACACAATCATCAATTAGTCAATATGATAATTATCATTTCTTTAGTAGATCAAAATATCATCAATAAACATAATTATAAAATTATCAAATGCATAAACACCACATGAGAATTAGTCAACCCAAACAACATTACCTAAAACTCATAATGACTATATCGAGTTCAAAAAACCATCTTTGAAATATCATCCCCTCTCACCCTCAATTGGTGATAACTTGAACGCAAATCAACCTTAGAGAAATAACTAGTCTCTTGAAGTTGGTCAAACAAGTCATCTATTTTTAGAATAGAATATTTATTCTTAATGTCACTTTATTTAATTGACGATAATTAATACACCAAAGATACACATCCTTCTTTTTAACAAATAAAACTAGAGAACCCTATTGAGAGACACTCAGTTAGATGAAACCCTTAAGCTATAAATCCTTTAGTTGTTCTCTCAACACTTTAACTGAGATGAGGCCATTCAATAAGGAGGAGTAAATATGGGATGCATATCTGGGACATGATCATACATAAGTCTATTTCTCACTCGAGAGGAATACAAGGTAAATAATTGGAGAATACTTCTAAAAACTCTTTAACTACGAGGCTTGACTTAAAAGTAGGGGTTTTAGAATCTACTCCCTTCACCCTAAAAAATAGTAAATTGAACAACCCTTATATAATCTTTCTAGCTTCTAGATAAGTGATAAACTGACCTCTACGCATAGACTTCCACTCTTCTACTCTTGGAGGATCATTTGAGAAATGAAATTTTAATCTATAAAAGAACAACATGCATGCATCCAATCCATTCCAAGAATCACATTAAAATCTAACATGTCACGCTACCAATTCAATGAGAGTAACTCTATAGGATAAGGAAAATGAACACTTTCTATAGACCCTCTTGGCCTCCTGATAATAACAAATATGAGTAGAGACAGTTTCTAATAACATATCTGGAGGAACATCAAGCCTCATAGAAACATACAATGTTACAAAAGACAAAGTAGCAACGGGATAAAGTATAGAATATACATCATGTTGAAGATTTTTCAACATACTGGTAACTACATCCAGAAAACACTCTTGGTCACCTCTAGATTGTAGTACATAAAAGTAGTTTTTCTTGGAGCATTGGTACCCCAACTACTCAAAGAAGCTTTATTTCCCTCTCTTTATTTTTCCATAAGCATCATACAGTCACTCATTTGTGTCGAATCTTTCCATAACCAAAGAACTCGTCCGTTCCCTCTAGGAACTTATCATCATGTTTTTCCCACACTTAGCAAAAGTTGACCTAGCCAAAGAAAAATCACCTACATACCCTTCTTGAGGTTTAGGGTTAGACACCCTATCTGTGTTAAACTTAGAAGAAGCGTTGGAGGAACCTTGATCGGAAAACCTTGGTTGAAATTTAGAATGATCCTGCCCATTAGATCTTGCATTAGAGAAATTTCCATATGCGATCCTAGACATATTTACCTCCTTAGACTTTCCTTGAGTTTCTCCTCTTCAATTTGGTGCACATGGACCATAAGATTAGAGATCTCATGTCATTTATGAGAATGGCGGTGCGACAATCTTTAACCACCATTCCTGATAAACCCGACATGATCCAACTCATCCTAGTCCTAGAATACATAACCATAGATGTCACATACTTAGACAAATGAGTGAACTTAAAAGCATAATCCTTCACATTCATACTTCGTTGACAAAGGTTAACGAACTTGAGTGCCTTTTCTTCCATTATTTCGAAGGGAAAGAAAATATCAAAAACAAAGGGATTTAAACATTTCCCACTCTACGGGACCCGCTCCAACTGAGCTTGTTTCTTTCCTTTGGTTGTAACGCACTTGAGAAACACCTTTTAATTGATAAGCAGCCAATTTTGCCTTATCTTCCTGAGTCAGTTCCATAATAGAAAGTACCCTATAGACCTCATCGATAAACTCTTGAAAGTCCTACTCAACTTTAGAGCAATAAAATTTTGGAGGGTTCATGTCGTCATATCCACATTTAGGTTCACGGGGACAAATACCTCAATATTGGCTTATGCCGTCATAGCTTAGGAAAACATTTGGAAAGACAACCTAAACTCCACATTTGTTACATTCTCAGCCAAAGAATCTATTGGAGCTTGATGAGGACCTCCTTATTCCACATTGTCACCCTCCATCCTTCTATCAATCCTTCTAGAAACCCTTCTAGAATAATACCCTGAAAACCATAGGGCAAGGATTATGAGAGAGATCTTATGCAGAAAACTGTATGGCACGACTAAGAGTTATGAAGAAGTGAAGTTTCCTTATCATTCTGCAGCCTCCCCCTCATGAATATTGAATGCTTGACACTTATGAACAAAACCTACTAAACGTCGCTTATGAGACATTATCTACATCCATTCTAAACCTTGTGCTCTAATACCAAGTTTGTCAAGTCCCAAGGGTACCCCTTAGATTTAACATGGTGCATAGAACCCTGAAGGACTCCATATAAGACACTAAATCTCATAAACATAAGCTATAGAACATAAGATTATAACACCATTTTTAAGTCCAAAATATTTTTTTATTAAAAAATGGAAGTCTAGACACTTTTTGTCATCATAGCCATCTATTATAATCAAATTAAATCTAAATCCTAGCCATACATAATGTCCAAAAAGGGAAATACAAAAAAGAACTAAACAATAAAACATCATCATCATATCATGAGGACTCACCAATGCTCAGAATCTCTAGATCAAAACTTAGCCACGAAATTGATGACCCTGACTATCAGACCCTACATTTGGGAAAGATATTGACAACAGTGTGTTAGTACAAAAATGCACCAAGTATGATAAACAGAATTAAAACATTTAAAACATGCAAAAAGGAACATTTCATTTTATAACATGAAATTTAACAAGTTAAAACATCATATGAGAGAGTTTAAAAAACAGAAGTCATAATATCATCTTCAATGCAAGCTAGCATCATCTTTAAAACGTTTGAACAATACGAGATACTTCATTAAGCATGTCTTAATTTATTATTATATTGTTATTGTGGGGATAAGCCTTAGCCGACTAGATACCATGGACCTATAACACGATCCCTTCAGTGTCACCTATACTGAAAAGGGTTGTCCTAATTGCCTAAGGTAGAACCATGAACTGTCACTCACATTGAAAAAGGTTGTCCTACTTGCCTAAGGAATAACCATGAACAACTAGCTTAATTGGATCCACTAGCTAAACATTCTACGGGGGCACATAGCCTATGGCATAGGGAGATTATTACTAGAATCCCGACCCATACTAACATGATGGCTTTATTCTCAAAATATTTCTTCGAGAAACCCGACCTCTATGAACCTGAGGGCATCCATCTCAATACAATATCCACTCGGTGCTAATCATAATTTCCACATAGTAGTTATTGAGTCTTAAATTAACTCATGTATTTTGGAAGGATGTTCGTGACAACTAATCCAAGTTAGTTCATTAAGATAACTCCTTAGACCATGTGTGCGTAAATATTTCATTGTCCACGATCACTTTAATCATAGATTCAATTAGATGAGAAGACCTTTCCACCTTAGAATATTCATAATGTGAGAAAACCTTTCACATCATGTTAATCTTGATTTTATGGGAATGTCCTTTCAATCAACACACCAACAATATCATAATCATTGACACTTTACTCTTAAAGTTTCCATAAAACATTTGCATAGATTTCATAAAAACATGCATAATCTCATACTTTTCCCTATCAAGGTTCAAAGAAATCTTTCAACCATCACATCTAGAATTTAAGCATTAGACATGGATTTCAATATAATTCATGTGATTTTATCACTTCATGCATAAATTCATAAAATTCCTCTTTCATCAACAAAGACCCACATCATATGATCACAATTGAGAAATATGAGAATTACATGGGTTCATGTGGGAGGTTCATAAGAAATCATCAATTCATGCTTAACATAACTAAATTCAATCATTTAAATCAAGTTCAAAAGGAACTTATGACATTTGAATCAAACCCTAGCAATTGGGGATTTTCTATCTTTTTTACATTGGAGATTTTGAAGGAACTCCATGGATGAAAATGACAAACCTTAAGAACAAAGACCAATGCTAAACTGCAATGGATAAATTGAGTTGTCACACCCCGAGATACCCCCGAGATGCGGAAATGGGACCTAGTACCACAAATGATCCAAAGATAACCATGCTGGCAAGATTTAGCATACTAAGAATAATAAAACTACGTAGAAACTTTAATAAAATAGAAAGTCTAAACTAATAGGGAAATACCAAATATGTTTGAATATATATATATATATATATATGTTAGTTTATAAGGCTTATTTGAGACATAAATAGATTCAACTTATGTTTTTTGAGTTTGATATTATTTTGGTATTAAACTATTTTACATATATAAATGCTAAAAGCGATAAAGACAAACATGTCACTAGTCCTCGAAGATTGAGGACTCACCACTACTGAAGCTGAAGTGAAGATTGGGAACCGATCTGTGCGTGATCTGACTTTTGGGGACTTGAACCTACATCAAGAGAAGATGTACTGCAGAGCATGCATCAATACTTAAAATGTACTGAGCATGCATAATAGAGTAAAGAATAAATAGCATAAAACTGAATAAAGCAGGAAATCAATGGTATAATCTGTACATGATATAGATACTGATATTGAGAAAACTGAATGGAATGACCAATTTATAACATGCTGAAGTTGAATACTGATCATACTGAAATATGGTCAATGCAATGGAGTCTGACTAAAATGTAGGAGATACTATTAACCAATAATAAAACTATATGAGCTAAATGCGGAGTCTCATGTATACACCTCATCGATAGGACCCAATATACCAAACTAAAGGTATAGAGGCATGCAAATGTGATCACTAAAATGATGCCCACAGAGGGGACTTACAACCAATGTGGCTAGTAATTCTGGGACTATTTTGGTACGTTGAACCTTAGTTCAACTCGGTATTATGCTAATCACAAAAGATAAAGTGATGAACATATTATGTGTCACGATCGGAAAGCACCCCCCCAAACGTAACCGACGTCGTCATCCTCAGAGAGGACTAAGACTAGCCTCTTAGCATTCGTCATACCATATCATAGGTTAAAAAAGGCAAAAGAATAAAAGTTTTCATTTTACATCTGACATAGTGAGGGTTAACATAACCTCGCACATAACTCCATATGGAGGTTTACATAGACTCTCATTATATGAAACCTTACTAGGCCTTCATTATTCAATATTATTAAATACAGAAGTAAGAATCGTCTATACTTCATCTCATATTGAAGCATCTAAATGAGTACATATCTTGGACATAGCCAATACAAAGTCAACATGCCAATATATCTTCGATCAATATACAAATGATAAGGGAATGAACAATATATTTATGACAATATAACTCTAAAGCTATAATGTAGAAAAAGGTAACATCCCCGTACATGAGGACCTACCAACACGAGGGGAAAAGAGTCCAAGTCTTCTTCAATCGGCCTTCTAAGACCTCTATGAACGGAACCTACATAATTATAGAACATAAATATATGGGTTAGTATGTAACTTGTACTTAGTATGGAAACATATGCACACATAATCTTAAAAATCATGCTAAAAGGGACATTTGTTCAAAACCATGTTAAGTTACTTTTGAAAAGCCTTATGAACAACCAAGAACAAATCCAAGACCATGATCATATATTCCTTAAGACAAGACCGTATACAACACAAGACCAACATCATCAAGTAATGTCAAGTCAACATGTGCAGCAACATATTAACCCATAATAACCTCCAACATATGTCATAACAACAAACCATATATAAGAGTTCATAACATTGCAAAATATACATGATCCTTACTCACAACCCATTACCAAGCTTAGAAGTGCAATGACCAAGTGAAGTCCCATAACTTCACATAATCAAGTAAATCAAACAAAGGATCACAAGCTATGTCTAATTTTATATAACATAGAAACATAAGTTGTCGTCTTCATATATAGCAAAATGTTACTAAACATGTTCACTAAGTGAACTAACATATATTGATCATCACCATGTAAGTCAAACATATGCATATTAATTTACTTATAAGAATGTAGAAGAACGAAGAACAAACCTTCTAGGAATTCACCTGAAGGCCAAACTAGTGCAAGTTTAGGTAGAGTGTCGATACTTCTACCTGCCTAAGTCAAACCCTGAAGTTAATCCTAGTTAGTTCACTTTATTACTTCATTTTCTTTTGAACAATTTCCTTAACGACATAGAACACATGATCTAAGTATTGAATCTGGCGTCATGAAACCCTATACCGAAAAAAGGTTGGATTATTGCTAAAGGCAGTATGAAACATGAACAAACATTCTAGGTGGTAATCAGAGTAGTAGTTTTCTTATGTGGGAAAACATAGTTAAAGACTAAGAGACATATTTGAGACCCTTCTTTATGCCACAATTGCATTTTATGTAATCTCTATCTCATGAGAAACCATGTGAACCATCTTCCCCACATTGGGAAGGGGACACCTCTCCTAACTCGTTCACTAGGTGCTACTCTAAGTGTTTTTTAAATGTCTTTAAGCATTTATTAATCATCATAGCTTAGTATAGGTCAAATGAGACTAACACCTTGTATAACATCATCATTAGCTTATTAGGTATTGCGTGAGAACTTCAATTCAATATAACCCTCATATGTGAGATCAACACATTTGCATTATCATGTTATGTAAGGCACATAAGTGATTCACAATCAACCTTATATCGTCATACCTTAATCATAATCTCACAATCCATATAATCAAGAAATTTCAATTACATTCATCATACCATCACTTATATAATCTCATCACAGTTAATACTTCAATTGAAAATCATCATCAAGTATAAGCCATCACAATTGAAGTAAGGATTCAAGATCATAGGTCTTATCAATTTACCTTCACAAGCTTCTTCCATGGTCTTACCCTCAAACAAACATATTTATCCACTTATAGACTTAATCACATAGTATAATAGTAATTAACGCAAGAACTAAGTCAATTGCATTATCACTAACAAATTAAACATCAATTCATAAGCTGTGGTTAGAGAAATAGGGTCAATTCATGATCTCTTCCACAGAAT
The DNA here is from genome assembly GCA_027704765.1 of Solanum habrochaites. Classification (NCBI taxonomy): domain Eukaryota; kingdom Viridiplantae; phylum Streptophyta; class Magnoliopsida; order Solanales; family Solanaceae; genus Solanum; species Solanum habrochaites. Next base: position 336,495 of record JAKWJA010000490.1, on the reverse strand, counting down.
TAGGTCTAAAATCAAGGACTACCATAATTCAAAAATAATCAATTATAATTAATTAATAATAATCCAAAATAAATCAAGAAAATACAATTTGAAACATCAATTTCGGATTAGGAATGAAACACATATGTTTATCAACATATGGAAATCAAATTTGAAGAACCCTTTGGGGAAAGGAGTCCCAAAGGTGAAGAGCTTCTACAACTTAGTTAATCTTGAAAACCGATAGAGAAAAATTAGAAATTTTGCAGCCCTTATCCCTTTGAATTTCTCTTCAATGGAGTCTTCTTTGGGGAGAGAGAAAGTAGAGAGAATGAAGAGGATTTGTGCTTGGGGAAATAAAGTGAGTTGAGTTAGATTAACGAGGGTTAGGACTTTTCTAGTCTCTTAACTAACTAAACTAAACATTCCTTAACCCCTTATTAAGCCCTTACTAATTAACTAATTAAATAACCTAACCAAAATTGCACAACTTAGAGAGACTTAATCGACCAGACCCTGACCCATATGTCGTTCTTCCATCAACAGCCCGTGCGGGTCATCCATCGATGAGTTCAGAGACCTGGTTTTTGGTGCTTTCTTAAAATTGGATAAGGCATCACCTACAGAGCCACCGACGCCTCGTCGATCAGACGATGGCTCGTCGACTGATCTCGTAGGTGGCCACTGTCATTTGACAGCTTTTGGTTATTCTGGAAGGGTCCTCCTAAAGGACCCTTAGGGTGATCCTTGGGGTATCTTACTCGGAAGTTTCGAACTTAAACACACTCTAATACATGTTTAACAACCTCATGAAACATGCCAAGGCACACAAACCTTTATTTCACTTGTCTCTGGATGTCATGGACGTTCCTTAACGTTGACTCTAAAACTTCCTAATGATTTATATGCATTACTTTATGTCTTAAAATAGTTTTACCAATCTTAGTTCAATACCTAAGGCTCTATATTATGTCATGGAATTTCAGAGTGTTACATTATCCCCGCCCTTAGGAACATTCATCCCAGAATGACGCTAAAATATTTTGTTGGGAAAAGATAGACTCAACAGCCCAACCAATATTGTATAAAATCAACATGAGTTACAACTCAAAGAAGTACTTCACAAATACATACAACATATAATCATGGCATTTACACATAGCAACTCAAAACACAAATTATCACATATAAGGCCTCAGCATCACAACATGAGGAACTACCTTTTCAATAACATCATGAGCTCAACACAATCATCAAGAATAACTTATGCCAAAATATATTTCAAAACATACCTACATGATCAATACCATTTTATGAAGGAACCAATACACCAAATACACAAATAGGTGCAACTCAAACAAAAGAACATTTTTCCCATGAAAACTCATTTTATCACATACCTTTTTACCATAATTATGCATATATTTGCAAAAAAAAGTTAAATTCAAATTTATTCATTATTTTCATTATTAATGGGAGTAAGAAACCTTAGTTAAGAAAAGATTGAGATAACGGGGACTTAGTCGCCTCGGCTCCTAGTTGCTCCTCTAACTAGGTGGTTCTTCCATCGAGCTTTTATGGAGACCAGTTCTTTCCTAAATTGGCGATCTAGAATTTCCACTAGAACCTCTTCATAGGAAAGGTCCTTATCCACACTAAGCCCTTCAATAGGAAGTATAGACACGGGATTGCCAATGCACTTCTTAAGTATGGAAAAATGGAATACCGGATGAACCGAAGCTAGTTCACTAGTTAATCTCAACTCGTATGCAATCTTACCTACCTTTTGCAAAACTACATAGGGACCGAAATATCGAGGACTTAACTTCCCTTTTTTTCTGAATTTCATCACCCCTTTCATAGATGAAATATTCAAATACACCTTGTCACCTACTTCAAATTCAAGATCTCTCCTTCTATTGTTGGCATAGGACTTTTGCCTACTACATGCAGTTTTCAAACTATCCCTTATAACACGAACTTTTTCCAAAGATTCATTGACTATTTCGGGACCAGGAGTGGGGACTCGCCACCTCAAACCACCCAATCGGAGAACTACATCTCCTACCATAAAGTTCTTCAAATGGAGCTATCAAAATACTCGAATGATAACTATTATTGTAGGAAAACTCAATCAACGGCAAGTGATTGTCCCAATTCCCTTTAAATTCTATTACACAAGATCTTAACATATCCTCATAGGTTTTAATAGTACTCTCAACTTGACCATACATTTGGGGATCAAAAGTAGTTCTTAACTTTACTTGTGTACCAAACCCTTTTTTGAAAAATTTCCAAAATTAAAATGTGAATTGTGCGCCTCTATCCGATATGATGGATAATGGAATACCATGAAGATTCACAATATCATCTATGTAGATCCTTGCATAATCCTCTAAATAGTAAGTGGACTTGAAAGGGATAAAGTGAGGGGATTTTGTCAATCTATCCACTATCACCCAAATTCTATCATCTTGCCTCCTAGTCTGAGGCGACCCAACTACGAAGTCCATGTTAATTGCTCCCATTTCAAAGTGGGGACTTCCATAATTTGAGTCAAACCACTCGACTTTAGATACTCGACTTTCATTTGTTGGAATTCAGACATCTAGCTACAAACTCCACTATATCCCTTTTTAGGTCATCAACAAATATACCTCTCTAAGATCACGACACATTTTGGTGGAACCTGGATGGATAGAATATCAGGAACCATGAGATTCTTATAAAACTCTTATCCTCAAACCATTAAAATTCGGTATACACAATCTTATTTGTGGTTACCTTAAGCACCATCCCCTCGTTGGGAGAATGACTCATTTAAACTTATAAGTCCGATTTTTCAACCAATTCAATAGTGGATCAAGATGTTGTTAGACTTCACCCCCCTCAACCACTAAGGATTGATCCGAGTTGTTACGAACAGAAAACCACAATTTGGGGAATCTTCCAAACCCTTGAACACCAATAGACAAGCCTATGAACCTTCTTTCACTAAGGTCTTTATTGCCTTCTTCAAACATAGACACACTACCCATGGGTCATAAGACTAAAGCATCCACCAATATTAGCTTTTCAGGGGTGGGGTGGTAGATAATACCGTGTATAATCTTTCAACATTCAACCATCTTCTTTGACGTAGAGCAACTCCTTTTGGGTAAACATATATGAGACTCTAATGGTCGATATTACCACATCCACATGAACACTATACAAAGTAAGGCCTCCATATTTTTTAAAAGCAAAACCACGAATGCTTAAAATTAAGATCCTGAGTTGGATAAGTCTTCAATGCACCTTGAGTTGTCAAAAGGATAAGCTACTAACTTTGTCATGTTGCAAAGGAACACAACCCAAACCCACTCAGGATGCATCCACATATACCACAAAAACCCATTGGACCTCATAAGAAAAAAAAAGTTAAACCCCGGTGGAGGTTAATCCTATATTTTTCAACACTTGGAAGATTCTTTCACAAGCCTCCGACACTCAAAACGTGGACACTCTTGGGTCAAAGGTAGTCCACAGAAGAAACATGGATCAAATAAAAAAACTAGCCACAAACCTCCTAAGACCGTCTAAACCCAAGAAACTTCTAATGTCAGTTGGAGTCAATGGTCTAGGCCAACTATTAACCGCCTCAATTTTCTTTGGATCGATCTCAATACCTTCACAGAGATGATATGACCAGGAAACACCACCGATCTCAACCAAAACTCACACTTGGTAAATTCAGAAAATAGTTGGTGTTCTTTAAGGATTTGCAGTACCACCCTCAAATGTTTCATATGTTCACCCTCATTCTTCCAATATACGAAGATATCATCGATGAAAACAATCACAAAGGAATCAAGGTAATTTCGGAACACCCTATTCATTAGGTCTATAAAAGTCGTCGGGGCATTAGTGAGACCAAAGCACATAACTAGTAACTTATAGTGACCATACCTAGTTGGAAAAACCATTTTAGGTACATTTTCACATTTCACCCTCAATTGGTGATACCTCGATCTCAAGTAAATCTTAGAAAAGTAGCTTTCCCCTTGGAGTTGATAAACAAGTCATCAACATGAGGGAGATGATAATTATTCTTGATGGTTACCTTATTGAGTTGGAGATAATCAATGCACATTCTAAGGGATCCATCCTTTTTCTTCACAAACAATACTGGAGCACCACATGGAGAAATACTACGTTGAATTAAGCCTTTATCTAGTAAATCCTTGAGTTGATCATTGAAATCTTTCAATTCGGTCGTAGTCATCCGATTAGGAGGAATTGAAATGGGATTTTTATACGATAATAAGTCGATACCAAAATAAATTTCTCGTGCAGGAGGAATTCTGGGCAAGTCATCGAGAAAGACTTCCACAAATTCCTTTATAGGAGGAATGTCGGACTCAAGATCTCTAACCCTCACAATATGGTAAAGACACCCTTCGAGATCATTTAACATGCTGTTAAATAAGAGATAACAAGATCTATAGGGATTGAATTACCCCTTTTCAAATATAAGACGGGTTCATTTGGAATATTGAACTTGACTACCCTTGTCCGACAATCAATGGAAGCAAAGCAATCATGCGACCAATCCATTCCAAAAATGACATCAAAATCAACCATATCAAGTTCTACAAAATCAACCCATGTAACATTGTGTATATGACAACACTTAATGGTTCTTCTAGCCACAACATAGTCACCCACCTGGGTAGTAACTAAACGGCTCAATTAACACATCGGGTAAAACATCAAACTTTCTAGATACTAGAGGAGTAACGAATGATAATGTAGCATCGAGATCTAATAAAGCATAAACATCACGAGAGAAGACTTGTAACATATCGGTGACCACATTGAGAGACTCCCCTTTCTCACCCCTAGAGCAGAGAGCATAAAAGTGGTTCTTATTTAGAGGTTCAAAACTAGTGCCACTAGCTTGGGCTTGACCACAATCCCTAACCTTATGGCCACTCTTGCCACACCCAAAGAAATTATTCGTCCCAACTAGACACTCACCCAAATGCTTTTTACCACTCTTTGAACAAGTTTGTTTCTTACAAGGTGAATTCCCACTTCTTGCCTTTTGGGACTTAGGGTTAGACACCCTATCATTGTTTTCCTTGGGAAAGTTGGAAGGATTTTTGTTGGAAACCCTCTACTTGAACCTAGGATTGTCTTGAATCTCAAGCCTGCCCTTAGAAGTACCTCACTCATATAAATTGGCCCTCTTAAACTCACTATGCTTCCTCTTCAGTCGAGTCTCCTCAACTTGTTGAACATGAACCATCAACCTAGAGATATCCATGTTTTCGTGGAGCATTTACGAACGACACTCTTCAACCAAATAATCAGACACTTCCATGATAAAGTGACTCATCTCATCCCTTAGGTTAGACACCAAGGAAGATGTATATTTGGACAATTTGGTGAACTTTGAGGAGAACTCTTGCACACTCATCCCTCCTTAACGAAGGTTAATGCATTCCTCAACTTTGGCCTCCCTTTTATACCTAGGTAAAAACCTCTCAAGAAAAGCCTTTCTAAAGATCTCCCAAGTGATAGGACCCGCTCTCAAGGCCCTATTGTCTCTCCATTGGGTAAACCATGTTTGAGCCAAATCCTTGAGTTGATAGGAGGCTAGATTAGCCTTTTCATTCGAAGTGAACCCCGTAACATACAAGATTTTGTAGATATCATCAAGGAAGTCTTGGGGATCCTTATTCATCTTCGACGTGAAGAAAATTAGAGGGTTCATCTTTGTGAAGTATCTTATGTGAGAAGCCATAGTGCTAGAATTTTGTTGAACGAAGGGGTCCAACCTCTCTATTTGCTTGAGTCGTCATGTCTTGAGGTTGAGTGGATACCGTTTGGTATTGGGTAGTCATAGCTTGATCCAAAGTCAGAAAGACCGTCCTCATCTCTCCATCTATCATAGGTGGAGGAATGACCGGAGCTTGGTCACCATGAAGAGTTTGCATGTCCTGTGGAGGAGCTTGGTTGCATCGAGGAGGAGCTCCCATATTAGTCAAATTTTCCTCCACTGTTCTTGTGTGTTATACATAAAGAAAATATTTGAAGAAAGAAGACACGTCACGACTTTCAAGATTACCAATAAATGAGAATTCCTAAGTGTCACATAGACTTCTCATTCATAAGTGTGGCACTCTCCACACCCATGAAAAAGACTCTATGTAAACGTGGTTCAATGAGACATCAACTGAAGATTTCTATAACCTCATACTCTGATACCAATTTTGTCACATCCGCGGACCACTCCATGATATAATCGGTGTCGTCGTCCTCAGAGGGGATTAAGACTAGCCTCTTAGCATTCGTATAACATATCATAGGCTAAAAATGCGGAAGAATTAATACTTTTCATAAATAAATCTACATAGTGAGGTTTCCATAGGCCTCTCACATACTACATATGGAGGTTACATAGACTGCACACATAGAAAGCTTAAATAGGCTTCTCATTTAGACAATATTATCAATACATAAGAATTAGTCTTATACTTCGTCCATATTGGACCATCTAACGAGAACAATTATTGGACCATAGCCAATCAAAAGTCCAACATTCAATATAAGCTTACATCCATATATACCTAATGATAAAGGAATTGAAACAATTGTCTTTATGGACAATAGAACTCCAAAGCTAGGAATTGTAGAAAAAGGTAACATCCCCGGAACATGAGGACCTATCAAAACTTTGGAAAACGAGTCCAAGTCTTCTTCAATAGGCTTCTACTAGAAATCAATGGACCGGAACTACACAATTGTAGAAAACATAGAAATATGGGTTACTACACAAACTCTGTTACTATGTATGGAAACTATGCACACATAATCTTAAGAAAGAATTCCTTAAAAGGAACATTTGTTCAAAAACCTGGACTAAGCTACAATTGTGAAACGACCTTATGAACAACCAAGAACAATAGAACCCCAATGATCCTATATTCCTTAAGACAGGACCATATACAACACAAGACCAACACATCAAGTAAAGTCAGTCCAACATGTGTAGCAACTAGTAGAACCCATAACAAAAGTAAACTCAACAGTTAATGTAAGAACAACAACGCAATGATAAAGAGTTCATACATTGAAAACATATACAAGATCCTTTACACACAACCCATTACCAAGATTACAAGTTGCCCAATGAAAACCAAGTTGAAGTCCCATACTCCACAAATAATACAAGTATGTACCAAAAAAAGGATCACAAGCAATGTCTAGTTTCATATAACATAGAATCATAAGTAGTCATCATCATATATAGCAAAATAGACCATTAACATGTTCATAAGTGAAACTGATATCATATAGGATCATCAACATGTAATGTCAAAATATCCATATCATTATAAAATTATTTACTTTATAAGAACATAAGAACAACCTCCTAGAACTTCCTTCAAGGCCAACAGTCCATGATAGGTTAGAGTCCATAACCCTACCGAGATAAGTCAAACCCCTCAAGTCATCCTAGTTAGTTGTCTAACTTTATAATTCATTGACTTTGGGAACATTGCCTTACTCGACCATAGACCCACATGAGCTTAAATGTAGAATCTGGTGGTGTCTGAAACCCTCTACCGAAAAGAAAGAAGGTGGAATACTTGAAACAGTGGTAGTACCAAAACACATGACCATAACATTCTAGTGGATTTACACTAGTTAGTATTCCTATGAGGCTACCTAGTTCAAGAACTAGAAAGCGTACTTGAGGACCCTTTTTATTGCATAATTGCATGTATATCTATCATGAGAACCATTGTGAACCTATCTTTCCACTTAGGAAGGACAACCTCTCCTAAAATAGTTCCCTCGTTGCTAAGCTAAAGTATGTTTTGAAGTATTTAAGCCTTTATTAATCATCATAGCTTAGTATAGGCCATAGGAGAATAACGCCTTGTATAACATTATCATTAGCTCATTAGTTAGTCTTGAAGATTGATGGAGAAAAGAAGAAATCTTGCATCCCTAAGCCCTTTGAATTCTCTTCAATGGAGTCTTCTTTGGGGAGAGAGAAAGTAGAGAGAAAGAAGAGGATTTGAGTTTGAGGAAATTAAGTGAGTTGGGTTAGTTTAATGAAGGTTAAGCTTTTTATAGACTCTTAACTAACTAAACTAAACATCACTTAAACCCTAATTAAACTCCTAACTAATTAACTAATTAAATGACTTAACCAAAATTTTGACAGTTTAAACAGACTCAATCGACGAGACTTGGACCCACGGACTATCCTTCCATCGACGGCCCGTGCTGGTCATTCATCGATGAGTTCAGAGACCTAATTTTTGGGGATTTCTGAAAATTGGCTAAGGCATCACCTATGGAGGCATTGACGCCTCGTCGATCAGATGACGGCTCGCTGATTGGTCATGTCGGTGGCAAGTGTCATTTGATAACTTTTGGTCATTTCGGAAGGGTCCTCCTCAAGGAAGTCTAGGGTGGTCATTGGGGAATCTTACATAAATGTTTCGACCCTAAAGACACTATAATACATGTTTAAAACCTTTCCATCAAATTTCATTGAATTCCGACTCTTAAAACACCATGAAACATTTCAAGGCCCACTAACCTCTATTTCATTTGTCTACGGACGTCATGAACGTTCCGTGACGTTTTGACTCAAAAACTTCCTAAATGATTATATGCATTATTTTAGGTCTTAAAATAGTGTTACCAACCTTAGTTCAACATGTGCGGCTCTAGATTAGGTCATGGGATTTCGAAGGGTTACATTATGACTGAATTTATGTTTTATGTTGGATAGCTCAAACTGAGATTCAAACTGAGAATCCTTAATAATTTACTAAAAATGAAACATTCAAAAATTCAAGCATGCAAATCTAAAATAACTGAAATTTCTGACCTAGCATATGTGATTCAAGAACTAAAGAAAAAAATAGCTACGGTTCTGAAATTCATTCCAAAAATGAATTAATAAAATGATAAAATAATTTGGAACATCTATATAATTAATTCATGAAAATCTGCTGAAGTTCTAAAAAACCTAGGTCTAGTTATGATTAGGGAATTAAGAGTTCGAGTGAAATCTAGGAACCTAATGGGTGTAAGGATCCAGTAGTAAAATGTCACATACTTGGGGATGAATTCCACGGAGAAATTGTTCGATTTTGGGGCTAGAACCGATGGAATTTTTTTGCGTTCTTGAACTAGTGTTCTTGTCCATTTTTATTTTTTTACTCTCTAGGTTTTCTATGTTTCAATTAATGATTTGACTTAGGTAAGTTGTAGTAATGTTACTAGGCTTAAACTGACTAAAACCTCATAATTTAGGGTGAAAAAGACGTAACTTAGGGGTCCATCGAAATAGGAAAAGAATAAAACAACCCCACTTAATTGTTGTCAGGATGACCGACTTACCTGGTTCATAGACAATAGTACACCTATGGTCCTTCTTATTTGTCATGACGGGAGCACCCCCTAGAAGTAAACCTAGGTACATGACCCTCTCGAAGTCTTATACAAGCCCACTAGTCATATTCATCGACAATTTATAGGATATTTTAGCAGAAACTTAGAACTTTTTGATTGCAGATTCAATGCTAGAACATCATTCATGATATATAAAATATGAAAATACATAGTTAGATTCTATCTCTCTTTCGCCATCTTAGACTCCACATCAATAGAGTAGAATAGGTACATGACACTTAACAACATAAAACAATATATATTCTATTACATAAACTTTAATAATAACTTGACATAGGAGATCCTTGAATATTAAGGACCCCTTTCTAAAACTTGGGAGATATATCCAAGCTTTTCACTTTAAGATACTTCCTTTAATCATCCACCACCTACACTTTGTGTAAAAATATGAAGAATGATATTCGTATAAGAATGCATTGAGTATGACAACCACGCAAAAATATTCATTTAAATGGATATTTAATTAGAAACCATGCTTCATGTATTTTAGTAAAACTTCATAAATCTTGATACAATAAGCATCATATAATTCACATACTTCATATAGAAATATACAATGGTCATAACATCACATATAGCCACATATTGCATTTAAGGCCCATCGACATTTTCATAGTATTATGTTCTTTTGCCTTAGTCCCTTTACCCCTAAGTAACCCTTTCGTAATACTTATTGCAATGCATGAGTAGTGTCCCATTCCACCATACTCACTCAAGCATCACCTTAAGGTCACCAAAGGTAGATAATCATACAATCTTCATTAACTCAAACATATACATTACAGAAACATAGAATAGAATATCATGAGACACATACTTAACATATGATCAAACATACTTCATGAACTATAATAAGATTCATTCCGAGACAATATACAAGCCAAGACTACCATTATCATCATTATAAGGAAATATTAAATAATACCATAGTTAAACTTCTTTTCATTTAGACATCATAAGACCTTACTCATAATCCCAATCTAAACCCTAGTGCAATGTAAATGTGAAGCCCCATAACCTCACACATGCCAAGTAAACCGACAAAGATACCAATAGCATTATCATTTATTTCATACATCAACATGACTAGTATAGCCAACTACATACATATCAAGTAAGATTTTCATCATATAGCCAATAAGACCAACATTTATGCATCAAAGTAAAAGACCTCATAAACACATATAGGTTATTTACTATGCATTTATATTATAAAAAAGAGCCCAAATACCCTAATGTAATGCATAAGTGACATATACATATACATATACATATAGAACTTTCTCATAGAACTCCCTTCAAGAGATACTTGTGCAATGCATAGATAAAGTCCCATACCATCACCTACACTAAGTAACTTCCCTTAGGTAATCCTTGTTAGGGTTCATTACCTTACTTTTGTTGTTCATTCTACTGTAGGGAAACCTTGACTCAACCGACATGAGACCATGTAAGCTAAATATTGAATCCGATGTCATAGAACCCCATACCAAAAGAGGTGCTCTACATGCAAAGGGAGAACATTAACATCATGATAACATCTAGGTGGATCAACTTTCTAGGTCTATGTTTTTCTTGAATGACTAGTTAAGGAATGAGGAGATAGAGTAAGATTTCAAACCCTTTTTATGCCAATTGGCATTGTAGTTTCCATATCATGAGAACATTGGTCAACATGCCTTCCCTTTTGGGAATGGGCACCTCTCATTGTGAAGTTCACTCGGTCCTAAGCTAAGTTCCCTATTTTAAAAATCCTTTATTAACATTACTTCAAAAATATGCTTTAGGAGAATAATCTCTCATATTCATAGCTCATACGTTAATTATGAGAATGTCCTTTCATCAAACCTAACTAATGTGAGAATATCATTTCACATGGACATAGCATATTCATAGCATAGTGTAGTTTAGAGTACAATTGAGCAATACCTTTCAGAAGACCCTACATTAATAGATTACCATAACATGCTTCATTTATGTGTGTGTATGGGTACATATATGAGGATACCATTCACATAAACACATTTGGACACTACACATATTCATACACTTGACATCATAACATATAGTTCATGCTCATTGCTTAATCATGCATTCATACTCATATACATAAAGAGAATACCCTAGGAACTATACTATCAAGGTACACATGTGCAATATATAAAAAGTACAATACCCTTACCTTTACTACTACACCTATCAAGTCATCCTAGATAAGATATCTTTTCATACTTTCATGATCATACAACACTTATAGTCACATATAAGATGTGTGTGTGTACATTGGTCGACATGAACACATAATGGAAACAACCACCCTTCATGGATTACAACATATATTCATATCCCTCAAGCCATACACAACTTACATATAGAGTACTAGGGATTATAGACCACACACACAAACATTATAGCACAGGAGACAAGACATCTTCATCATTTGAATCTAAGACTCCTAATCATGCTTAAGACCACATATTCATTAAGTGGTACATATTTAGGGAGTCATTAATCAACAGAAATACATCAATGTTAAACGTATAGACCACACCTAACCCAAACAACCTGATTCAATTATCATAACATTATCAATGCACTCTATATCATGAACTAGAAAGGAAGACTAGTCATATAACTTTACCTATGTAAACATCAGAACCACACTTCACAAAATCTATTGCCTTCAAGGCCATCATCAAATCATATAGAGAATGATAATAAACAAAACACCGCCACCAAAAGTGGACCATACCACATAATGCAATCCAAGGCCAATTATATACTAAATAGAGAAATTTAGGCCACTCACAAATTCTCCAAGGTTTGATCATCATTGATCAATTACGAATAATTCATAGCCGATTCATATAGAAAACAGTAGCAATATGCAAAATAAAATAATTGAAATCAAAATTCATCAACATCTAAACAAAATCATAATACCCACATTATATACTAATATTGAGAGATGTAGGGATCATGGGTTCTTCATGGAATTGGATTGAAATTCATTTTTAGAAAAGTAGCTAATAATTAATTCATCAAGAGAATGCTGTTGAAATCAATTTGACAATGAACCCATGGCTAGATTGAAAGGTAGAGAATTTGATCATAGAATCTTCTTTGAAAACCTTCAAAAGAACTCCTTATATAAAAGGTTAACTAAGGATAAAAGATTACCATACCTTACTACATGAGAAGCCACAAAAATTTAAAGAAGAAACTATGAAAATCTTGTCACAACCGGCAAGTATGCCCTTGAAGTTATGGCATTCTTGAGTCTTCATACGCGTACTTTTACCTCTCAGAATTCTTCTACAAGCCCTTAGACATCATTCATTGCATATATATGAAAAGTATTGAGGAATTAAAACTTTTATTCAAAAACATAATGTGCAACTCATCTAAAAAAACGTGTAACATATGTCTCAGAACCATCTATGAAAACATGAATGACAAGAGTGTTGGGTCACAGCCCATAAAAGTGTAACATAATGAAAAACATAAAGACAACATAGTGGCGGTTTCCTCGGATGCTATGAGGACTCACCAAATCTTCTCTTCGCGGAAAGCTTGGAAACTCTACCCTTCAAAGTAACTCAATCTTCTCAAGACCCTACATGGACAACATGTAGGCAATATGTGTTGGTACGATATGTACTAAGTATGGAAACTATCATGTAGAACATAAGATATCTCAAAGGTTTAGTCAATAATAAACATAATCATAACATATAAAGACATAAGCATATCATAAATATCATAAGCGTATGAAAGCACCATAAAACATATAAGAGTTCATACTTAACCCTTTTATCCTTCTTACTCAAATGAACAATATCACAAGCCACCCTAAAGTATACTTGTACAAGGCTAAGGTAGCATCGCTTAATACTACCAAAGCTAAGTAGCTATCTTTGGTCATTATTGATCATGATTCACTTTCATAATTAAGACCTAAGTTCATATAAAATATGAGCACTATTCCCCTAGGACACCTCAAAACACACTTGTGCAATGCATGTGAAGCCATACTACCACACACACTAAGCATATCTTAAAGTCAACCTATCTTGTTTCATGTCATCCTAAGATTCTCTAGTAGACCTAGTTAATCTTTCCACAAAACTACCATGTTAAGCCAACCATATTATGGAATGCAACCCTAGTCACTATCCAAGCTAAGCAAACATAATGAAAGGGTCATGTCATAGGTAGGTTAAAGTCATACTTCTGCGATGTGTGATAACATCCCATAGTACCATTCATACTAAGTACAACTCTAGACTAACCTAATCCAAGCTAACTTATCTTGTAACTTTGTCTATTAAGCTCAACATACTACCATAATAGACATACTACCTTGGAAAGCATCTTAACATACTAACCAAGCAAGTAAAGGAAAGATACAACCAACCTAACCACCATGCAACCAATCATGTGGATGCAAGCTAACCATAAGGGATCATGAATCCTCAACCCTAAGTTACTATGAGAAAATATTCGCAAGCTATTCCATGAATAGAATTAATCTAAATCAATTATTTACCCATTAGGAAGATAGTTCTTTTCCTAAAGCTACCAGAAAAAGATTGTTGGCCAACAAAGTTCAAGCAACCATGAGTTTATCACCTCAAGCTACCAGAAGTTTATCAAATTCAAGTTCCCATGAATCAAAAAATCTCAAAGCTTACAATGAGAATTTCAACTAAAAGCCTTCATTGTATTACTAATCTAAAGCTACCTTGATATCTTAACATCTCAAGCTATCATTGAGATTGATACAACGATTACTTCATGTCGTTGGTGTGTATAAAAGTCTAAGACGCAAAGAATAGTGGACCATCAAACCAATCTCAAGCTAACTTAGTCTATCATTATTAATCCATTACATTTTTAATTATTCAATTAGATCATTAGAAGTAATTCTAAGTTAGTCTTGGTCATATAGGGTTCAATTCATACGTCCTAGGTTAAAAATAATACTTTATCAATTAGACCTAGTTCATTAATCTAGGTGATGCAATCATGACCAGCTGTATTAGAAAAACAATTGGATTAAGAAGATCTAAATAAACCTTCACTAGCCTATAAATGCTAAATCACCATTGATCACTTCAACATCACTACTAAAATTCACCCTTAACCTCATCATAAGAACTCATATAATCATCATATAAACATAGTTGAATAATACCTACTAGATGGGAATCACAATCAAGCCTTACCCATAATGGCAATTACAAACCCTCTCGATGGGGTCTTTTGTTTCACAATTGAAAGGAAACTACGGAGACTTCATGGATGGAAGAATACATGAATGAATAAAATTTTCATAACTGAGATTAGAGACTTAATCATAGATTGAGACCTTGGTAAATTTGTCCTAAGGTGCTGCCCTCAACTTATCTTCTTCTTCTACGGTGTTCTTGTGAGTTCTAATGTGAGAGAGAGGTTTGATTAAAAGTCAAGAGTCTAAAAGGGTCTTTGTTTGTTTTAATACTCATATAATACCTAAACATACCTAAAATAACCGCAGATACATTTATTTGGACGTGGGTTGAATTTTCCAATCCACCCCATCACTTAGAAGTGAATTGCGAGAAAGTAAAGGCCCATTGATGGAGGCACCTACAAGTCGTCGACAAGATGATGGGCCGTACTGGTAAACCTCGTTATGGTTAGAGACACTTAAGTTAGGGCTCAAGCTAAAGAATATATGTCTCAACCAATGCCCCCCATCGACGAGGCGTCGATGGACCTACGGTCAGTTGATGCCACTCGTTGGTTGGGACTGGTTTCTGGCAGCTTTTCTCACAAGTTGGGTCATTTTTAAGGACCCCTAGGTCTGTCCTTGAGGAGTTTTTCTTGGATGTTTCCACACTAAATACATCCTTCTATATTCTAGGAACCCTCCATATCTATTTGAGCTCCAAAAGCTACATAAAACCTCATGAAACACACTAAGGCACGCTAGCACGTCTTAAGGCTAACTCTCAAATATCATCAGATGTTCTTGGATGTTTCACCTCCAAACTCTCTCGAACTCAATAAAATTACTATTAACACCATATTTGATCATTTTAGGACCTTAAAACCTCATGAAAAATATGTTAGGCTCTAGTTTCACCTAATTCATTTTGAGGGTTTAACAATACTCGCCCACTTGGGAACATTCATCTTCGAATGACACCTTCTAACACACTTCTTTAAAGGACCTATGCTAGACTTGAAGCCCATCATATGTTGTATTATATGTAAATGCATATACCCAAATAAAGGAAACTATTCAACTCCAAGCTAAACATAACCATACATAACCATATAAAGACCTCATAAAAAAGGCTCCTTATCCCCTACTCAGGAATGAGCTACACCTGTCTCTCTAACATAAATTACTCATAATAAGGAAACATCAAAATCAGCAAAACAAATCATAATCATGGAAATTCTGGATATTTTCGTAAATCAGTAAAGAGATACACACTGGAAAGGGACATAAGGAGATGATTCTTGATCACCTTTTGATTGGAGAGCATAGAACATATTCCTCTTCAGAGGACCGTCTTCAACCTGATTAGTAGAAATTTGCATGCCTTCCCTCACATTAGAATTTGGCTCAGGGCAATCCCTCATTATGTGGCCACTCTCACCAAATCCTCAACAACCATCCCTACCAGCAAACACTTACCCTCATGTTTCTTACCACACCTAGGGCAAGTAGGTCGGGCATACCCATTCTTCCCTTGAGGTCTAGGTTTAACACCCTTTCATCCTCATACATAGAAACACTAGAATAACCTTGTCCTAAAAACATTGTCGATTCTTAGAATGCCATGTCCATCGAAGCCTCCTTGTCCATCCTAATTTTCTTTTTCTCCTTTTTGATTCTTCTTTTGTTGAGAAAACACCATGAGTCGGGAGATATCCATGTAAACACCATGAATTTTATTAACTCAAGCTTCCATGAGATTCAACATCTCAAGATACCATGAGTATTTCAATTCAAGCCTCCTTGATATATACTATGTCAAGCTACCCTTGATATCTTAACATCACAAACTATCATGAGATTTGAATATCAAGCTACCATGCCCTTGGTGTTGTATCACAAAGTCTACTACACAGAAGTGACCATTTAACCCATCTTCAATCTCATCTTAGTATATCATGTTTCATACTCAATTACATGTTAATCTATTCAACTACATCATTAGAAGGTAATTCTAGTCATGCTTGGTCATATAGATTTAATTCTAACTTCCTAGGTCAAGATCATACTTAATCACTTAGACCTTGTTGAATTCATATCTAGGTGATTCAATCATGATCAAATAGTATAGAAAAAAATTGAATTAGGAAGATCAACATAAAACCTTCATCTAGCCTCTAATGGCGAAAAATCACCATGATCACCTTCAACATCAACTAGTATAATGCAGAATGAAAACCTCATGAAAACAACATATAATCATCATATAAACATCATTTAATTCTACCCACTAGATTGATATCACAATCAGGCCTTACCCACGATGCAATCACAATCCTCTCTAGATTGGGGATCTTTGGATTCACAATTGAAGGGAAATTAGGGGGACTTCATGGATGAAGAATCCATGAACGAATAAGCTCCACGTACTTTAGATTAGAGCCTTAATCCTAGCTTGAACCCTTGGGGAATTCGTTCTTAGTTTCTACCCTCAACTTCTCCTCTTCTTCTATGGTGTTCTTGAGAAATCTAATACTCATATAATACCTAAAACTACCTAAAATAATTGCCCGTACATTTATTAGGACGTTGGATGAATTTCCCTATTAACCCCTTTACTTAACAGCAAACTTCGCGATAGTGCAAGCCCATCGACTGAGTGCACTAAAGGGGCATCGACCATACGATGGGCCGTACTGGCAACCGTTTTTCTTGTCATATACCCTTTACTTAGGCTTTTCTCACAAGTTGGGTCCTCTTCATGGACACTTAGGTCGGTCCTTGAGGAGTTTTGCCCGGACATTCCACCCTAAATATGTCCGTCAAGATTTTAGGAACCCTCTCTATCGATTTGAGCTCCAAATCCTGCATAAAACCTAATGAAACACACTAACACCATATTTGATCTTTTTAGGACCTTAAAACCTCCAAACTCTTTCAAACTCTATGTAATGACTATTAACACCATATTTGATCTTTTTAGGACCTTAAAACCTCATGACACAGGTGTTAGAAGTAGTTCCACCTAATTCATTTTAAGGGGGTAACAAATCCCTCCACTAGGTTGTTCTTGAGCTTGATCTCCAATGGAGGACTAGAGAGAGTTTGTTTAGAGAGGGAAATGTGTAATATCAATAATGAACTTGTAGTGGGTTTTTCATTATTTTAACCTATTGGAAATAGCCTAAAATAGATAAAATAACCGCCTAGACTCTATTTGGAATATGGAGTGAATTTCCCAATTTACCCCTTAAGTTCGCTGCGTTTGCAAGCAGTGTTTATCTCACATGGTCAATGTCAGTTAAGGCGTATGTACCCTCATGTTAAATGAAAGAAAAGTAAAAGAACATTGACTAGGGTGACTTGAAGATTTTACTTAGTATAGGTAGGTGTATGGGACTCTACCTAGACATTGCACAAGTTGACTCTAAGGGAAGTCCTAGGAGATTGTTCTTATCTAATATGGTAACATGAAATGCATGATTATTATGTTATATGTTGTTACTCTTATATAAAGTTGTTAACGTTTATAAACATGTTATTTGTTTATACTGCTTTATGAGGTGATGACTACTTGTGTTACAAGTTATATGAATCAAAGCTTTTGTAAATCTTTTGTATGTTCTGTTTATTTGATTTATTTGACATGAAATGTAGACATTACTCAATGATAATATGTATTTGATTATGGTCATGTTGTAGGTTAATGAAATCGTTGACATCCATATGTTCTATCAGATATGCATTGAAGACATTCTCATGACTTAGCATGCTTTCCAATGAAATGAAAAAATGATCCTTTTTCATGCATATCCTTACATGTTATGTGCATATACCCGTACTTAGTACATGTGACGTACTAACCCCATTACTTTATATTACTACAAATGTAGGGTCCGAGTATTGAAGATTAAGAGTGTCGATTGAAGAAGCTTGGAGCTCTTTCTCCAAGTGTTGGTAAGTCCTCATGTTCGGAGATTCTATCTTTTAATTATTCTGGCTTATGAAGACATTAGTTGATTTTAAGAATATTCTATTTCCAGTTATGTTCGTTAGATTCTTTTGTAGTAAGACCTATATGGCATAACTACTATTCTAGGTCCAGATTTGTACTCTTAGATAGCTTTAAAAGTTATTAGATGATCGTATGTCATTAAGAAAGTTAAGTATGAAGTCTAAGTATACTTTAAATAGAAGGTAAAAGTTTGAAATTTTCTGCAATTTTTACTGATCACATGTTATGATGAATGCTAAGGGCTTGTCTGAGTATTTAGAGAGGACGACGACGCCGGTAGCATATGGGGTTTGATCTTCGGGTGTGAAAAACTTGGTAACAGAGCATGAGGTTAAATATCCTCAGGATCAATGTATCACAAAACCACGTTACATAGTATCTTGTTCATGGTTGTGAAGCGCACCACAATTATGGATGAGACGCTATGTGGTGACTAAGAAACTTCTCTTTTCTTGATAATCCTATGTCGTGCTTATAGAGTTTTGACACTATGTTTCCTTTAACATATAATCTCTTTCTTGTGATATAGGACTATGAACACAAGGAGGACAGACACTACGAGTGTATGCGATGAGATTGAGAATGCGGGATTTGCTCTCCAAGACAATCAAAATGCTCCTCAAGTGAAAGTTGATTCAAACGAACAAGTTCCGGTCAATCCTCCAGCAATGACTGATGGTATGGTTAGGGTAGCCCTATTCCAAATGGACCAAGCTATCATCACCCAAGCTCAGGCCATTATGGCACAAGCTAACAGGGAGGTTTTTGTTCCAGAGAACCAACATACTATTACTATGGCTAGCCATTTGAGATATTTTACAAGGATGAAACCTCCTATGTTTTTCTGATCTAAGATTGATGAAGGCCCCAAAACTTACTTTATGAGGTTTACAATATTTTTTTGCTAAAGGGGTGAGTGCTATCGAGAAGGTTGAGCTTGCTGCATATGAACTCAAGGATGTGGCTCAGACAAGGTACAATCAGTGGAAGGATTATAGGGCTTTAGGAGGTGGTCCCATGACTTGGGAGATATTCAAAAAGGCCTTTCTTGACAAATTATTTTCAAGGGAACAAAGGGAAGCTAAAGTAGAGAAGTTCATCAATCTTCGTCAAGGAGGTATGAGTGTTGATGAATACTCCTTAAAATTAATTAATTTGTCCAATATTATTCCTCTATGGTTTTGAATCATAGAGATGAGATGAGCCGTTTTGTAACGGGCGTGTCGAAGAGCTTGAAGAAGAATGTGTTGTTACCATGCTTCATGACAATATGGATCTTTCTAGATTGATGGTTCATGCTCAACAGCTTAAGTAAAGTTGTCTAAGGAAAAGGAATAGGGAAGCTAAGAAGGCAAAGTCTTTTGAAAGTGGTACTTCTAAGAGTAGGCTTCATGTTAAAGACAAACCTAAGTTTAAGAAGAGGTTTTCAAACCAGTTTCCTTCAAATTTCTCCAAGAATCAAAATTATAGAGGTTCTAATACTAAACCTCAAAAGGGGAGAAATGTTGATCCACTAAGAGAAAGACCAACTTGTGGTAAGTGTGGTAAGAAACTTTTGGGTGAATGCCTTGTTGGAACTAATAGTTGTTATGGTTGTGGCAAAGTTGGCCATGTTGTGAAAGATTGTCCTAATGTGAGATGTCAAGGTAAGGGGAATATCAAAACTCAACCAAGCGGTCCAAGTTGTGAAGTTCCAAAAAGAAACCATTTCTATGCACTCAAGGCTAGGGGTGAACAAGAAAGCACTCGCGACGTTGTGACGGGTAGGTTACAAGTTTTTTCTGTTATTGGTTATGATTTGTTTGACCCAGGTTCTACCCTTTGTTTTGTTAGACCTTTGGTAGCTAGGAAGTTTGATGTACTTCCATATGTTTTCATTGAACACTTTTCAGTTTGTACCCTAATGCGTGACTCTGTAGTTGCAAAAAGAATCTATAGGAAATGTCCTGTGATGCTTCACAATAGAGTTACTCTTGTTAATTAACTAGAACTGGACATGTTTTATTTCGAAATTATTTTGTGAATAGATTGTCTTGATGATTGTTTTTCTTCCATAGATTGTAAAACAAGGGTATTGAGGTTCCAATTCCCTAATGAACTCAGTTAAGAGTGGAAGGGGGGAATTTTATGCAAAGGGTTCAAATAATTTAGTGTTTGATGTCTTGGAAGATGATATCCAAGGGTTGTTTATACCATGTGGTGAGGATTAAAGACCTAGAATGTGAAACTTCTTCTATTGAGTCAGTCCATGTAGTGAGAGAATTCCTAGAGGTTTTTCCTAATGACCTTCCACAAGTTCCTCCCGAATGGTAAATTGACTTTGGCATTGATTTATTGCTGGATACAAATCCCATTTCAATTCCTCCATATAGGATGGCTCCGGCTGAATTGAAAGAGTTGAAGCTCCAACTCAAACATTTACTAGACAAGGGTTTCATTTAACCTAGTATATCTCCATGGGTTGGTCCTTTATGTTTGTTAAGAAGAAAGATGGGTCTCTTAGAATGTAAATTGAGTATGGCCAACTCAATTAGGTCAACATAAAGAACAAATATCCTCTCCCTAGGAGTGATAATCAATTTGATCAACTCCAAGGTGCTAGACAGTTTTCTAAGATTCACTGAAGTTCGGGATATGACTAACTTTGGGTGAGAGGTGAAGATGATCCCAAAACATCATTCCAAACTAGATATGGTCACTATAAATTTCAAGTTATGTCTTTTGGGTTAACGAATGCCCCGGTGGAGTTTATAGACCTAATGAATTTATGGAGCTAATGAATAGAGTTTTTTGAGATTACATTGACTCATTTGTGACTGCGTTCATTGATAATTTTTTAATATACTCTATGAATGAAGATGAGCATTAGAGTCATTTGAGGTTGGACTAGCAAGTCTTCAAAGGACACCAACTTTAAACCAAATTTAGAAAGTGTGAATTTGGTTGAGATCAGTTGCTTTCCTTGGTCATATTATCTCTAGTGATGGTGTAGAGGTTGATCAGAAGAAGATGGATGTGGTTAGAAATTGGCCTAGACCTTTGACTCCCACATACATAAGAAGTCTCTTGGGTCTAGCCAGATATTACAAAAGGTTTGTTGATGGATTTTCGTCCATTGATTCTCCTTTGATAGTATTGACCCAAAAGAAGGTGAAGTTTGAATGATCGAAAGCTTGTGAGAAAGGTTTCAAGAATTGAAAGATAAGCTTACCTCCGCTCAGGTGTTGACCTTACCGGAAGGAAATGAAGGCTTTGTAGTGTATTGTGATTCTTTCCGAGTGGTCTTGGGATGTGTCCTCATGCTGCATGGTTAGGTGATAGCTTATGCTTCTAGGAAACTCAAAGTTCATGAGAAGAATTATCCAACTCATGACCTTTAGTTGTCTGATGTAATTTTTGCCTCAAAAATATGGAGACATTATTTTGTATGGTATGCATGTTAATGTGTTTACTGATCATAAAATTCCTCAATACGTGTTTACACAAAAGGATTTAAAGCTTCGACAAAGAAGATGGTTAGAATTATTGAAGGATTACGACATGAGTGTCCTTAACAACCTTGGCCAGGCCAATGTGGTTGCGGATGCTTTGAGCCGTATGACTATGGGTAGTGTGTCTTATGTGGAAGAAGAGAAGAAAGGACTTGTGAAAAATGTTCATAGGTTGGCTCTATTAGGTGTGCGGTTAGAATATTCTCAAAATGGTGGTTTTATGGTCCATCATAACTCCTACTCATCATTAGTGGTTGATTTGAAATCTAAGCAACAACTTGATCCTCTATTGATGGAGTTGAAGAAATCGGTACTTGGTAAGATCAATGAGTCATTCTCCCAAGGGGAGGATGATGTTCTTAGGTACCAAGGGAGATTCTGTGTACCCGGGGTTGAGGATTTGAGAAATTGAATTGCACAAAAATCTCATCGTTCTTGTTATTCTATACATATGGGTGCCATCAAAATGCATCACGACCTTATAGAGGTCTATTGGTGGGATGGTTTAAAGAGGGAAATTGCAGAGTTTGTTCTTAAGTGTCCAAACTGCCAACAAGTTAAAGCTGAGCATCTTAAATAGGGTGGTTTAACCCAAATAATCGATGTTCCTACATGGAAGTGGGAAGCCATCATTATGGACTTTGTTGTTGGGCTACTTCGAACGCGGAAGCAAAATGATTCAATATGGGTTATTGTGGATAGCTTGAAAAAAGCTATCACTTTATTCCTGTTAAGTCTACTTATATAGCTGAAGATCATGCAAGAATTTACATTAATAAGATTGTGAGCCTTCATTGGATTCCTTTGTCCATCATTTCAGATAGAGGTGCCCAATTCACTTTTCATTTCTGGAAGGCTTTTCGAAAGGGTTGAGGTACTCAAGTGAAACTTAGCACCGGTTTTTATCCTCAGACGGATGGTCAAACAGAGTGTTCCATTCATGCCCTTGAGGAAATGTTAAGAGCCTGTGTCATTGATATCAAGGGATGTTTGGATGATCACTTACCCTTGATTGAGTTCTCTTACAATAATAAATATCATTCGAGCTTCTCCATGGCACATTTTGAATCTCTTTATGGTAGAAGATGTAGGTGTCCAGTTGGATGGTTCGAGGTTGGTGAGTAACTTACTCCTTGGTCTGGAGATTATCCATGAGGCTATTGAGAAAGTTTGAATCATAAGAGATATATTGAAGACAGCCTATAGTCGGCAAAAGTCTTATGTCGACAATAGAAGAAGAGACCTTAAGTTTGAAATAGCTGATCATATCTACTTGAAGATTTCACTTGTGAATCAGGTGATGAGGTTTTGGTAAGAATGGGAAGTTAAGTCCACGGTATGTTGATACCTATGAGGTTTTACAACAAATTGGTAAGGTTTCCTATGAGTTGATACTACCAAGTGAACTAGCTTTAGTTCATCCGGTGTTTCATGTTTCTATGCTCAAGAAATGCATAGGCAACCCGGTACCTATTCTGCCTATTGAAGGTTTTGAAGTGGATGAGAACCTCTCTTACGAAGACATTCCGATTGAGATCCTATATCGCCAAGTCAAGAAGTTTAGAAACAAGGAGGTTGCCTCTGTAAAAGTTCTATGGAGGAACCATCTTGTCGAGGGTCCAACACGGGAAGCTGAAGCTGACATGAAGTCCCGGTACCCTTCTTTTTACTCCTTGAGGTTAGACATTCCTCTTAGTAAAGAAACTAATGAAAAAAAATCATGAAATTAACTTTTTTTCTAAATAGGTGCATCTTATGGAAAAAGTCATACCAATTTGAGTTAAGAGAAAACTTTCATACTCTATTTTTGAACTTATGTGAATTATGTATGCATGTGTCTTCTTGAGATTTTGATGTCTTGTTGTTGTCTTAAGAAGAATGATAGCATGGTAACAATTGATGTATTTTGAGCTCATGATAATGCTGAGAAGGAAATTTCTCACTATGTGTTATGAAATGTTAAGCTCTTATATGTTGTGCATCATGAATTGAGTGCTATGTGTAATATTATGGTATGTGTTGAAACGAGTTGTGATGTACTCCTATGATATGTGAATTATTATGATTTTATGTTGTTGTTGGTTGGCCTGCTAGTATTGAGTCTATTCCTACCCTCCAAAAGATTTTAGTGTCATTCGGGGATGAATGTTCCTAGGGGGGGGGGGATAATGTAACACTCTGGGATTGCCATGACTTAAACTAGAGCTTAATCAATTAAATAATGTTTAAAATGATATTTCCTGACTTATGTTAATGTAATAAGTTCATTTTGAAAAATTTAGAGCCAAAATAACAAAGAAAGACCTTGACGTCCGGAAACTAGCTAATTCGAACTAGTTGACGTCCCTATGTTAGTGAAGGTTTAGAGGTGTCAAATGAAGTCCAAAACTTGTAAAGAGACCTTGAATAGGTATTATGTAGTACAAAGGGTCCAAAAGTCCGGTAACGGCACCCCAAAAACCACCCGAAGTGTCCTTGGTGAGGACCCCATAATGGGTAGGCAGGCTGTCAAAGCAGTCTGGCCGAACAAGATTTGGCATAGGGTGTGCGATGCGAGGCTAACACGCAGCTACTGCCGCAAGAATTGAGAGACAGCCCCACGACGCTAGGCTGACATTCACCTCACTGCTTCAACAAAAAATTTCAGAAAAATGATATGATTTGTCCCCGCGACGTGTAACCACTTCCCAGAATCATTGAAGTCGTATTTTTGGTAATTTAACTTCATAAAAAGACCCATTAAAGAGGAGGGTCTTTTGGATAATTCATGGGACGACGATATATGGATATTAGGAAATTTTTAGACCACTTTTACAAGTTCCAAATCAGAAAAAATAAGTTTTCTCTCATCTCTCTCAAGAATGCTCTCTTTCCCAAACCCCATTGAAGAACAAGAAGAGGTAAGTTGACGTCGTCCCAGGTTAGTGAACGGTTTAGTGTTTAAGGTGTCAAATGAAGTCCCAACTTGTATTGGTTGTTGTTATAATAAATGTAGTAGTAAGGAGACATTGAATAAGTATTATGTAGTCAAAGGTCCAAAAGTCCGGGATTAACGGCACCAAAAAAAACCAAGAGAAGGGTACATGGTAGGAAAAAATGGAGGCGGGAGGCAGGATGTTTTCAAAGGCAGTCCTGGCGAACAAGATTTGGCAAGGGTAGGCGATGCGATGCGGAGGTAAAACGCACTACTGCCGCCAAGAATGAGGAGGACAGCCCCACCGAAGCTAGCTGGGGGGACAATTCACCCACTCGTACAACAAAAAATTCAGCAAAGATAGGATTGTCCCCGCGCTGTGTGTATGAACCACTTCCCAGAATCATTGAAGTCGTATTTTTGGTAATGTAAAATTAACTTCATAAAAAAGACCCAGTAAAGAGGGAGAGGTAGTTTGGATAATTCATTGGCGACGACCGAGTTAGGGATTTAGGAAAATTTTTAGACATTTACAATTCCTTAAAATCAGAAAAAAAATAAGTTCCTCACTCTTCAAAGAATGATTCTTTCCCAAACCCCATTGAAGAAAGAAACAAGCAGAGGGGTAGTGTAGGGTTGGTTGGGTAAGGAAAAAGAGAAGAAGAAGACGAAAACGTCAAGCTTTTCATACAAAATTTGGTGGAGGATGTGGATTCTTCATCTATAAGGTATGGGGTTTCACTTTTGTGATTCCTTTCCCCAAGAGGTCCTTCCAAATATAAGTTTTCAAGAAATTCAACTCTACGGTTTTTACTCTACGAAACGGATTTTCTTCCTAACTCTATAGATCATGATTTTCGTGAAAAATATGAAAAAATATGAAAAAAAATAATTGTGGTGCAAAAAATAATGGGTTTGAAAAATAATTTTGAAAAAATAATTGTTTTGTACGGTTAATTTCACACGAATTGTTTAGTATTGGTTTAGTAATGTTTGAATCTCGTGTGCTGCATGTTGTTATATAGATGATGGTTACATATGGTTGTCGCTACTACTAGATGATATGTTATAAACATAGGGATTGGAACTAAGACTAGAATGAACTATTAAATGACCCTGTTTTACCCCTTTACCTACCCTTTTACCTTATCATAGATTATGAATTATCTTGTATTGTATATCATTTGAAGAGTTTTTTGCCGAGGCGATGAGGAATGGAGGTCGGAGCTGATGGAGGGAAAGAAGGGAGGGGTGGGATTGCGGCAGGGAGGGAGGCTGGAGAGGATTAATTTCCCTCAAAATTGGACCTAAGATTGAACATAAGGCACTGGAGGCAGAGGTAAGCATTCTAAAGTTGTTATTACTCTATGATGTGTTGTAGTCCTATGAATGTTATAATATGATAATGAGTATGCCATGATGTTAGATGAATCTAGTAGGGGATTATAACATGCTAAACTAAGACATTGATAAGAATACGAAAATGCAAAGTTAGTTTAAAGGTTTTGTTTAAGTTTTAAGTTTCATGATATCCTCTTGTATGATTTGCACAAGGCTTATTGTTATCTACTCACATACGAAGGGTTATCTGAAAGGAAATTTCATTAATCCTAAAGATCTCATTATCATTTTATACAAGGAGTTAGAGTTATTCCTATGACATATGATAATTTATGTAAAAGCCACAACTTAAAGGTTCTTAAGGTATATTTCAAGAAAGGGAACTCACTTACTTAAGTTAAGCACCGATGAAACTAGATAGCAGAGGTCCTTGTCCCTTCCCTAGTGGCAAGGTAGTTTACAATGCTATCATCAGGATAAAAGGCGTGCTGCCATGTTAAGTGGAAACTTGGATATCTAATACAGCTCCTAGTTATGGAACTTGTCTCAATCATAGGATACTAGCTAGTGGGATCCACCTAGAAAACAAAATGTATGTTTTCGTGGTACTTGTCTTAAAACGGGTAAACCACCTTCTTTCGGTGTGTGTGCGGGTTTTATTTATGACACCAATTCGATGTGTAGATCACATGGTCTATGTCAGTTGTTAAGGAGTATGTGTCCCTTCGTAAGTGGTGAAAAGAACCAGTAATGAACATTTACTAGGGTGACTCAAAGATTTACTTAGTAGAGGTAGGGGGGGTATGGGATTCCAAAACTAGACAATTTACAAGTTGACTCTCTAAGGGAAGTCCTAGGAGATTGTCTTAGTAAAGATGATACATGACAGGTATGTTATTATATACATTTGTTACTCTTATATGAAGTGGTTACAGTAATAAACATCTATTGGGTTCTATATGCTTTATGAGTTTTTTGGTTGGTTTTGTGGTTTTTTTTGGTGATGGACTACTTAGTTACAAGTTTATATGAATCAAAGCTTTAAGATGTGTCTCCAATTTGCTCCAATCTTATCTACTTGTTTTGATGGGTTTTGGGAGGTTCCCAACATGACATTTCCGTTGTAGCGTTGAGGATGGGATCATTGGTAGATGGTTTGTTATGTACGTTATATAATACTGGAACAGGAAATGTGGACATGTGACCTATTTGATCAATAGTCTTTGATTAGATTGATTATGATCAGTTGTAGGTTTTAAAAATTTAATTCTTTTAACCTGTATATGTTCTAACAATGTGAATTGAACGACTTTCAGACTTAATGTTTACCAACGAAAATCTATGACCTTTTCATTGCATGTCTTTAAATGTTATT
Source organism: Solanum habrochaites (assembly GCA_027704765.1). Classification (NCBI taxonomy): domain Eukaryota; kingdom Viridiplantae; phylum Streptophyta; class Magnoliopsida; order Solanales; family Solanaceae; genus Solanum; species Solanum habrochaites. The sequence continues at coordinate 308,685 of JAKWJA010000490.1, read as the reverse complement.
TGCCTTAGTTGGCAAATACCCGTACTAAGTACATTGGTGTACTAACCCATTACTTTATATACAAAGAAATGTAGGTCCGGACCAGTTGAAGATTTTTTTTTAAGAAGTCGATTTGGAAGAGACTTGTGAAACTCTTTCCAATGTGTTGGTTAGGTCCTCATGTTCGGGATGATATGCTATATTTTTCATTATTATAGCTATTGAAGACAATTAGTCGATTTTTAGATTTATATTGCGATTTCTGTTCCGTTGGGACTTTGTATTAAAGACTATAGGCAAATAATTTTTATTGCTAGTCCACATTTGTTACTTAGATGGTTTTTTAATATGTTAAGAAAGTTTTAAAATATCGTTATGGATTACGAAGTTAAGTACGTATGTGTTCTAAGTATACTCCAAAAATAGAAGGTAAAAAATTAAAATTTTAATTATTATTTTACAGATACATGTTAATGAGAATGAAGGGCTTGTCTGAGTCCACGAGAACGCGACGTCGGTTTGAATTTGGGGGTCGGGGGGTATGCTTTCCGGGTTGGTTTGAAAATCTTGGTTTTGGTTGATAATTTGAGAATTACCATGGCCTTGGAGAATGCAATCAAACATCTTCACTCAAAAATTGACCGACCCTACTAGCCCGACCTACAACTTAGTGGATAAAAATAGAAGAACATTATGCGTTATAAAGTACCATAGGCGTTTGGGCATTTGGATACCATCACGATCGGATATCTGGAGATGGATGGAAGTGGAATGGAAAGTGTGGGACTTACGTTTCAGATTCATATCATGAGAGGGATTCCATATTCCAAAACAAATGATATGGATTACTTGGTGATTCCATATCAGATTTCAGTATTGTAAAACAATAGGGATCACAAGTTGATAGTGTGAAAAACCATCCCACATTGATTCTTTACTAGAAATTTATTTCTGATTCAATGTAAATGATAGAATCAACATCTTTACTTTTAGAAATTATATTCTCACCCACAATAAAATATGTATTCTCACCAACCTATAGTCCACGTTAACTCACACAACCTATTGTAAAGTAGAAATTATTTATCATCCATAAAAATGGAAATGAAAATTATTATTTCGAATGATTATTACCAACAAATGACAAAGTAACAACGTTGAATGATGATTAGTTTCTTTTCAGTCACATGATCGAGAAATTCAAGTTCAAAATTGACGAAAGTATGTTACTCTGTGGGAGGAGCTTATAATTAAAAATTGTTAACTATTAATTTATGTTTAACGTTTTTTATTAAAATTAAAGATTTAGATCCGAACCCCCACAATTACTTTAAGTGGAGAGAAAAAATACCTTTGAATAATGGTTAATGAGATTTATGAATTTTTTTATATGATAAGATTGAATAAATTAATGGGGGATTTTATAATTTACAACCTTATGAGATTTCTATTTTATTAAAAAAAATATAAAACACAAAAATCCATCTAGCGTTTTTTTCACTTCACTTCAATTTCATTTTATGATTCCATTGATTCCATGATATGATATCATATCGCATGACAAAAGGGCAAAAAGTATGGAAAACGTGTGTAATTCAAAACCATTTTAAAATTTAAACATTGACAAAGGACCTTAGTGAAAAAACACGCTGTTTGAGTAAATGAAAAAAATGCCAACATCGAAGGAATACACCATCAATTGTGTACCATATGATACAGAGACATTCATTGATCATAAGTAAATAAAATTATACAGAGCTAGTTCATACATCACATGCTCTGAGTCATTTAGCAGTACATATATGACACCACCACAACCCCCCTTTTTAAGCTCCACGTGCAATGTAAAATATGAGCCCATACCCATACTAAGAAACCATCAGAAATCAGAAGCATAGGCACATACTTCATTAGTCATCTAATAAGTAAAACCCAAACCATCACATATTCCTAATAACCATGAATGAAGAAACTCACACAGAACCCCTCTTAAGATCCCACTGGAAATGGCATTTTAGCAAAAAGTACCATAACTATCACTACCACACGTAGCACTTCTCAATAAGCCTAGCCAGATCCATGTTATTATCTTCATCATTATGTAGCATTTGAGAAAACTTTTACCTGCAATTGAACTATTGACATGACAATGTGAGATAGGTGGAATTCGGTGTCTACCTCCTACACCGAATAGAGAGTTTCCTACTTTCCAAGGTAGGGCATACATTTATGACATCATCTAGGTGGAGACACTAGCTACAACCTATATGGGGGCGCATAGTTATGAGATCGGTTTATTGTCACTAGACACTTTAAACTTACTAATGTACGGGTTTCCATCTTATGAGACATTATAGTAGGAAACTCCCTTCCTTTGTGAAGGAACCCATATCACTTTAATATCCACTATGTGCTAAGGACAATTCCCCTTTTTATGTAATCATTAGTCTTTACTTAAGAATTTTTTCATAATGAATACCTTAGGTAATTAATCCCTCATATATCATAGAGATCAATGGTTTCAAGATGAGAATGACCTTTCATTATAGAACCCCAAATGTTTCATATCAGAGTCCATATAGTGTTTCAACCTTGAGAATTTCCTTCAAAGTCTACATAACAACAACATCCTATAATCTCACAACATTTCAGGCTTCATATCATAGCATAAACATACATACCTACCAAATACCATTAGCTGACTGATCGTTTATGTTATGGGAGAGAAAATCATAATTTTCAAATCCATTGAAATAATATAAATCAAGTAAGCACCCGTGTCTACAGGTGGATCAATATTCAATAAATTACCTACTCAATAACATTGAGCCCTTACTCATAGCCTCAAGATTACCTTCAAGTTCATAAGCCTATTTCATGATATTCATTCATTTTAATACGCTAAAAATATACATAGAAAATAAATCACATGGAAAATATACTAGATCTCATCATTCCAACTGCTCATATAAAAAAGCCAGGGTTTGGTTAGCATTAAACAAAAAGAAAGGAAGAGGAAGAGTCATGGGTCTTGAGAGCATTTGGGTAAAAACTACATCACTAATTGCAATTCATTCATGGACATCCATATACATATAATACTCAATATATGTCAGAAAATTGTTAGGAAGGAAGAGACCCACGAAAATTAGTGAAAACCAGAATTTGAGCACTTTGAAATCAATTTTGAAAGGACTCTTGGGGAAAAAAAAGAGACAAGTGTGAAGAGCTTTTATACCTTAGTAAATCCTTAGTATAGATAGAGAATGTTCATTGTTATTGATGCCCGATCCTTAGATTTTTCTTTCTTCTTGAATGGAATTTCTTAGAGGACGACAGTAGGTGAAGAGAAAGTTTGAGTTTGATTTGTGTTTGTGAATTTAGTTTAGATAGAATTATAAGTCTTGGGGTAGGGTATTATTATAGTTGTTTAGAAAGGTAATTATTTAATTAACCATATCCTAAACGCCTAATTAAATAACTAAAACAAAGACCCTCAATAAAAAAACTAAAAAATAAATTATGGGCAGTACATAGACACCACATACGAACGGAGCCTGAGACTCACACCCCGTAATGTAGGTCGTGGATAATGTAAGAAAGGAGTGTTGGGGATGATTTACTGAGAATACTAAGTCTCAAATCACGAAGACAATCCATTCACTATGGATCCATTGACAGCCCGTCAATGGTCTTCATGGATCATATTGTCTTTTGACAGCTTTTCGGGTCCAAGTTTGGGTCCTCCGTCAAGACCCCAGGGTGTCCCTTTGGGGGACGTACATGGAAAATGGACTATAATATGGTATTAACAATTAAAGTATTTATAAGAGTTAGTTTTAGTTATTCATATGGAACTTTCAAAAACCCTTTAAAAAGACCTAAGAACGCACAAGTCAATTTTACTGTGCCAGGCGGTTCGTTATGGTCGTTTTTGACATTTATGCACTAACACTTCCAAACTATGTTAGTTACATTAGGTTAAGTCTAGAAACATTGTTTCAACCTTTTTTTTTATGTTAATAGATATCTTGTAAGACTCTATCCTAGGTCATTAGATTTTCACGGCATTATAATCCGAAAACCAAAATAATATTTTACTAAAGGTATAACAACCCAAAAATGAAATTTACAACAAAAATTTATAGAAAAAAAATCCTAAACAAAGCGGAAAATAAAGTGTGAGAAAATCCGATTCTACAAAGTGTCACCAATGAGTGGCCACCTATGACTCGTTCCAAAAAAGATGACTCTTAGGTGTCCGATTACTTAGCAGTTAGTCAAAATTTCAATGGGTTTCATCGATGGGCTTGAATAATGGTCTTTAAATCCATCGACGGTCCTACCTGTTCAATCGTCATTAATGGACGAGGACTTATCTTCTCTAAAGGTATCAATGACTCATCATTTACGACCTATCAGTCGCCTTCATCATTCAACACTTAGTCTATTCCCTCCAAAAAACTTTAACAACTACTTACTAACTACGGTCGTTAGGGGGGCTATATGTTCACAAAAAACCAGTTTTCAAACACTTCGACTACAAAAAAACTTCTCCACAACCTATTTATTGCAAAAATCAGATCAAAACACCATCACATCTAATAACAAGATGCCTAAGGCTCATGAAAAACTCAAATTTTAATTCATCAAAAATACCATAAGTTCAGAGTACATCAACACCCTCAACATTGGTTTGTCCTCAAGTGACATAAAAGACTTTAAATGACACTTATGTAATAGAAACAAACTAATTCAAGCAATCACATGTCATTTTCTAAACGGTCACCCTTTTGATCTGTTTTTTCATCACAATGCAAATCTTTTATTTAGAATGAACAACTGAACTCAAGCGGATCAATACATGAAATAGACATACCAATAGACACATTAACCTACACTAACAACAGTCAGCAAGATACCAACTCTTCAACAATGTAACTTGTTCCCTTATTGCAATGAAAACCTTTATTTCACATAGAATTTGACTTTTTTTGAGTTTGGGACACAGTATATGCTCTCACTCAGAAGTGAATTCAAATACAATTTATGCTAACACTATAGTCTTTCCCTTATTCTCTATGCTTTAACTTCAAACTATGGATACATCGGACACATAGGACTCTTAGCTTGTAAAATTGGCTTAGGGTTAGGTGTGTAAATTTAAATTTGAAGTGAGTTTTTGATATAGGGAAAGTAACATCTATCAAACTCACTTCATCCAATTCTATGTGTAAATCGTTGTTAAGCTATATATTACCTAACAATTGAGTTGGGGTCAAATCTCATACGGAGTGGTACATGTTTAAATTCAATAAAGAAGTATGAGTATAATCTAAGAAGATATACGAATTAGAGATTATCAAAAAATACATGAAACAAATTAAAAAGGGGTTGACACGAATATAAAATGGGGGTTTTTGCTTGCAATTATCAACTACAATGCACTCTGAAACAATTTGAAAAAACAAAAGGGAGAGGAATTCTCAGGACGTGATCAATTATAGGAAAATTTCGGTATATGTATAATTGGAACTACTATTAAACTACTAAAAATCAGTAAGTAGGCTAGAATAAGGTAGATATCTTACTCCTCCACTCTCTCGAGATAAACCAAGCTCAACCCAATACCTATAAATCATTAATCGATAATATTAGTTCTAAAACCTCTCTCTCCAGAGTCTTGTACAAACCCATAGACATCATTCATTGCATATATAGAAAAAGTAAAAAAGTAGGGAAGGAAAAGTAGAGTAGTCCGGAATATTACAGTTTTTTCTCTTCAAAAACATAATGGGGAACTCATTTCACAAAAAGTCTAACATATGCCTCAAACCATCTATGATAACGTGAATAACAGGAATTTTGGGTCATATCCCATAAGATTCTAACGTAATGAAAACATAAAGACAACATAGTGTTGTTAGTCCTCGGATGTTATGAGGACTCACCAAGTCTTAACTTCATGGTAACCTTGGATCTCTATCCTTCAAGAAAACTAAATCTTCTCAAGACCCTACATGGACAACATTAGGTAATATGCGTTAGTACGATTAATACTAAGATGGAACATCATCCATTAGAACATAAGATATCTCAAAGGTTAGTCAACAATAGGACATAATCAAACAATAAAGACTAAGAGAACATGACATTCAAAGAATATAAAACCACAAAAAAAACCATTATATAGTTCATTTTTAAACCAATTGTCTTTCTTACTATTAGGAACTACTCAAACCCACCGCTGAGTATCGTTGTGACAAGATTTATAAGGCCTATAATGCATGCTACTAAACTTAAGTACCTCTCGTTGGTAATACATTTGATCATAGCTCAATTCATAATAAACTTAAGGTTTATCATAACATATGCTCACTATGGACCCTAGGACACTCAAAACATACTGTGCAATGCTGTTAAGAATCCCTTGTACCGCACACACTAAAGAATATCTTGAATTCACCCAAACTTGTTTCATGTTCACTTAGAAGTCTGTAATAGACCTACTTCATATTGACTAGGAAACATTCATTTAAGTCAATCATGTCATGGAATGAACCCTAGTCCCACTATCAACAACTAAAACCATAATCATGTAGGGTTTCAAGCACACGTGTGCCAATGTAGATTGGACATTCCCCCATATACTATCAATGTAAGTAATGATTGAATGAGAATCCTCAAGACCCTTCTCGTATTCTAATTTGGAATTAGTCTTGTTTAGAGTAATTGAGTTAGTATTGATTATGCTATTGAGTATTTCACTATGTTCTGGAGATGGTTGTGTATATTGAATATAGTTTTGAATTCGGATCTTGGAAGCAAGACGGTTAAGTCGGCCAAAGTAGTGATTTCTCTATGACTGATTTCGCTATGATGTTTATGTTAGCTCTAAATGATTGTCTCACCATTGCTACTAAGTAGGTATGAGATTTATTGCCATAGATGTGGGCTTTAAATCTGGTAAGTTGTTGTCAATAATAGAATAGGATAAATGCAAGTTTACTGAAAAGTTAGTAAGGAATTCTCTTTATACTTTACGCACAAGATGTTATGATATGTTATCCACAAACAAGGTTAATGATATAAAAGAAAATTCTATCTAATCTAAAAGAGATTATGAAGTGTTGTTTATTACAAGGAGTTAATCTCTATGACTTATGAAAGATTTATGAATTTAAATGAGACGACTTATTAAAGTGTAATCAAAAAGGGACTTAAGTTTAGCATCGATTTGGACTAATGCGACTAGATATGAGAGGTGTTGTCATTCCCTAGTTGGAAGGTAGTAGGTCATTGATGAATCTCATGGATTAGCGTTGCCTGTAATGTGGAATAGGGTCTCTTAATACATCTCTAGTTCTGACTATGTTTCCACCATAGGATAGGTACTAGGAGTGATAGTGGATCAAATTTGAAAGGAAATGTCATGTTTGGTTCAAACTTTTGCAGGTTCGTGTTAGTAGATTAAGACCACCTTCTTGGCATGTTGTTTTATGACACCGAATTCCATGTTTAGATCACACGGTATAATATCGGTAAAGATGAATGTTACCTCATATAAAACAACTTTAGACTAACCGAATTCAAGATAAATTGTCTTGCAACCTTTTCTGTTAAGCTCAACATACTATCGTAATAGACCTACTATCATGGAAATAATCTCCTCATACTATCTAAGTTATCTAAGGAAGGATACAACCATTCTAGCCAACATGCGATCAATTATGTAGATGCAAGCTAATCAAAGGGAGCATGAATCCTCAACTCTAAGCTACCATGAGAAACATATCTCAAGCTATTCAATGAAATATATCTTACATGTAAATCATGCTACCATCAAAATCATCTTGCATGCAAGTCAAGCTACTATTAGGAGAGTATAGATCTTTCCCCTAAAGCTACCGTGAAATGGTGTTGGCCAAACCAAGTTAAGCTACTATGAAGTTCCTCACCTCAAGCTACCATGAGAAATATAACCTAAGCTTTCATGAGATTCAACATCTCAAGCTACCATAAGTATTCAACTCAAGCCTCCTTGAGATTCACTATCTCAAGCTACCTTTGAGATCCATATCAAGCTATCATGAGTACTTCAACTCAAGATACCATGTCCTTGGTGTAGTCTTACCAAGTCTACTACACAAGAAGTGATCATACAACTCAGTTTAAAGATAAACATTCATAAATTTATTCATGTTAGGTTATTAAATCATCCCAGGGTTCCTCTATGTGAAAACTTGCTTCTCCTAATCATGATCATGTCTAGGTGTAGAAGAGAAAGGAAACATCATCACAATCATCTTCGTCAGACTTTACCCCCAGATTCCTAACAATCTACTTCACACACTAAGAATATCATTATTAATGGCCATAAGCACTACAATTGGTTACCACATTTAGTACCTCATGATTCATTATCAAATTCATGTTAATCTATTCAATTAGACCATCAGAAGGCAATTCTAGTCATACACGATCACATAGGTTCGATTCAAACTTCCTAGGTTAAGATAATCCTTAATCAATTATACCAAGTGCAATTCATATCTAGGTGATTCAATCATGATCAAATAGTATAGAATACAATTGAATTAAGAAGATCAATATAAAACCTTCATCTAGGCTCTAAGATCACCATGATCCTCTTCAACATCAATTACTACCATTCACCATGAAAACTTCATGAAAACATCTTATAATCATCATATAAACATAATTGAATTATACCTACTAGACTGGGAGCACAATCAAGCCTTACCCATAATGTAATCACAACCCTCTCTAGATTGGGGTTCTTTGGATTCACAATTGAAGAAAAGTAGAGGGACTTGATGGATGGAAGAATTCATGAATGAATAATTTTAACATACCTTATATTAGATCTTTAATGTCAGTTTGATTCCTCGATTGATTCGTCCTAAAAACTGTTGCAATTTCTCTTCTTCTTCAATGGAGATTTTGGGAGAACTTTGGGAGAGAAAGGTTTTGATTTGTTCTTTCTTATTGGGTATTGGGGTTTTGGTTTGGGAAAGGGGTGAAATAAGTCCTAAAATATGTTTCTAACCGTTACCCAAATTACCCAATTACCACACATCAATTTGACCCTTTAAGACAAGTCAATCTCAACTTAAATATTTGAAATTTGTCTAGAAACAAGTCCGCGACGCAGAGCTGCTCCAGCATGATTTTGGAAAATAAAGTTTGGGATTGTGGATTCCGCCTTGTGCCTACGATGCAGACCCAGAATTTGACCCTCCATAGCCCAGGTCCGCAACGCAGACACATTCCCAACCAAGAACAAAAGTTGTTGCCTTGGGCAACTTGCTCGCCCAAGGTTTGGGTCCTCCTCAAGGACCCTTATGGCGGTCCTTGGGGAGTCTTTCCTAGACATTTCCACCCTAAATATGATCTTCTACATGTAAGAAATATTCACTATCCATTTGAGCTCCAAACACTACATAAAAACTCATGAAGCATACTAAGGCATGCGAGCACGTTTTTAAAGCTAACTTTCAAACGTCACCAGACGTACTTGGACGTTTCACCTCCAAACTCTATCAAACTTTACACACTGCCTCTAAAAACTGATATTTGACCATTTTAGGACTTCATAAGCTCATGGATCCACATGTTAGGCTCTATTTGGACCAAATTCTTTTTTTGGTCCTTACAATATCTCCCACTTGGGAAACATTCATCCTAGAATGATACCTTGCTAAGCACTTCTTTAAAGGACCTACTCTAGACTAGTAGCGCATCATATATTCATTATACCTAAATAAACATACCCAAATCAGGAAATAATTCAATTCCAAGCCCAAAATATCTACAAATAATCATATAAAGACCTCATACAAAGTCCCTATTATCCCTAACTTGGGAATAAACTACACATGTATTTCTACCATCAATTCCTTACCTTAAGGAAATTTCAAATTAGCAAATAAAATCAAAATCATAAGAAATTCCAAAATTGTGATAATTAAATAAAGAAGGACATACCGGAAAGGGACATGAGGAGATCATTCTCTATATCACCCTTGGATTTGAGAGCAAAAAACCCAACCTTGGCATTAGGAACACCTTCCTCACTATTAGCAGCAACTTGCTTGCCTTCCTTCACACTAGCCTTTGCCTTAGGGCAATCCCTCATCATGTAGACAATCTCACCACATCCATAGCAACCATCTCTGCTGTCCAAACACCTACCCTCATTCTTCTTACCACACATAGGGCAAGTAGGTCGGGAATGCTCATCCTTCCCTTCAGGTCTAGGGTTAGACACCATGCAACCAATGTAGATGCAAGATAATCATAGGGGAGCTTGAATCCTCAACCCTAAGCTATCATGATAAACATACGTCAAGCTATTCTATGAAATACACCTTACATGTAATTCAAGCTACCATGAAATGCATCTAACATGCAAGTCAAGCTACCATTAGGAGAGTATAGGCCTTTCCCCTAAAGCTATCATGAAATGTTTTTGGCCAAACCAAATCAAGCTACCACGAAGTACCTAAACTCAAGATACAATCAGCAATCTAACCAAAGATTTCATGAGATCCAGCATCTCAAGCTACCATGAGTATTGCAACTCAAGCCTCCTTGAAATTCACTATCTCAAGTTACCCTTCAGATCTACCATCACAAGCTATCATGAGTACATCAACTCAAGCTACCATGTCCTTGGTGTTTTCTTACCAATTCTACTACACAAGAAGTTATCATACAACTCATTGTCAATCTAATCTTAGTCCACCATACATTTATTCATGTTAGATTCTTAAGTCAACCTAGGGTTCCTCTATGTGAGAACTTGCTTCTCCTTATCATGTTCATGTGCAGGTGTAGAAGAGAAAGGAAACATCATCACAATCATCTTCATCAAGACTTTACCCCCAAAGCCCTAACAATAATGGCCATAAGCATAACAATCGATTACCACATCTTTTCCCTCATGATTCTTTATCAATTTCAAGTTAATCTATTCAATTAGATCATTAGAAGAAAATTCTAGTCATACATGATCACATAGGTTCAATTCAAACTTCCTAGATAAAGATCATCGTTAATTAATTTGACCTAGTTCAGTTCATATCTAGGTGATTAAATTCTGATCAAATAGTATAGAATACAATTGAATTAAGAAGATCAACATAAAACCTTCATCTAGCCTCTAATTGCCTAAGATCACCATGAACAGCAATTACTAAAATTCACCGTTAAAACGTCATGAAAACATCTTATAATAATCATATAAACATAATTTAATGCTACCACTAGGTTGAGATCACAATCAAGCCTTACTCACAATGCAATCACTACCCTCTCTAGATTGGGGTTCTTTGGATTCATAATTGAAGGAAAGTATGGGGACTTCATGGATGAAAGAATCCATGAATGGAATAACTTCATATACCTTAATTTAGCCCTTAAAAGCTTGAATCTCAATTAATTCCAGCCTAAAAAACTGCTGCACTTTATCTTCTTCTTTAATGGTGGTTTTGGAGAACATTCGGAGAGAAAGATTTTGATTTGTTTTTTGTTATTGGGTATTGGGGTTTTGGCTTTGAAGGGGGTTTAAAAGTTCGGAAAAATGTTTCTTCGAAACGTCCCCGAATTAAATTAATTTAACCGCCGCCCCCCCCCCACATTAAATTTTACCCTTTAAGACAAGTCAATCTCTACTCAAATTTTTGAAACTTTCGTCGTGACACAGGTCCGCGACGCGGAGCTTCTCCTGGATGATTTTCAAAAATAAATTTTGGGACAGTGGATTCTGCCTTGTGCCGGCACTACAGAACAAGAATTTGACCCTCCATGGCCCAGGTTTGCAACAGGGACGCTCCCCACCTAGAACAAAAGCTTCTTCCTTGGGGAAGCTTGCTGGCCCAAGGTTTGGGTCTTCCTCAAGGACCCCTATGGCGGTCCTTGAGAAGCGTGCCCGGACGTTTTCCAACCTAAATATGAATATATACATGTTAGAGACGTACCCTATTAATTTGAGCGCCAAACACTACATAAAAACTCATGAAACGTACTAAGGCAAGCTAGCACATTTTCCAACTTAACTTTCAAACGTCACTAGAGGTTTCACCTCCAAACCCTCTCAAAATTTACACACTGCCTATAAACACTATATTTGACAATTTTAGGACCTCATAAGCTCATGGAACAACATTTTAGGCTATATATGAACTAATTCATTTTTGGTTCCTTATATTCCATTAGGGCTGGCACACTGGAACTTTGGGCAGTCAAAGTAGCCACTCGGCGACAAGCCAATGTCTCTCTGTGATCCTCACACTCTCCTTTCTTTACATATTTAGTTTTTTGATATTTTTTTCATTCTAGACTTGTTTCTTGGCTTCTCATTCCATAAATCTATATAAACAAAGCATCAATTGAGTCCCAATCTCGGACTCATCAATTTTCTTGACCTCTTGACATTACATTGGATATTTTACCTCTTTTACAACCAATTCTGACACCATATTTCTTTCAGGTCTTCTCATAATGATTCATTTAAGTGCAAGATATGACTTTGACTTGACATTCTTTCTTGTTTCATCCTTTCTTCATCTTTTTATTAAAGCATTTCATTCTTTTGTTTATTTTTTAGTCACAAATTTCTTTACACTTTTGCATACGACTCTTTTCATTCCCTTCTTTCCTATTTTCCTTCATAATAGCCACTCGTAGCCTAGGTGTTTTGTATGAGTTGAGGTGCACAATGTTATAGGGAGGACCAAGGCTAAAATCAAGTTTAACTTTTGAAGTAGCCACCCTCAACTGAGAGGTGTAAAATGTCCAAGGAGGGGACCATGGAACAGGGCAAAAAAAATTTACAATTTTCTTTTCCTAGGGAAGGTGAGTTGGGTGTATTGAAATAAATTCTATTCATCAAGATTAAACATTAAGATCAAAGGTAGCATTTATTTCATTTGGTTGGTTATTTTTAGGCTTAATTAAAATCATATTAACAATAGTCTATGATTGAATTCCAATTCCCAATCTAAATTATCTTTGCAAAACGATGGGGCAAGTTCTAAATTGACATACATTATATGAATATACAAACAACCTTACACAATTGTTGCACCTTGTTTCACTATTAAATAATTAATGTATTTGGTTCATGGTATAACTTGATTCGTGTTATCTTATTGATTTCAATCATGTCATACAATGATTCTACACATTCAAATTATCAATCACAATAATAAAGAACGGATAAAAACTTTGAGGGATGTAACTTTTCATGCTCTTTTTCCATCATGCTTTCATTTTAGTCTACTTCTACACTTATACTAACCTAAATAGGCCGATTTGCATAGATTAACAGTCATTGGGGAAAGAACCACTGCACGAAATCCCTAGGACGCTTGGACTAGGGTTACCAGACTTTACCCTACACTCACTACCCATTCACCCATCCCTATAAAAAATATGGTTCATTGACCTCAATTCACATAAAATGAAATACATAGTGTGAGTCTAAAAATCAATATTCGATCGAACTGTCTTTTTTCCTTCGATCCGTGGAAAGATATACTCTGGGGTTTTCGATTTATTTATATGAAGTATGAAGGAAAGGGACCGTTTGGTCCTTGAAGAGTTCTTTCAAAACAAGGGATTGATTGAATTATCTTATTAAGACAATTCATGGTTCATATGCTTAGTCAGAAGGAATAATCCAATGGAGTTCATGGATTTACCTAGGTCAGTTTATGGGCTAATCAATAAAGGATTTTTATCTTCGAAACCCATTGGGAAGGGCAGTGCAAGAGAAATCAGACAAAAATGATCGGATCTTGGGACGCCCCGAAAAAGATATGAGGTGCTCGGAAATGGTCGAAGTAGTTGAATAGGAGGATCACTATGACTATAGCCATTGGTAAGTTTACCAAAGACGAAAATGATTTATTTGATATTATGGATGACTGGTTACGGAGGGACCGTTTCGTTTTTGTAGGCTGGTCCGGTCTATTGCTCTTTCCTTGTGCCTATTTCGCTGTAGGGGGTTGGTTCACAGGTACAACCTTTGTAACTTCATGGTATACCCATGGATTGGCCAGTTCTTATTTGGAAGGCTGCAATTTCTTAACTGCCGCGGTTTCTACTCCTGCTAATAGTTTAGCACATTCGTTGTTGTTACTATGGGGTCCTGAAGCACAAGGAGATTTTACTCGTTGGTGTCAATTGGGGGGTCTGTGGACTTTTGTTGCTCTCCATGGAGCTTTTGGCCTAATAGGTTTCATGTTACGTCAATTCGAGCTTGCTCGATCTGTTCAATTGAGACCTTATAATGCAATCGCATTCTCTGGTCCAATTGCTGTTTTTGTTTCTGTATTTCTGATTTATCCACTAGGTCAGTCTGGTTGGTTCTTTGCACCTAGTTTTGGTGTAGCAGCTATATTTCGATTCATCCTATTTTTTCAAGGGTTTCATAATTGGACCTTGAACCCCTTTCATATGATGGGAGTTGCCGGTGTATTGGGGGCTGCTTTGCTATGCGCCATTCATGGTGCTACCGTAGAAAATACTTTATTTGAAGACGGTGATGGTGCAAATACATTCCGTGCTTTTAACCCAACTCAAGCCGAAGAAACTTATTCAATGGTCACCGCTAACCGCTTTTGGTCCCAAATCTTTGGGGTTGCTTTTTCCAATAAACGTTGGTTTACATTTCCTTTATGTTATTTGTACCAGTGACCGATTATTGATATTGCTCTTTGGGAGTAGTCGTTCTAGGCTCTGAACCTACGTGCCTATGAACTTCTCCTTTGTCGGAATTCGCCCAGCAGCGGAAGATTCCTGAATTTGAGACTTTCGACAACCAAAAATATGCTCTTAAACGACAGGTTATTTTTGCGCGTGGATGGCTGCTTAAATCAGCCCTATGAAAACCTTATATTCCTGAGGATGTTCTACAACGTGGAACGCTCTTAATGGAACTTTTTAGCCTTAGCTGGTCTTGACCAAGAAACCATAGTTTTCGCTTGTGGGCCAGGAATGCCCCAACTTTATCCAATCTATCCAGTAAGTACTAGGGGCTCATGTAGCCCATGTCTGATTAATCGTATTCTGGGCCGAGCATGAACCCTATTTAAAGTGTCCCATTTCATACCCGGAGCCTATGTCTTAACAAGGAATTGATTTACTTCCCACCTAACTATTCTAGGTTTGGGGGTAGGCCCTGGGGGAGAATTATAGACAAAACTTCCATACTTTTTATCTTGGAGTACTTCATTTAATTTCTTCTCTTTCTTCTGGGGCTTATTGGCTTGTTGGGGCGGCATTTATCATTCACTTCTAGGACGGCGGAGACACTTGAAGAATCTTTTCCCTCTTTTGTTATGTTCTCGAAAGATCGCAATAAAATTACCACAATTTTTAGGTATTCACTTACTCTTTTTAGGTATATGTGCTTTTCTTTTCTTCTAGTATTCAAGCTCTTTATTTTGTGGGCGTATAGGATACCTGGTGCTCCGTGAGGGGAGATGTAAAAAAATTACCAACTTGACCCTTAGCCGAGTATCATTATTTAGCTTCTTTCAAAATCCCTTTTTGGAGGAGCAGGGTGGATTGTTTAGTTGGACGATTTAGAGATATAATCGTAGGACCCTTTTCTCGTTAGGTTCCATTTGTATACTTGGTGGAAATCGTGGCATATCTAAACAAACCCTTCGCATGGGCTCGACGCGCACTTGTATGGTCCTGGAGAGGCTTACTTTCTTTAGTTTGCGGCTTTAGCCATTTTGGTTTCATTGGCTTGTTGTTTTGTCTGGTTCAATAATACCGCTTTCCTAGTGAATTTTTACGGGCCTCTGCACCAGAAAGGCTTCCTCAAGCTCACATTTACTTTCTAGTTAGAGAACGAACGTCTTGGGGGCTAACTTTGGCAGCCGCTCAAGGACCCTACTGGGTAGGTAATACTAATGTGTTCCCAAAATCGGAGAGTTCATTTTGGAGGATAAAATTATGCATTTTTGGATCTGCGTGCTCCATGTTAGCGCCCCTAAAGTATCCAAATGGGTTATAGACTTGAGTAGGTTGAAAAAAGACATACAACCTTGGCAGGAACGCGTTTTCGCGGAATAATATTGACTCCTTCTCCTTTTAGTTTCTTTAATTCCGTGGGTGGGTGTAGCTACCGAATCATGCAGTCAATTATGTATCTTCCTAGAATTGGTTAGCTACCTCTCATTTTGTTCTAGGATTCTTCTTCTTTGGAAGGTCATTTGTGCACGCAAGGAAAAAAAAAAGGCTCATGCAGCGCAAGGCGGTATTGAAAAAGGATTAATCGCATTTTGAACCGTTCTTTCATGACCCCTCTAAATCTAATTGATATTAGGCAAGGAGAAATCCAATGCTTGAATGAAGTACAATTATTTGATTCAATGAACCTCTTTGGAAGCAGCTTAAGTATTCCTTTTTTTCTTTTTTTTTCAACTCATTTTTATTTATCTAATTTATATCTAATCTATTTTTCTATTTTCCTGGCTTGGCTAGTGGGCGATAGCCCCGATTCTTCCCTTTTCTTTCGGATAGGCAAACCACGAAATAAAAAATGCTATTCAATTAGCAAAAAAGTAGAGAAAGGGATTCAAAACCTCGATAGATTTCTTTGTTCAAAACTATAAACCGTTTTTCAAGACCGGGATATCAAAACCACTCAGCCAACTCTCCGAGACTATTTTTATTTAATTCCTTTATTCCCTCCCGAATAGAACATGGCTATAGGGGTGGATACCCCCACTATCTGTTCAGAAGATCTGAGGTGCGAAATCCCCAGTTCGACTCTCTATCTTTATATAGATATATGATCTAGCATGTCCATTTGTGAAATAAAAAAGAAAATTCCATTTCCCCCCACCCCATTTCATGTACGAATAAAGTGAGAAATCGGAAGTAGTAATAAGTCATATAGAATCAATGGATTCATGATAAAGTAAAATCCCTCGATGACATATTTTATCACAATTAATATTTTTTGGCTGATAGAAGGATCAAATGGTATATAGTTCATTTGTTGGTAGCTTGGAGGATTATAAGCGTGACACTTGCTTTCCAATTGGTTGTTTTTGCATTAATTGCTACTTCATTAATCTTATTGATTAGCGTACCCATTGTACTTGCTTCTCCTAATGGCTGGTCAAGTAACAAAAATGTTGTATTTTCTGGTACCTCCTTATGGATTGGATTAGTCTTTCTGGTGGGTATCCTTAATTCTCTTATCTCTTTAACCTATTCGCCGCAGACCCAAAACCAAAATGACCCCCCTAATTCTCGGTTGTGAGACACATTAAATTTAAATCTATGTCCCCAAAGAAAATGCAAATCAAATAAAGAAAACAAAAAAATTAGAGGGGGTCAAACTCTTGTATAAAAAGAATATAATTAACAAAATTAATTGAATCGTTCCGAAAAATATGTGTCCCCGGCAACTGCCAAATAAGATATGGTTATATATCATATATGTGGGTACATATTGTGTAGCAAGAATAAAAAAAATGCAGATATGGTTTGAATGGTAACATTCTCTTTGCCAAGGAGAAATGCGGGTTCGATCACGCTATCCCAACGATCCAAGATAAAGTAATTTTTTTACTATTATTTTTTATATTGAATTTCATAAATAGACTTAAATAAATATCCTTACATTAAGGAATTTTGTACTATTGGCGTGATATTCTATCCCTCCCCTACGTTTTCTTTTGCTTCACCCCCAAAAAGCGAAAGGCTGTAAATTAATTACTAGTTCACCAACCAGAATAAGATATTGTCGGAGACCAAGGATTTGAACCCGTGAACCTCAAGTTTATTAGCCTTGCGATCTACCAAATTGCTCTACTACCCGTGCCAAATATAAGAACTGAAAAATAATAACAAGGTTAAATGCGCCCCCCACCCTAATCTTTACCAATAGAATAGCCCATTTATAACGGAATGAAGGGCTTCTAATGATCAACGTACCATAGAAATAGGAATGAAGCGTTAATCCTTACCAACTTGATCTTGTTGCTCCTGGCAAAACAAGGCTGAAAACCGATTTTATGAATTATGTGTCCGGATAGGCCCAAAGTCCTTGATGTTTAGCTCGCGGCCTTCTGGTCAAAAACCAACGTCGATGAGGCGTGGTAAAGGTGGCACTATTCCGTGGAAGGGATTGGTAACTTTCCATAAATTTCCCTATTTTCACTCAAAGACGAACTTTTCGTTTATTTTCTTTTTTTTAGGATCGCGAATCTAAGATATTGTCTGTTACCAATTTTGCTTCTTCTTTCTACCCTCTGATCAAACTTTTCATTGCCATAATGGTTTAATTCCTATTAGTATCCATTATCCAAGTAAGTCGAATCCTAGTGTAGAAATAGAATAAGGTGGACGCCCCTTCCTCCGTCGAAAGATGAGCTTTATCGCAAATACACACATTAATTAGCAAATTTGGCCCGACATAGAGGCAATCAAGAATCGCATACGTGGAATATATAACTACAAAAAATGAGCTATCCACAATCTTTGCTTGTACAATATAAATGGCCACTGGTTTTATCTCTCCATCGAATCAATGGCCAAAGGTGGTTGCGTTCGGACCCTGCAATGTTTCAACATCAATTCCAAAAACAAAGCCAATATCCCGGCCACAAATTAAGAACATAATCCAGTAGCCCAAACAAGATGAACCATAAGAAACATCCACACCCCAAACCGATAAACTATTCCATACCAAAAGGGTTATCAATTGAAAGTTGTGAACGAGTTTTTAAACCATAAATATCCCTTAACTAGCCATCATAGTGCGTAGATTCATAAAACTTTGAAATGTTTACCTTTGCCATAAGTGATGTGCTTCCATGCCAATCAAAAGTACCCATCCCAATAAGTATTAACATCTAAAAAACTGCCAAATAAAACCGTGTCCCATGCCGAAATATCACAAGTACCAAAAAAAACCCCGACCCCCCCACCCCACCTCATCCTGGGTCCAATCGCACGGGGCCACGGAAAACTATAACTGACATCCTTTTTTATCTTGCAATTAACTTGGAACCCACGTCATCTAAGCAAAGCCACCGTTTTACAATATCATGTAGTAGTCTGTAACCAAAGCAATAGCATGATGACCCAAAAAGTCCTCCAGGACCTATTATTAAGATAATGAAACTTACTATTTTCATGTAACAACATTTACCCAACCCGGCATCAGAATGCCTTCGACCATCGCTTGTGAATGCTAACGGGGCCAGTCGTGAAGATAAAATTACATCAACCCATATGAGTTTTATACCATGAACCGGATTGTATCCATTGAGAAAATATAGGTTCTAAATCAAGATTTGCTTCTTCTCGCAGAGTAGACAAAGGAAGCATGACACATTTGAAACATTAGTCAAGGGGTAGGAATCCCCAGAAAGAGATTGGCCCAACTTAAATAGATAAATAGCTTCTTTGATCTCCATTCTTCTTGTCCAATACATTATCATTCATTTTACTCCGGATTGTTTTATCTCTAATGAAAAATATAGCTCCATGAGCCAAAGCTCTTGTCATGATGAATATTGCGATAAGATTGGTGGTGGGTATATAATGCATCTTGAGTAGTAAGTCTTTTGTGCTATGAATGCTAAGCAAGGTCAAGAGTACATGTGTTGAGCTCAAGATAATAACCCCAATGAAGCTAGGCAGGCCAATTGAAAATGAAGCGAATTGTTTTTGTGTCATAAACCCTTATGCCATGCCCCAATCGTCCCCCCGAAGAATATGTGCATCTAAAAGATCTTTCAATCCTGTGCCCAATCTTGAATTGATTCATACCTATGACCAGCAACAAGAAAATAAAATGCAATATCTAAATGGTGATTGGCAATATCAGTCAAGCCATAAACTTTGCGTTTGTGGGTGAATAAAAAATATACCCCGAGAAGAGGTTTTAGAATGGCCCGTTCCCTCCCCTTTCTGGCGGTACCAAATGAAATACGACTTGAATCGGGTTTGAAGCATAAAGATTCCTTGGCCTGTAAAAATTTTGCCTAAACCTTGGGGATGCGGTAATACATCTAAGAAATTATTCCACTGAACGTACTCCCCTTTGGATGCAGTAATAGCAATATGGACTAAATGCCCTGTCCAAGCAAAGGAACTTACGCCAAAGAGTCATGACAAAGGGTGATTCAGACGAGATTCGACATTTTTGAACCATGAAATGCTCGGTTTCCAATTTCGGGTTTTATGTGTAACCAACCTGCTATTAAGGCTATGTGCTACAATAACATAATAAGAAACGAGCGCCAGTATAAAGATCTTCATTAGTGCGTAAACCGATTGTATACCACCACTGATAAACACCAGAATAAGCGATATTCACTGGGCCAAGAGCACCCCCTCGAGTAAAAGCTTCCACGGCCGGTTGACCAAAATGAGGATCCCAAATTGCATGAGCAATAGGTCTTACATGTAAAGGGTCCTGTACCCACGACTCAAAAAATTTTCCTTGCAAGCACATGAAACAGATTTCCCGAAGTCCACACAGAAAATATTATTGCTAATTGGAGACCGATTTGAGGAAGCAAAAAATATTCTGATAAAGCGTTCCTCAGTAAATATCAATCATGACTATCACAAGTCATGTGCGCGTGATAGAGAAAAATACCAGAATAGGAGACGCCAATAAGAGGGGCGGAAACTTAGCAATACCAACCAAATACGACAAGTAGTGGGATCCTTAAAGCTTAATCCTTGGCAAACTTGTGAAATCGAATAATGCCATAATGTTTTTCAAATCCTCCTAGCCATTATCCTACTGCAACAAATTCTTGCTAAGAAGAATGCCAATGTTGTGGCAATTCCACCCAGAAGGTAATGGGTTACTCCTATAACACGTCCTTGTATAATTCTCAAGGCTCTCGACTGAGTAGCAGGAGCAAATTTTAATTATTATTCGCCCAAACGATGGATTCCATATAGTTTCTTGCCAATAAACCACGTCCGCATGAACTAGAAACATTAAAGCTAAAAAAAAGCCCAGACAATATGAGCACCTGGAAAAAAAGGCTATTGCCTATAATGAAGAACCATAGATTGAATTACCTGGGATGCCTTTTCCCTAAAAATTGAAAGCCACCCATAATATTAATATAACTCCTGCGCAAAGTTTCCTCCCTTGATATGAGTTACAACCCCTTGACACTTACACTGCCGCCCCAGAAATCTGACAAGCATTTTTCAACTAAAATGGAATATTACTACCGAAATTGATTGTAACATCCAAGTAGTCCTAAACGACGTATCCCAGGCGGTACTTGACATGTACCCCCCTCTTCCTCCTGGTCCATCACAGGAAAACGAACACCAAGGATTTGCTTTAATTCATCCGGTATCACAACAAGAACTCTCTCTGCGAGCAAATAGCACACCTTTCAAGATTATCACTACCCGTCACATGAATCTTAAACCATGAATGTGATTTACCAAGAAATCAGGTTCCCTAATGCATGGCAACACAGCCACCTTGCCCCCCACCCACCATGCCATTAAATGCACCACGCCCCAAGTTAACTGGTGTCTTTGCTATTGCCCAAGAGTCGTTTGCACCAGGTGCTAAGCATGGGTGTTTTTGGTGATCCATTGACAAAAACGGTGTTGTAATTGTAATAGCGTGGGTAATGGCGGGTGAAAACATATCGGTGTGAGTGGGGGCAGCCGGGGGGTGGGCCAACCGGCTGCCAGTGGTGGGTAGGTGATTAGGGGTAATATACACACCAAAACTAATGAAAGCCTAGAAATATACATGCCCAGTTTGAATGGGATTGATTACATCACGATGCCTAAGGACACGATCTAATAGAGGGGGTCGGGCGTGGGACTGAGTAGTTGGTCATATCTCTTACCGATAAAAATGGTTGCATGAACGGCAAGCACCAACTCATGAGAAATGCACCAACCACATGTGATTGTTGAACAATTTAATTGTGTACCCTAGTCCAGATCTAGATACAGAGAACGGGGGGGCATGGAATACATATGATGAGGTGCTCCTACAAACATTGGTTAAGAGCCCGAACATAGCTATTTTAAGAGATAATTGACATATCCATGACGTTTGTAGGATCTCATATAGGCCTTTATGGCCCTTACTTTAAATGGACCTTTATGGGCTCTAACAATATCTTTTTGTCCTATTACTATACCACCCCAGTTTGGTCCTATCATGTGACCCGCTATCAGAACAAGAATTGCAATTGCTAAATAATGGTTGAATTGGCAATTCAGTCAAGCCCAGACCCCCAGTTAATGGATCTAATCCTCTATGACAAGTAAGAAAGTCCCGCATATTTTTGACCAATTGCAAGTGAAAAACATGGTTGGCTTCCCTCGGCAAAACAGGGATAAGTTGAGGGTGCCAACGATCTTATTCAAGATAAATCATCATGATGAAGTGGTATCTCTAGGTCTACTACAAGTGTTTAGAAATTGGTTATCGGTAAAGATAACATGTCTGATGCCCCACCCAAAGAAGAGACCCAAGTCCTGTAGCCCTGCCAAATGGTGATTCAGCATCGATTCTACATCTTGACCACGCAATTTTGGCGCCGCTTTTTGATAATGAAACCAACCACATGCAAAAAGCATTAACATGCGGCAAAGAACCAATCCCCAATTGTTGTACAACAATAGAATTGTAATTCATTAGTTATTCCTCCAGATGCTCGCCAAAGCTGCAAAATAACCAGCGTTTCTTTGGTATTCCCTCGAAAACCCCCCGCCAACTCCCATTTAATATTTCTTTGGCCCTACTACTTGGGCGAAACCAACCTGGGCAACTAGCCCAATGTGATTGGATCACTAAGCCAAAGCCACGCTTCATAATGAAGAAACAAGCACGTGGAAATTACAGTCCGCTCAACCAAAGTAAAGATGACGGAGATTGACGAAATGTGTAACTAAATCCTTTTCGAAGATCTCCTCCAAATAACTGGTATGGCTATCGAAATCGTGAGCATCAACATGTAGGTTTACAGGATCCGAGTGGTAATATCAAGGAAAGTGGAAAGAATAGAGGGGGTTTTGGAGGCAAGGACACCCGTTAGCTATTGTTCTTGAGAATAACCCGTTCTAGTCCCCATTCCTCGAAAGATGTTTTTCTACGTGATCCCTATCTAACCAAAATTTTAACTTCTGGTTCCCCCCATCGACGAATAATCATTGAGTCCTCCGCTTTCCGGACAACACATAAAAAAGACCCGCCACCCAGTTTTCCAAAAATAAGTATTGAACCTTCGATAATAGAGAAATATTTTCTATAATTAGTTTGTTTTCTCTTCTATTTTTCATCTCCTATCGTCTTTTCTTTAAGTTATTTACTAAGCAATTATGAATATGGAAATCCAATCCGGGTCAAGTGTGCGGATCTTTAATGACTAGCCTTGAGGGCTCAAAACGACCTTTTTCAAAACTTTTAAAAAAAACCTTTTTTTTTTGGGCTTTGGAATTGATCCAAAAAGCTTTTTTTGTGCAACCTAATTTATATTCATAGAAGTTATAAATGGAAGCTCTTTAATTTTTTACCTAGAAGATTTTAAAACAACTCTAACTCTTTCAAATCATCACACGCGAGTAGCCATTTTAAGACTTACTAAGAGACATACTCGGTAAATATATAATTTAGTGATTCGAAAGGTTTTCTTTTAATAGTTTAAGAATAATTTTGTTTCTTTTAATTTAAAAAAGGGTTAACAAAAAGTCCCTATTTCGTACTATATTGTGTATCTTTTGTGATTCTAAAAAAATATCAGATGAATTAGAAGTGAAATAGAGGCTTAGAGGGAGATGATGAAATTATTGAGAGTGTCTTCCAAAAGCAAAGGAATAATCCGTTTTTTTTTTTTTTTTTCGTTAACTGAGCTGATGGGTCCATCAAACATTAATTATAACAAATATCTACAATTCATATAAAAACAAATACTTCGACTAAGAATCTAAAAATAAAAGGTCTAAACTACACGGGGTCCCTTTTATTTTTCGAAACGTCTCGGATCTTCACCTTCAACCAATCTCGCTTCCACATAATTACCGAAGTAAAGCACTATAAAGCCGGTTTCCATACTCAGCGGCTTGATCGAACCAAGCCTCGGCAATTTCATAATACTCCCTGTGTGAATGGCCTGTTTCACCCCGGGCCGGAATAGTTAGTTCAATTCCTTAACGAAGAACTGTACTTGAGAATTGCCCTTACCTCAACGCTCATCCAGTCATTCTTTTGGTGTCCCATTTTGATCTATACCATATCTACTAGAATCTAATCAGATTTCCATGGATCTATCCCAGTTTTAGGGTTAACCAAAAGAAAAATAGGTTAATTACATGAGTTCCAAACTGAATTTTGGATGAATAATCCGTTTATTTAGTTTTATCTAGTCGTCAACATTGAGCTCCACAGTAGTTGCAGAAATAGTATCCTCAACTGCCTGATTAACATCAACATCACTACCAAAAGATGGTAAGTCAATATCCTCTTTCGAGGGTTCATTGGGTTAGACCCATATCATATCATCCATATAGAAATAGTCTTGGTCACCTCGATCAACCTATAACATCCCTACACTAAAACAATATCCTTTCTACAAAAATTAAAGATGAGATAGGGCAATGGCTATGTGGTAATCATCCGGAAGTCCCCTCTCATGTATCTAAAGTATTTTTATATGAGAGAAGTCAATTTTATGCCCCTCCACAACATAGAAATCATAATTGCATGTCCTAATGACTATTTTTTGCTTTATGAAGGCGGGCATCTAGCCCAGATATTTTACCACCAGACTTTTTTCACCAAATTCAAGGCCCAACCGAGGGAGGTATAAAAAAAAATATTTGAGGAAACCGGGGGTGGGAGAAGGGAGGAGGCAAAGATGGTGGGGATATAGGTGATAGAAAAAGAGGAAGAATAAGAGAAAGGACGGAGAGAGACGGTAGGGGGGGGAGAGGGGAAGAAAATAGGTGAGACGGAGAGACGGAGGGGTTCAAAGTCGCCTTCTTGATGGGATGCATCATTAAACAAACCCATTTAGTTCCCTTTACCTCATTGGAAATATTTCAATCCATCCAATGAAGCCAAATTTCTCATTGATCAATATCATGCATAGAATCCCTCTTCTGTATCACCCCATCCATTAGTCGTACTCAAATGTATTAATAGGCTGAGCATGTGTCAGTCCATAAATAAAACGAAAGACAGTGGTCTCTGATAAGTCAATGAGGATAGACCACACCAAGGTAGTCAATAATAGGGGTTGAGCTAGTGGCTAGCCCATGGTAGTATGTACTCCGCACAGTGAATGCATAGGAAGCGTAGAACTCCCTCACTATCTCTAAGACTCTTTCAAGACTCTGTGTAATCCACTGACATTTGTGGCACTTGATCAACTCATAATTCTCTGGCACTATATAGAGATTGCCTATAGGTATACCCGTCTCTCCTCAGTAATATTTTGGACCATCTTCTGTTGTTCATTCATATAAAACCCATCCATGTATATCTGGAGCATCCCTAGACACAACCATCTATTTATCTTAGTGGATAGATTTATCAATGCATATAGTACCATAAGGTTCATGATCCTCACCAGAACTAGTACCATCTGAAGGTGAGGCGACTCCCTATTTTTAACATTTAAGGTCTGTCCTCTTCTTAGGCCCCTAAGCATCTTATCATGTCTAAGAGAATCCTCGTCCATCGGACACAATCAATTCTAGACTTTTGCCTCATAGTTTCGAGGTTTCCTAGAGACTCTCCTCCTAATTATTAATCTTGGTTTCAAATTTCCAACCCCACCCATAATCCTTCAATCAACCGAGGTGATGGTGTCGTAGACTTGGACTTCGTTTTCCATTGATAAGTGGTATTCATTTGTTTTGGCACCATAATATCCAATAAAGAACTCGTTATTACTTAATTTATAAAAAAAAAACCCAGATTAAAGAAAAATAAATTACAAAATTTCAAAAAAATTATGTAGTACTGTCTTTAGGAACGAACAGTTAGTACGTACGAGCTTTCAAAGCTTCCATGAACCGCAGGCAAGGAAGTCACTTTTAGATCCTAAAAGTTTTAAATGAAATTATGTCTAGAAAATAAAATTTGCATTGATAACATAATAATTAAGAAGAATGAAAAGTATAGCAATAACGTATTTTTGATTTGAATTAGAGTATTACATTCTTGAAGATTCATTTGACTTTGTCCTTTAAAACAAATAAAAATTCATGGACTCTTGCGCTGATCTTTAATTTTACCTTGACCTTTTTATTTAATTCAACGACTTAATCTTTTTTCTGCATTGATCGCTTGATCTTTGATCATTCCCTGAACTTGGACATGCTTTGAATTCTTAAACTTGTAGGTTAATAGATAATTATGGTGTTTTGTGTCACGAGTTTTCTCGAGCATCTTGTTCTAAATTCATTACTTTTCTGAATTATGAGGCCCCCTATTTATATTTTGTTTTATAATACATGACGTTTGTGACTAGAAAAGATTCACTTCGACCATCATTTAAAAGTGAATAACAATGGGTTTTATGGAGCGGGTCTTTTGATTTTTTACATATATCTTATCCTATTGACTCTTGTTATGGACTTGGCATGCACGTCATTTTTTCCACTGTGTACCACCAAATAGGCTTTGTAAGAATAAGAAGTCATTGGATTAACAAATTAAGATCATGATATTGCACTCAATTAACTAATTTTTTTTTGGAACTTTAATTAAATTCATATTTGTTTGGAATTAACGATTAACCCAATTATATCCTCCCTATTTTATTTGTCTAATATATTTAATTTAATCCAAAACATCTTGTATAAAATCTATATTTTGTTACAATTGAAGTGATTACATAACGCCCCCTACTTCAAGTCTTTGTCGAATATTTTATCTTTTAAAGACTAGACGTCAAATATTAACTACAACGATAATTGCATGTTATTTTAAGACAATTTCCACAATATTAAGTAGTAATATATTTGGAATAAACAATCAGACTTCATTTTCGACTGCTTCACGTGGTCTATGGCTCTTTTTTAATACGTATGTACAATTAGAGTAGGATTTATATTCTTCTTCCAATTAAATAGTAAATGAAACAACATTTATATCTTCGATTCTTCTGAAATGTTTCAACATAAGTATTAACTAAAGAATGAATTGTAATTAAATATGGAATGAATTTCCCTTACAGTAATACTCCATTGTCCAAATTCTAATAAAGAAGAATTATAGTTAACATAGGCAAAATGATTTTTTCACCCCTACTTATTAATTTACCAACAGGCAATGTAATTAATTGTTTTTTTTTACTAGCCATCAATAATTATAAACTTCTGTTTTTTATATCTCGGAAGATAGACGGCATACACCAAGGTGTGTGCTTTTTTGCTTTTGTTCCTTTTCTTTTCTTTTGGTGTTTTGATTTTTTGTTTGGTAGTTAAGTGGAACCAATATTTTGTTTTTTGTGGAGGCTACAAATGGGATCTATGCTTCAATCGAACTCGAAGAACCTTACTTTTTAAGTATCTCACAAAAGGGTTGAGCTCACCCTTACAAAAAACTTTTTATGAACCGTCGATAGAAACCGGCCAATGCTTAAAAAACTTCCTAATGCCTTAAGCCAAGATAGGAGGAGGAAACTTAAAATAACTTCAAACTTTTCTTGATCAGCTTGTCTGCCCTCTTCCTAAAATTTTTGTTCCAAATACAATCCTTTTCCTAACCATGACAAGCATTTCCTTCTCTCTTCTCCCAAATAGAACAAGTTGGTTTTACAACACACCGTTTTCAAAATGAAACTTTCCCCAAGGTAGTCCACGATGCCTCAAATGTATCTCCACTACTGAAAATTCATCCCTGAAAATCTCATTGATCTTCTATCATAATCAGATAAAATAGAGAGCAACAATTTTTGAAAACATCTCTAGTACATACACAATCTGAAAGGCTTCTTTGAAAGAAAATGTCTCATAGGACTGATCTCCCCCCTCAAATTGGACCTCATGTAGGCCTTATATAATGCCAATAGTTTTCCCTTCCTTTATTGTTATTTTATTCTCAATATCTTATTAACTCCTAAGTTTTAGTTATTGAGGATTGGTAGTAGTCATGGTACACTTAGGCTCAAAACAGAGCAAAACTAGAATAAAAGTGTGAGATTCAAAGGTGCCAGCGCCAAACACCCTTGGCGATTCCTTCGATAGAGAAGCTCAACCTTTATTACAGCACGTGAGCCTCAAATAAATTAGATGAAAAATGTCAACAAAAAGGAGAATTCAACACTTTGCCTATCAGCTATGCAAAATAAGAAGATTTTCACCCTGATCAAGAACACATGTAGGTAAGGAGCGGCAAACGTAGCAAAACGGTGATGACTGACAAAGGGTGATTCACCGAATCACTTGGCGAATCACGACTAATCACGCTGAAAAAATCCGCCAGCACAATTTCTTGAAGCTATAAATATTGAACTTTTTTATTATTCATACTAGAAATTAGGGAGGAATAGAGAGTGACACAATTACACTTGATATTTTGTTCTATGTTTTCTCTCACGTTTCGAGATGGTTTTTGTGGAATCTTGAAAAAAGAAGCCTTTCTTCAATTTTTGGAAGGGAATATTCCCCATTTACCTGTCCTTTACTTACTTTATCGTTCAAGTCCTTAATATCTACTTGATTCCTTAATCATTTTTCAGTATATTTTATTATTACTTGATGTTTTGTCTAAGACCCCCTTCTTTGGAGTTTTTTTGCTCATTCCAGCTTATTGCTTTGAATGATAACTTTCCCCTCCTCGTTTGTGGTTTAATCTAACCGGGCTTGTTAGTTTAAAATGAAAACCCACCCAGTGTTTTCGACTGCGAGAGAGATAGAGAGGTGGTGAAACGAAGGCTACTAGACTTATCTTCTATGAAGTGGGTCCACATGAGGTTCACAGGCCGAGAGGGTGAGCCCCTATTCCCATATCAAAGCCTCCCATGAAATGCGACCGTGGGATTAAGGTAGAGTCTATATAATTTTAGCGAGTGGGTTCCAAGAGGAACCCATTGATTTGTTATGACCCAAGTACCCCCCCTACGTTGTAAACCAGTGTCCTTGTCCTCAAAGAGGACCTTAGACAAGCCCTTACATACATCATAGCACATAATAGGTCAAAATTGGCGAAGAATTTTAAAATCTACTATGTATTAAGTGTTACTTAGACTTCGCGCATAATAAAAATGGAAATTACCGTGCCATCCTCGCATATGGACGTTACATAGACCTTCTCTCATTTTAGCATAAATACATATTTTTTCTAACATCTTTTTCTTTTCACAGTTTTATACTTTTATTTTTTCTACTGTTTGTTTATCGATTATTAGGGGGTGGAGAAGTGGTGTGAATTAATTTTTTTTTATTCTTTTTTTAACTGTTTGTTGATGTTTAATTCTTTCCCCTGTATCTTCTTTTTTCCCCCCCTCCTCCTTTTCTTTTTTTTCTCCCTCTTACGCCGTTCCTCCTGTCTCCTCTCCCTCTCCCCCCTCTCCCCCTGTTTGGCCATCGCCAAATACAAGAACAATCGCCTTTATAGGCTTAATGAATTGTATCAATGATTAAAAGAAAGATCACAATATTTTATAACACAAGAAACACATTGCAGAGTGAACATGGCAACATACCTAAACATTAGGACTCACCAATGACTTGGGAAAAGATCCAAGTACTCCTTGCAAATTGGCCACGGAATCTTCAACGGATGGAACCTAAAATATTTGGTGAAAATGAGTAATAAATATAGGTTAGTACATCCCACATACTAAGTATGTCTTCTAAGCAAAAAAATCATCAATGCATGAGAATAGGACATTTTAGTCAAAATCATACTTTCTATGAACTTAACTCAACATGCACATATAACAAGTATAGTAAGTTAATTTAACATAATATCAACCCAATATGTAGACCACCTAAGCAATACTTTGTGCAATGCCAAGATAGAACCCCTACACCCCTATCCAAGCTAAGTATCACATTAAGCACCACTTCCATACTTACAACATATTCTCATAATTTTATCCATGACATTTCTTAATACACATCAATAACTCTCAAGCTTATCAACTTATTCGTATCATATCATAATAATAAAAATTACTACTAGAGACAACCTTTAGGGTCATAACAATGTTCTAATGACGTAGAGAGTTCCATTACCCTCCTCCACAACTATGAATAGCCTTTACTACAACCTAATAAGATTTTCACTCCTTTTTGCTTGTTCATTTACTTTTTAATACACTAGGAAAAGAAGTGAATAATCGACATAAGACATGTGAGCTTACTGGACTCCGATTTCTACTCCCACACTGAAAAGAGAGGATAACCACTTTCCTTTCCTACAGTGTAACCTTTCGTACATAGCTATCTAGGTGGATCCACTAAGCTAGAGTCGTATACGGGATAATAGTAAAGAGTCAAGGAGAATTTTACGAGAGACCTTGACTTTCTAAACGTGGAGGTTCCATCTCATGAGACAATACATATCTAGGGAATCCGGACTTACTAACCGTGAAAGAAACCCTTGTGGTAGGCCCGGACTTAAACTAACAACATGAGACCCCCAATCTCATTTACAATGTCCTTTGATCTAAGAAATTATTTCCCTTTACGTATCATTTTTATATTCACATACAAGTTCGGCGAGTTAGTCTCTTTCTAGACCCCTATGAAACATCTTATCATCTCTAGCTCATAGTCATCCCAAGTGAGAACAATCCTTTCATTTTAGACACCACTTCCACGTGAATAAACCTTTCAGTCACGGTAACTTTATTATAACAATGAAGAAACTACTTTCAATCATATATTAATATATCATATAGCGCCACAACCACAATTAGACATAGAACATTACTATCTAATAACTCATAATTCAACAATTGAAATCCAGACCAATCAACATAACTCTTTGGTTCCCTATCTAAGAACTTTCATACTTCCATTACCAAGAATCCATAACCATTTACAATAACAACCCAAATTCAAGAAGAAATTACAATAATCAACAACAATGTAGTCCAAGACATTTTCATATCTTCACTACTCTCACCATAATCAATCTCAAGGTTTCATGAAAAATGGGAAAATACCGGGTCTAGGAAACTCATAGGAAATCATAAATTAAACCCTCATACCATATTAAACAACAATAATTACTCATAATTCAAACACAATTGATTACTCTCATTTTTCAAGGAAGAAACCCATGTGAGAGGTGAAAACCTAGCTTTGGGAGTCTAGAAATCATCTTTCGAAGGGACCTCTCTCTTGGGAAAGAATCCCAAGAGTGAAAAAAAATATACCTTTGAGATGATTAGCCACGAAATTTGACTAGAATATTGAAGAATTTGGTTTTCTTCTTCAACCTTGAAAGCTTCTTCAATGGAGGGTGAATAGAGAGAGAAAGTAGAGAGAGGTGAGAGCTTTTGAGTTTGATTTGGGGATTTCGTTTTTTGGTATTTTTGGTGAAAATGGCTTAAAATCAA
The DNA here is from genome assembly GCA_027704765.1 of Solanum habrochaites. Lineage (NCBI taxonomy): Eukaryota > Viridiplantae > Streptophyta > Magnoliopsida > Solanales > Solanaceae > Solanum > Solanum habrochaites. The sequence goes on along the minus strand of JAKWJA010000490.1, from coordinate 277,120 downwards.
TATATAACCCTCCCCTAATAAACCCAAAATACCACTCACTTAAATTGACTTTTAATGAAGTCAAACTCGAATTATAAAATTAAGATTTTTGTGGGGGAACAAGTTCGTATCGCGAAGTTGCTCCCGCGTGATTTTTGAACCAGACGTGTCCTATACGTGTCCGCATCGCAGAACAAGATTTTGGATTTTTGTGGACCTAGTCCACGACATGGACCTATTTCATCTAAAGCCAATTGGCTGCTGCTTCGAAAGCTTGCTTGGCCAATGGTGGGCTCCTTTCGTGGACCCCTAGGGCGATCCTCGGGGGCTCGGACCTTGATGTTTTTATCCTATATTAATTATTTTACCCTTTTTAAGTAATTTTTCAAGTTTTATACTTCATATGACCTTCCCAACCTTCACAAGACCTATGTAAGTTTACTAGTTCAACATGCAGTAGTTCCCGGATGTCATAGTTGTCGCTTAGAGTTTTTGTTCTATCTCTTCTTAAACAAGTTATTTACACTTATTTAGGTCTAGAATAATCATTATTCCTTTTGTGAGGCCCAGTCTAGGTCATAGAATTAATGGGGGTGTCGGATATGGGGTAAGTTGCCCGAGAGTGAACTTTCTTTACCTAAAGCTTAGCCTAGTCACCATTGTCTTGAGAAATTATCTACCGAAATCATGTACCTATAAAATTTATCTTCACACATAACGCTCACACTCCAAGAACTCTCTCCCATACTTGTCTCTTATTTATTTTATTGCACTTCACTACACGTGACAAAACCCCTTTTTGATATTTCACATTTTGGTTTCGTAAATTAAATATCTTTTGTTTTAATATTCGAAGATGTCTTAAACTATCACTATTAAGAATGGAATTCTAAGTAGCTACTATTTTCATTACCACTCCCTTGTGACACTGTAACAACCCTCAAAATGAAATAGGACAATCTAGAGCCTATCATGAGTTTTATGAGTTGATAAGGAGTTAAAATGACGATTAATAGCTTTAGAAGTAAGTTGAAAGAGTTTTCAAGTCAAACATCCAAGAACAACCAAGACGTCTAGAAATATTCTTGTGTGTGCTAGTGTATCCTTGTTTGTTGTGCATGTTTTTAGGTATTGTTTGGAATTGAAAATCAGTAGGGATGATCCTAACACCCTGGGACTGTTAGGGTCTAAAGTCCTTGGAATGTACTCCTCAAAAGAAAAAACCCAAGGGTCTTTGGAAGAGCCCCAGGTAGTGGCAAGAAGGCTTCAAAAAATAGCCTATTTTTGGAACTGCGTGCGCGTCGCGCAGATGCCACTTAAATGAAAATTTTTTCCTTGCAACGTGGTCTTGTCACTAAACATTCTACCTCAGAATTAATTACAGAACCAAGATGTAGAGGTTTCAAAGCGACGCATCGCCGTGTCACAGATTTGGTTGCGTCGTTTTAAGTAAAATTAGACTTTGTTAAAGGATCCAATTAGTGTAGGGGTCTGTTGGGCAATTTGGGGATTATTTATGGATGGTTATTAAGTCACTTTCAATAAAAATTCAACAGTCAAAACAAAACCCTCAAGTTCAAAACAAAAGCTCTCCAAAAATCTATCTCCAAAATACTCCATTGATAAGCTTTGAAGCTCTAAGGAAGAAGGTCAAAATTCATCAAGTTTCAAACCTAGTTTCGTGATCTTTCTATTTACTAAGGAATGGTAAGTCATCCTTGATTCTTCTCTCATTCAAGGAGCCAATCCAAAGGCTTTTCGAACAGGATTTCAAAACCTAAATTCTTCTATTTCAAATTCTAAGAATGAGTTCTTGCATGAAAAGATTTTAATAAATGAATTATGAATGTTTTTCAATTAAAGTGGACGGGTTTTTATGATCATAAATTTATTGACCCCTGATCATGAAAATTCTCAAATTTTGACTTGAATTGGGTTTTGATATATGAAGTAGACAATGTTTATCACATGTGACTTGTTTCGTATGTTGTATTCTGATTATATACAACTTTTAGCCTTTATTTGATGATTATTATTGGAGAATTGAGAAAGGGTGGTTCAAAACTTGAATGATGGTATAATTAATCTATAATGTCCTAGTTTCTTGTTGAATTGCTTTAGTGGTTATGGTTCCACTTAGGTGGCGGTGGTTAAACTTGTGTGGGGACATCATATATAATTATATATATATATCTATATATATACACTGTGAATTGTGATTGTAACCTTGAAGTGCATTTCTTGTAAAAGTAAAGTACTGTTTAAGAGTATACGCAATGGGATGTCCTTAAATGAAATTGAGATATGTCCTTGAAGATATTATGTCTAATGAAGTTTAATGTGAATGTGCATCCTGATAGTGGGGTGGTGATTAGGATGAAATGTAGTATGAATCATGTTTCGAATTCAATGTTATGAATGATGTGTAGTTTACTGTGAAAGGTGCTCTCACTCACTCACACACTACAAAGAATCACGAATGAAAGATAAAGAAGAATGGGGGATTCTGAGGGTATGCACTATTCGAGAGTAGAGATATAGTGTGTAGCATCAATCCTCATATACCTATGAAATCTAATGAATTATAAAGGGGATTTGGGGTGAGCACTCTTCGTGATTTGATTTGAAGTGTTTAGTAGCAACGTCACTATTCCCAAGAGCTTTCCAATAAACGAATGATAGGTTGGAGGCTAGAAACTGTTCGTGCATTGAGATGTAGTACTCAAAAGTAATCTATAAAGATGGGTACTCTTCATGAGTTGAGATGTATTAATTAGTAGCAATATCTTAACCTATATCTAATGAATGAAATAAATATTTAAGACTTTGTGGGAGAGTTATGCTTAGCACCGAGACGATTTGAAGAAGGAGTGGATACTTTTTGTGAGTAGAGATTTTGTATCAAATGTACCTCTTCAGATGAGTGCTCTTCGTTAGTTGAGATGTAATACTTAGAAGCGATCTTTTTATCCCTTAATTGTGCACCCGCATAGGTCTAGCTATTGGAGATCCATGTAAAGGCTACAAGAATGACCCTACCTTAGGCAAGTGGGGATCCCTCATCCTGTAGGTGTTAATACTGGGATTCCATGTCAAGCTCGCATGGTCTATGTTCGTTAAAGCTAGCCCCACAAATGAATATAATGAACTAATATTATTCAGGGTATTTGAAATAGGGTCAATTTATTTTTACCAAACACCACCCTAGGCAATGTTGCAAGCGTCTGCAACACTCAGCCTATCTCACTCACAAATTTTACTATGTATAAAAATACATAAGGCAGCAAAGTTAAACAATGAAAAAACTTTACATGAACTCTTCCAAACCTTTATTAATCTCAGAATGAATACAAAGGAAGCCTTCACGAATTTAGTCTAAGTCCGGAAAAACAATCTCCCTTCCTTAGACGAAATTTCCACCTTTTAAAATTTATGCACATGGCAGTTACATGCGACGGTTACAAATGGCAGTTACAAGTGACTCCTGTCCGACACTTGTCATCACAGGATTTAAAATAATGTTACCAACAACAATATTGCTAACAGATATAATATAATACAAATTACATTCTTATCTAAACAAAATAGTAATATTCTAACACTTTTAGAATATTTCAGCCTACATTCCAACACTTAGAATATTTCAGCTGTCCACCAATACTTAGTTTCATTTCCGCAATCCATGTGAATGACTTTGTCTTTGTCATTGTCAAGACTTCAAAGCCTTGCCTTGTCAAGCTAACATGCTGCCTTGCCGATGACTCCTGCCGCACGTAAGCCTTGCGCGTTCAAGCTGTTTTGCCAACACCCAAGCACCTTAAACCTGTGCTGCAATATTTTGTCCCCATGCAGTCCAAGACCAATGCACAAGTCCTTGACATGCCAGCACGTAGTTAGATAAATAGCTAACTGTCCTAAAAACCACCCGCAACCACTTTAACCGAAGGCCCTCATCAAACTGTTTTGAGATACTTCACCATTTTGAGCATCAAACTTGCCATAAGTCCTTTTGATTTCTCTCCCAAACTTGGGCATCAAGCTTTCACTCTTTTCTTTCCAATGAATCAAGAACTCGTGTCGTTGTAATTCTTCTTACTTGGCCCAAAACCAGTGGATCAAGGGAGCTTCTCAATTTCAGCATCAAACTGGGTAGGTTATTAAATTAGGAGCCCTCTTTGACCTGTTCCTATCTTCCCTAATCCGGATCATCTTCATCTCAAAGTAAGGTTTTTCAAGAAACTAACATGGAATGGGATGAATATTTAACCTTTCTGGCAGGTTCAACCTATATGCTGCTTCACCCACTCGTTTCACCACTTCAAATGGATCATCACACTTATGAATCAAACTCCGATGCCTAGTCTTACTTGCAATCAATTTGCAGATTTGTGGAGTAACTTTCAACAACACTTTGTCACCCACATTAAACACAACTGAGCGACGATGTTGATCAGCATACTTCTTCATGCGCCGCTCAACCTTGTGCAAATTGTCTTGTGATTCAAACAACATTTCAAGTCTTTCCTTGCAATCTTGTACGCTGCTAGACAGTTTTTCTGATTTTTATACTTAGCAACATCCAGTGGCGTCATAGGAAGTTTGCCTAAACCAATTTCGAAAGGGCTCATTTCTGTTGCAGACGACTTGTGAAGATTTAAGCAAAAACTGTAACAGTTTTCTAACATGCCAAACCCCGTTTTCCGTTGACTTGCATTTACGTACTGCCTTAATGTATCTTCCAACAAGTGAGTATATTATTTCCGTCTTATCCTCTGTTTTGTATGATTTTGCAGTAAAATTTGAACTTCAGTTCCCATCATATTAAAAACAAAGATTTCCAAAATCTGCCAGTGACCTTGTATCGCTATCATTTCACATTGTCAACATCCGAACACCAAAGATTTAACCACATATTTAATGTTCAGATTAGCAAGCAATCGTCCCAGATGAACCTAATTCAGGTTGCAGCAATAAAATGGAATGCCCCTTGTAGTTGATCAAGATAAGTCTTAATCGGAGGATTGGATATTTTTGCTTCTAATAGTGACTAAATTGGACGATTGGGGGCGGTAACAAAGGCAACATGCTTAGGACCCATCTTTCTTCTTCACAAACAACACCAGAGCACCCAATGGAGAAATACTAGGTCTAATGAAGCCTTTGTCTAGTAGATCTTTGAGTTGAGCCTTCAACTCTTTTAATTTGGTCGGAGCCATCCGATAAGGTGTAATTGAAATGGGATTTGTATCCTGTAACAAGTCGATACCAAAAGCAATTTCCCATTCAGGAGGAATACCAAGAAGATCATTAGGAAACATCTCTAGAAATTCACTCACTAGGAGGACCGACTCAATGGGAGGAATTTCAGAGTCTAATATTGAACTATTCAATATGGTATATAGCCTACCGTTAGATATCAATTTTTGCTGCTTTCAAACAATAATGAAATATGACCTCTAGGAATAAATTTCCCCCCTTCACTCTAAAACGGGTTCATTGGAAAGTTAAATTTTCACCACCCTCGTTATAACTAAATAGAGTAAATGCAAGCATGTAACGGAATCCATACCCAGAAAAAAAAAAAATTATAATCAAAATCAAGGCATATCAAGTTCTACGACAGTTCAACATAAGAACTCTATGGCCAACATTATAGACAATTTTCGGTAGCAACCCGTTTATCTACAACCGACTCACCCAACCGGAGTAAGACACTATAAAAGGTTCATGCAAATTATGGGCAAATGGTTCCAACTTTTTTAGCTCCCAGAGGAGTACAAATGATAAAGTCAACCAGGATCAAGTTAAGTCATATACATCACTCGCGAATAACTTCAACATACTGGTCACCTACCGTTGGGAGAAGTCTCTTGCTCACCCCTCAGAGGCGTGAAGAGCTAGAACGGTTCTTCCCTTTGGATCCTCATTTGACCATCTTGCTTGAACACTACCCTTGTGTTGACTCTTCACGTGTAGTTCAATCCCCTAACCTTGTGACCACTTTTTCCTTTCCGACAACCAAAAAATACCGTTTTCAACTGTCGTTCTCTACATGATCCTGTCCCCACACTTGGCACAAGTATATTCTTGTTTGTAACATAAGTCACCTTCCCTTTCTAGACTTATGTTATGCACCCTATCACCCTAGTTTTAGGGAACTTTGAAGGCAACTTGATTAGAAACCCCGCCTTCTTAAAACCTAACACTTGAGCTTGGCTGTATCAAGGCCATATCTTTGAAGAACCACCATCAAAAAGACGTGCCCTCTTAAAGCATCTCTACTCTTTCTCTTATCTCTTGCAATCATCAACATGGGTTGGGCTGAACCTTAGACGAGCATGTTCCTGTTTGCATGTAGCGTAGCCCGAATGACACTCCTCTTTGCAATCATCCCAGCCCCGTCACACAACGGCCTCATTTTCCTCCTCTTCAAAGTAATCGGCAACCCAAAAAGAGCATATTTTGACAATTTTTGGAATTTTAAAGAGTATTCATCACACTCATACTTCCTGGGGAAGGTTGGGTGAACTCCACCACTTTATCTTCCCTTTACTCCCTAGAAAAGAACCGATCAAGAAAAGCCTTCTTGAACACTTCCCTAAGTCACTAGTCCACCTCTTAACGACCTATTATTCCTCCATTGGACACACCATGTTTGAGCCACATCCTTGAGTTGATAAGTGGCAAGCTCGGCCTTCTCACTAGTAGAAAACCCAATAGCATATAAGATATAGTAGATTTCATCAATGAACTCTTGAGAGTGTTCTTCCACCTTGGACCCATAGAAAGTAGGAGGACTCATCCGAGTGAAATCCCTTAGATGAGAGGCCATGGTAGCAACTTGTTGATGTGCTCGGGGTACAACCTCCCGATTAGTTTGGGCAGTCATGGTTTGGGGTTGAGTAGTGGCGTCTTGTTCTAGGGTAGTTATGGCTTGGGCCATTTGGAAGAGAGCGGCCCTTATGTTCTCATCCGTAAAAGGAGGAGGATTATCTGGTCTTGGTCATCATTCACATCTTCCTCAAGAAGAGGAACTTGATCACCACCGGGAGGAGCCCTAATCGGCATTGGCAATCTCTTCTCATTCTTCGTGCACGCTTACCTTGTGGCATGTGTTTCAATTTCCTATAATACAATTAAGGATTAGAGCAACACACCATAAGTATACTTAGTGGCACGATATTGTACTTTCCAAGAAGTGAGAGTCTCCTAAGCATAACATAGATTCCTATTCATAGGTGTGGCGTGCTTCACAATTATGAATATGAACCTACATAGACGTGGTTTAGAGACACATCGACTCAAAGAAATTCAACCTCATTCTCTGATACCAAGTTTGTCACAACTGGGTTTACCTCCTAGACGTAATTGGCGTCGTCGTCCGCTTTGAGGACTAAGACTAGCCTCTTATCTTGCATCATTACATTCATAGGTCAAAAACGCAGAAAATTTAAAACTTTTCATTACTTCTACTTAAAGGTTTACATAGACCTCTACATACACACATATAAATATCTATTTCAAATCCAATCCACTGTCACGATTAAATTTCAAATTTATGAATATAAAATCTACATTTTAGTTTAATCTAAAAATATATTTTAGTGGAGATTGACCTATTTTATGCATCAAGAATGTGCACTTTTTTTTAGTAAATATAAATTGGAGCAGCTTCTTGAAGTCCATAGAAGTTTCTTATTGGTACATAAAAATAATATTATTTTATCCTTATCCAAATTTTAAAAAGATTATTGTTATAATATCATACATAGTGACTTCACTATCGGCATTTTGTAAGGGTAAGACCTATCCTTTAAAAACAATTTTTACGGCGTCGAGAAAATTTAATAGTTACTTACGTTTAATATAATTTATTTTTTTATTTATTTACGTAATATAAATTTTCAAAAAAAAAATTCAATTTGCCCTACTTTCGAATTTACTTGTCAAAACAAATCATGAACTATCAAGCACAATTCATTTTGATTAGACATAAGCTTTCCTGCCTTAATTTGATTTCTAAATGTAATATTTTATTTTCTATCTTTTTTACGTTTCAAACGCTCACAATCAACGCCAATCTATCAAAAATATAGTACATATATATCCATTCCATAAATGTCATAAAGAATCTCAAAGATCTATTAAAGTGCTAAAATTCAGAAATTTCAGAGACATACGTATTTCTCTGTCATAACTCATAAAACCAAGTTGCACAATTTTTGATATAAAACATAAACGTATCATTTAATTTGAATTAATTGATTATTTATGTATTTCTATATAAAACATGAACGTATCATTTTTAGTGACGGTGGATTGAATTTTAAATTTGTATAATATTGAATATGCATGCATTTTATGTGACATTTTGTATGATAATTCACGTATATTATGTTATGCAGAATATGTATATCTACTTATTTAATTTTATATAAATTTAAGTATCTGATTATTTATACACATTCTAATTTAAAGCACATATAAATCATTGATTAAAAAAAATTAATAAAATATGTTTTTATATCTAATTATGACTACCCGTACGACTCCCTATGTATCATAAAGTACCAGACTTCATGAATTATTATTTATGTCCTAAATTAAGATCAATAATGGTAGTATATTTGAGGTATAGTTGTTATAAAATATTCGACTCCACATTAAATACAGTCCTAGTTATAAGCTGGATTACATTATTAAAAACCATACAATAATTGAAAATGTCTATTGTCAAAAATACAGAGTAGACAATAATTGTAGCATCCCTTTTCCGGTAATAATGTTTTTTTAATAAATAATACACGATTATACATGAGTTCCTTTCGTTTTTTGACCTTACCTTATATGGGACGTTCGTTTATCTTAATCTTTTTTTTATTCATTGTTTACTTGTACTATTCAAAATATCTAACTGTAAAACCAAGAAATTATTTGACTATACTAAAATACTATTTTACTTTTTTTTTTAGAAAAAACGGTTTTGAAATGAATTTCCGAATATTTATATCATTTTAAATTACTTTTTATCATGAACACCTAACTTTTTGTATTTATTATCAATTATCTTATGCGGGATAATTTAATCCTGAAACTATTACTAACTTTGATTAACCTTATTACAGAATAAATACTCAATAAGAATAAAATTATTCCCTATTAAAATTTTATTGTAGACTATCTTTCTTGTGCCCATTCATACCAAGCAACCCTTAACACCCTTGTTTTGGATTTGTTTGTTCGTCAATTGTATTTTAATATATTATTTAATTCATAGTTATTTTTTAATTATTACTTCAATATTATTGTATAAAGTTGTTAACTCTATTGGTAAGAACGATAAAAAGATCTATTTTGTGTAACAATTGGGTTGATGTGATCGTATCGGCACTTTATATACCTTCGTCCTTAATTCGTTCTCCACTTTTTCCTTTTATTTTCCGAATTAACCTTGGTGCCATTTTGACAAAATCAAGAAAGGGACCAATTTCTGTTTTTACCTATTATAACCCAACTCTAACAATGACGAATTACTGTTTAAAAATGGTAGAACTTTTCCAAACCCATTTCCAAATATAATAGGGGTAAAATGGTAAACTCACTATTCATTACTTATTTTCTTTAATAGGTGTATCATTCAAAAGTGGACAAATAAAAGAATAGAGGAAGGATATTTTTTTATTTTTTTATTTTTATTTTTTTGATAATTGTATTTTAACATTTATTCTACATTTTCATAATAGCTCTACTTTGTACTCAATTTTTCTTATAGGGTTGTTATTCAAATTAAGGATCTTTGATATTATGCAATATCGGAGAATGATACAATCTATCAAATATTCTACTAGTTAAATAATATGGCATACATAACAATACCAATTAATAACTATATATTAAGAATTACATAACAAGGCAGGAATAACGTGTAAGTGAGTAAATTTGTTGGTTCTGAAGTTTATAGAAGGAGGATTGTACTTTTCTATCCAAATGTTGTAAATTTAATGTCTGCGAGTGTTTGAGAATTTGGAGGTATGAAAAAAAATCTTACTTACAAATGCTATTTTTAAGAAAATGAATGTTTAAATTTATTTAGCTCCAAGACGAATATCAAATACATATATAAAAGAAATTTAAAAACAAATAAAAAGTTGAGCTTTTAACATCAATCTCTCCAACAAATGTAAAATGCACCGACTCAATGAGAAAAAACATCCGAACAGAAATTGCAGAATAATATCTTATCTATCTTATTTATTTTTTAAAATCTTTTCTTAATTTTTTAATTTTAATAATCTTTTAATTAAAAAAACAAAAACACTCAATAAATTTAAAATAAAAAAAATGTTTTAATATTTTTTAAATTTTTGATCAATTCTAATTAAATTTTTTTTAAAAACTATTTAGCATTACCTTTTCAATAATTAGACTAAAATATTATTCCGTAGATAAAGTTGAAATGATGACAAACGCTGGTCATTTGAGACATGTTAATTAGTTGGCATGCGCAGTGTAAGGAAAAAAGTTAATTTTGCCACACTTATTATTATTCATCAATCCATCTTAATTCTTTTTAAAAAATTCTCTGAATTTGGTTATTAAATAAATTCACTATAGTACATAGGTTATAATTTCCTATTTAATAAAAATAAGGCATCTTGGTAAGAAGCAAAAATATTAATCTATATTGGTTACTAACTAGTCATGACTTTTACTCATAAATCAAAATTAATATAAAATTGATGACGTTAGAAAGTGGATTCAAATATTTTTATTTAGTCTGTTATGATTCACGTAACTCTTTATATAATTTAAGAGATATGATCGTTTGAACCAAAGTAGATTCTTAATCAAAATTTAATTGATGATAAAATTTATATGTCTAGCATCTACTTAAATTGTGAGAATATGAAGTTTTCTTTTATTAAATTGAAAGAATTATCTATTATGATTTTAGAATAATAAAAAGATAAATCATTTTAACTAGGGGTGTTCGCCATTCGGTAGTTATTGGTAAAAAACAAAATCAACCAATCCAATCGATTTTCTAAATCTCGGAAAATCAAATCAAATCAAATGAAAAAAATAAACTATCATTTGGTAGTGACGGTTTTGATTTGGTTTTTGTTTCATTTTTTGGTTATTATTTCGATTTGAAAGGAAGTAAAATTTTTTTAGACATACATTTTTTGATAAAAAGACATCTAGTCCTTAACATCCATAACAAGTATTGGTTGGGTTTCAATTAGCAATAAGAATTTCATTACACGAAAAAGTTATTAATTAGAGACGTGTTTTGACTATCTTATGAAAGTAATGATAAGTAATAAATTTTGCAATAATTGAACTTAGGTTGCAATTAGCTAAGATTAAGTGCGACTAGAAAATTGTAAAGTTAAAGCTTTCAAGTTATTTAAAATTTCCAAATCATCCTCCTTTATTTCCCAATGACACATAATTTATAAATAATTAGTACAAATTTATATATCTAATTTATCTCGGTTTGATTTGGTTATTTTTAACCGTTGTTTTTTTAGTAAATTAAAATCCCAAAATCAATAATATTATTTTTTTAAATGTAAAAATGAAATCTTAAGCAAATTAAATCAAATATCAATTTTTTAATCAATTTAATTCGAATTACAATTCAATTTAATTTTTTGACCATAAGGATGAACCACCCTAATCTTAACAATGTAATGGAATTTGGATGGCCGTAAAGTAGCTTGGTCGGTCATATTAATAGAGTTAGAGGGAAACATTGATTGGAAAAAAATGGTCACATCTCCTTTTCATTCACACCTAAAATGATAATTTTTCATATTTTTGTGTTCTAATATCTTGCAATTATTTGCTCCGATAAATTTATTATTTAAGAAATTAAAAACACTAAATATTTACTTAGCTCTTAATTTTTTTAGTTTGAAACATAATACTTGTTTTGATGTTTTAATTATAAGCGGCTAGAACTTATTTGGTATTTTCCGTCTTTTAAAAATGTAAGAAATGCACATCAATTCCTTTCCTCTATATAAACCTCAACTTTGTTATATGCACACTATTGGGGTTTAAGAAAACGTCAAAGGAATAGTGAGGTTGTTTTAGAAATTAAATTTATTACGTTTCCCTTTTAGGTCCGGAGTATTGGCTTTGTGGGAGTTTCAAAATGATCATTTGTGCGTCATTGAATTTTTAGATTATAGACCTTCAGGTGATACCCATAAATTGATACAATTAAACTTATAAATAATGGTTTAAGAATTCATGGATTCAGATTACAGAATGTAGTTGTTTGTAATTTGTATAGTTACAACTATGTTAGGCTCTTAAGAAAATGTCGTGGATGTTCGAAGTGTTACATTTCTCCTCCATCCCCCCCCCCCCCTCCCTCCCTAGAATTTCGTCCCGAAGGGATCTAAAAAAATCTTTCGAAGAAGGAATAGATTCATACAGCAGCCTAACTAACACAACAATATATATCAACATCAAAACCCTATCAATTACACAAGGCATTCAAAACTTTAATTATCATCATAATGCTCAACATTCATTTGAAAGGGAAATATCCTTTCACAACAACAAGAGCAGCAACATAACATTTATGAGTCACTTAGTTAAAGTTCATTAAACAATTGCCACATATCATTTTATCAAGACTCAATCATATCCAAATGCACAAAGAACTCAAAACAAGCAAAACTTTTTCAATTTCCAACAGTATAATGTACACGTTCATTGTCATTCACTGTTCAGGCACCAAAAAAGCACCTTTTGCGAACCTCAGTAAAATCAAGCACTATTCAATTTTAAGTCATTATTTTTCATTAGAGTAAGAACTACTACCTTAGTTTTTCATAAGATGAGGGTAACGGCACTCATGTCGGCCTGGCTCCCATGTTGCATCACCCTCAAGTAAGGGGATTCTTTCTAACAACCTTTATTTTTCTTAACTTCTTTTTAACTTGCCTATCAAGAATTTGTAACCGAAACTTCCTCATAAGAATCTATCCTTCACACCAAAGACCCTCAATATAGGAATAGAGCAGGATAACCAATACACTTTTCTTACGCATGGAACTTGGAAAATCGGATACCCGAAGCCAATTCCTAAGAACATTTATAGGCAACCTTACCAACCCTTTGCAAGATTTGATAGGGACCCACATAACAAGGGCTCAACTTACCTTTCTTGCCAAATCATATGATCGACATAAGACATTTGCCGACTATAGGCCGTTTGCAACCGGTTCCTTATAATATGAACTTCCTCCAAAGTCATATAAATCAAATCGGGACCGAGAAACGAAGGATCACCAACTTCAAACCATCCAATAGGAGAGCTACACCTCCTACCATACAAGCTTCATAGGGAGCCATAGAGATGGATGAATGAAAACTATTATTATAACCAAACTCCACCAAAGGCAAATGTTTATCCCAATTTCCCTTGAAATTAATTATACAAGCTCTAAGCATATCCTCAAGAGTTTAAATAGTTGCTCCGCTTGACCATCCATTTGGGGATGAAAAGCGGTACTTAACTTCAACTTAGTACAACCCCTTCTGGAATGACCTCCAAAACCTTGATGTGAAATTGGGTGCCCCGACCGATAATATGGAATATACGAAATCCTGGTGTCACACAATCTCACTATGAAGAGTCCTCAGCATAATCTTCTGCCGACTAAGTAGAGCTGACAAGAGTAAAATAAGAGGACTTGGTCACCTACCACACTAACCCATACTAGAGTCATTTCGGCCTTTGAGTTCGAGGCAAATGATATACCGTGGTTTCACGGTTTATTTAATGCTTTTTCCTTAAGTTTAGTGTGTGTCCAAAGCCTTTTTGTATTGATTTTTATGTAAGTTTCTCTTTATTTTCAGGAAATCTGTCTAAATATGAACGCGGAAGTTTTTGAGCAAGAAATGTAGATTAGTTACCACCTATGCTTGTGACGGTCCGTCGAGCCTGTGACGGTCCGTAGGTGGCATCATAGTGAAGCTGCTAAAGGAAGATGGGAAGTCTGACCAAGTGTGGGATTATGAAGTTTATGACGGACCGTCATAGCCACGACGGTCCGTCCTGCTGTTACATCGTGATGATCATAGAGTAGTCCCAGTACCCAAATTCCAAGAAGTCTAAGTGTTATGGAACGAAGACCATCGACGGACTGTCGTGCTTGGAACGATCTGTCATACCTGTTCCTCGAGGGTAATGAAGAAAGCAGCAGAAACAGTTGTGAATTATAGGATGACGGAGGCCACGACGGCCCGTAGTGACCACGACGTCCCGTCACGAGGTTCGTCGACTCGGACGCGTTTTGACAGATTTTTAGCAATTAGAGTCCTTCTTTTTTGTGAAATTAAATCTCGTTTTTGGGGTTAGACTCTTGGTTATTTTATACTGTTTGCTAGGAGACTCTTGGTTATTGTGCGTTTCTTTGTGGATTAGACATTGTGATTGTTATTTAGACTTTTGGAGAATCTTTAATCCTTTATTAATTTCAGTAATTGAGACACTTTTTCTGGTTTGTTGTTGGTGATTTTGTTGATTAATCAAGTGAATTTTTGGATTTTATTCTTTCTCATCAAAGTAAGTGCATGAATTCTTATATTAAATATATGAATATTGTGATTATGATAAAACCTAACTAAACTAACAATTCTAGAATAGTGTCTTGCATGTATTGATGATTCTTTCGCTTAGAAGTCTTTTTAACGGATGGGCAGCGTTAGAACTCGCCTTAATGCTACTTGCCGGACCAAGGAGTCGATAAAGGAAAGATTATGCACATAGATTTAGTGTATCCTATCTAATAGGGCTAGTATTGATTGGTACGGGTATAATTAGTCAAAAAATATCGAATACGATGCTTATTATGAGGTAAAGGTAATGGTTAGTAGCCAATCACACGTACCGGACCCACCGTGCAGGCAAAATTTTCTAGATGCCCCAGGACCAAGGATTTATCACTTTGCACGCAAGATACTAGGAAAGAATGTTTTAGTTAGAATTATCAAGTTAGAACCTGTGGGGAACACTTAAACCCTAGTTCTTTGATTATTGATTAAACTCCAAGATTTTTAAAAACGTTTGTTGTTTACTTACTCACTTTCAATTAGTGCATTTTTTTCACTTAACTTAAGATATAAAACCCCCCCTTTTTGTCTTTGTTTTCTAAAGAAATAATTGACTAATATAGTTAATAAAAGATTAAAGTTAGTCGGAACTATCTTTCCTCGTGGAAAACGATCCCAAAAACCTCATTAGTTGGGTTCTTTACTTGATACGACACCGCTTTACTTCTTATTTGGAAGTAAGTTGAGCATATCAGCAACCTACTACAAAATCACTTTGCATGCAAGATACTAGGAAAGAATTGTTATAAAGTTAAGAATTATCAAGTAGTGCAACATCTGGGGAACACTTAAACCCTAGTTACTTTGTTAATGGAGTAAACTCCAAGATTTAAACCTGTTAGTTGTTTTCTTCAATTTAGCTAATTATTTTCATTAATTTAGATATAACCCCCCCCCCTTTATTGTCTTTGGTTTTCTAAGGAAATAATTGACTAAATAATAGTAATAATAGATTAAAGTTAAGTCTAAACTATTTTCCTCGTGGGAACTATCCCAACCTCATTAGTTGGGTTCTCTACTTGATACGACCGCTTTACTTCTTATTTGAGAAGTAAGTTTGAGCGTATCAGCAAACCTACTACAAAATCCATATGATGTCTTCCCACTTCCAAGTAGGAACTTGAATTTCTTGTAGTAAGTCACCCAATTTTTTTATGTTCGGCTTTCACTTGTTGGCAGTTTGGACACTTAGCAACAAACTCCGCTATGTCCTTTTCCAAACCTTCCCACCAAAATACTTCCCTAAGGTCATGGTACATTTTTGTCAAACCCGGATAAATACAGTAGTAGGACGGACTCATGGGCTTCCTCAAGGATCCGATTCCTCAACCCATCTACATTGGGAACACAAATCTCCGCTTAGTACCCCTCAAAAACTGTGCAAACCCATCCCCCTAATGAGATTACTCATTAATAAGCTTACCACGGACCTATTCCTCAACTTCATCAATGGTTTATAAAGGTGTTGTTTTTTACTTCCCCCAACCCCAAGTGATGACTCAGATTTATGATGGACTATAAAACCACCATTAGAATAATCTTCCGAATTCACATACCCACCTAGATAACCTATAAAACAAATCCCTCACTACACAACGTCGGCTTTCTGTGCTTCATCTTATGTGATACACACTACCCGATAGTCCATACTACTTAGATCATCCGGCAACCACATTCGCCCTTGCTGGGGTGATAGACACTGCTCATGTCGTATTCTTCAACAATTCTAACCACCTTCTTTGTCGGAGATCAACTTCTTTTGGGTAAGACCCATAGTGGAGGCTCTTATGGTTGGTTTACACACCCAATGGACACGCATAACAAGTAATGCTCCATATTTTCAAGGAAATACCCACGGCCGGCTAACTCAAGTCAGAGTTTGGTAGTTTCTCTTCTTCTCTCATGCAGCTTAAGCTTCCTAGAAGCATAGGCTATTACATTCTCATGTTGCATAATCACACACCCAAAACCCACTTAAGATGCATCACAATAAATAACTAAACCCTTTGTACCCTCCGGTAAGGTCAATACCAGAGTAAAAATAAGCCTATGCTTCAACATTTGGAAGCTTCTCTCACATGCGTCCGACCACTCAAATTTCTTATACTTTTGGATTAAAATAGTCAAGGGAGATGCAATGGATGCAAAACCATCCACGAATGTTATGCCTCGTATTTTTTTTATATGTGTGGCGGTTCTATCGTGATCTAGAAGACGTAAGAAATCTTAGTCAAAGATGTTATTTCCAAATGTGATATAGTATGAGTTGGCTAATGTACGTTACATTAACTTTAAGTGAGGATTAATTAGTGCTAATTTGTTGATTTAATCCAATGGCCCACCACTCATAATTGGTGGGCGATTAGGATTATTTCATCCAGTGGTCCCCCCACTCAAGCAAAAAAAAATTAAAAGGGATCAGATTGTGCTTGCCTTGTGGACAGGTTGTAGAGGGGGTCTTGCCTCCACTTCATACATAATGAGGTGAGAAATCCACTCCATGCTAAATAAAGTGGTGCAACTGCATTGCTGTCATATCATTTCTTCTTCACCACTTGTCTTAGGCACGCATGGAAAAACATTGGGAAACCAACCTGGCACCTTGGCCAGCAGCTGCAAATAATTTGGTTAGTAATCTCCTTGTTTGGTGTTTTAATTCTAGAATACCCATGGGTTTGTTCATTATCCATTAATTTTACGAAGGGGGCGGTGACCAGTAGCTTCGGAAGTTGTTTTAGTTATTGAATGTGCTAATATGAATGGAAACCATAATCGGATTATTAGTGTGTCGTGTTGGTGCGTGGCTGTTTTGATTAAAGCAAACTACAGAAAATCTATTTTGGCATTATGTTAGTTGAATGTGATTATGAGTTATCTCAAGGATGAATACAATAAGGTAGTCTGTGTTGCGAATTATAAAACGAGTTATCGCTCCGGTGTGTCGTTGCTTCTCTGCTTATGTTGCCGAGACGGAACTTTTTTGGAGGGGGCTGTTTATTGATTTCATTGGGTTATCTGTGTGTATGGTATTGCTTTGGATAATTGGATTGTGTGTCGGATTGGGCTAAGTAAGGAAAATAGGGAGGTGCTGCCGAATTTTCGTTAGATTATTAGCTAGCTTACAAAGTAAAGCACGATGTTAGCTAATTGCGGCCGATTGTTGCTTGTATAGATTAATAGCTTGAGCAGTAAATATGACGTGGCGGACGCGATTATACTGTATGTAGCGTTGTCCTTCTTTCTTTGCTTGCATGACTTTTAAAATAAGCGAATACGGACAATTTGATATTTTATCCTCTAGAGCGTCTAGCTGACGTATATTCTTGCTTCCTCCACATTATTCCTCTATATATTGGCTATGTCTAAGGCTCTGATGATCTCTAATAATCTATGGTAATGCTTCATTAGAGTCATTGAGATTTTACGTTCCATTCGGATAAAGGCCTATCTGATAAAACATTAATCTTTGTTAATACTCCCTTGCTGGTTCAACTTTGATTTTCTATTGAGTTATAAGAAATAGAATTTTAATTGCATATGGTTGCTCATAATATTCTTCTACTGCATAGAGTCCTTTATCATTTCACCGAGTCCCCACGGGCCGGGTAATGTTCGTGCGTATTTCTTGCATATGTCACCGATTTCCCCCTAGGGGCGGGTATGTATATTATATATATGATTGGTGATGAGGATGGTTAAATGATGTTATGATTACGGGATGAGTGCTTATTATTTTGCCGAGCTCCCTTACTAGGGAAGCTTGGGCACCTTAAATGTGAAATATATGCATGATTTTCTCTTAAAAGGTCTATGGTTAGCGATATTTTGTTCTGACTTGCATATTGGTATCCTGTCACTTACCTTATGCCGTTAATATCCTCAGTACATTGTCCGTACTGACGCCCCCTCCTTTTTCCTCGGGGCTGCGTTTCATGCCGCACCAGGTTTAGACGCCAGTTCGTTTATCCTCCCGCCTAGGATTCTACTCTGCTGATTGGGAGACCTCCACTGTTCCGGAGCCAGTCGTTGTGGTACCTACTTTTGTGTACTTTTGCTCGTCTTGGTAGGCGGGGCCCGGTCCCGTCGAGTTTCACTAATTACTCTTAGATGTCTGTGGACATTAGTGGGTTGTATATATATGTTTTGGGATAATGGTCTGGACATGGTTTGTTTGGGATGTCGCTTGTTCAAGGGCAGCCTTTTCGCTGCGTACATCATTGTGTATTGTTAGTGGCAGCCCTTGCTCGGCATACGTATGTTTTATGGTTTAATAGTGGCGGCCTTGTCGCTCGCGTATGCTTTTTGGTTGAATGGTTATGACTCCTTATGAGACATGGGTCCTCTTATATATTAAACGTGGGGTTGGCTTGATTTTATGACATTCGCATATTGTCTTAGTTTTTCAGTGGTTATACTTAGCAGGTTTGTATGGGGGTGCAAACGGGCACCTATCACGGCCATCTGGTTTGGTTCGTGACAAAGAGTGGTATCAGAGCGGTTCTTCCACCTCGGAAGTGTCTACAGACCGTGTCCTAGTAGAGTCTTTTTATCGGTGTGTTTGTGCACACATCTATAAACAGGAAGCTAATGAACATTTAATGATGTCATTCTTTCTTATTATTCTAGATCGTTCGCTAGGACTATATTAAAAGCAGGATAATCTCTCTCTAACGAATCCGTGTGTTTCGTATGCCTCCAAAGAAAGCCGACAGCCGCCTAAGGGAAAATCGGTAGCAGAAGGTACTACTATCAGCACCCAGAGAGTTACTAGTGCGCTCCCGTGCCCATTCTAGCCTGGTATTTGCTCCAGTCGAGATCTGCTGCTACAAACCCCCCCACCCCAGAAGAGCTTCGAGCAGCAACCGCATCCCCCCACAGCTCCAGTTCGGGGGACACACCAGCCCCCGAGTCGCTCCCCAACATCTAACCCTCCACTCCTCAGTCAGGGCGGAGGACATGGCCATGAAGATCGGTTCAAATTGTCTGCTGCGGTCCTGACTATGATTATTGGCAGAGATCAGGCTCGCAAGCATGGATTAGGAGTTGTCATGCGACAGATCTGATAGCTTAAGTAAGGCTCGTGCTTCTTAAGTTGTAATCCTCCAGAGTTCTTTGGTTCAAGGCCCCAGGATGTTCCGCAAGAGTTTATCGTCAGATGCAAGCGTACATTGAGGAATATCACGGCTTCGGAGACCGAGTCTGTGAGTTGGCTATGTATCGTTTGCGGGATGTAGCTATGAATTGGTATGAGTCTTGGGAGTTTTCTCGGGTTTAGGTGCTCCTCCGCGGTATGGGATGAATTTTTGGAGGGCTTTCCAGGCCACATCACTTCTGCCTCAGAGCCAAGATGAAAGCGAGCTAGAGTCGATAGATTCTTGCGTTGAAGGCAAAATGGCAGGACGTCGAGAGTATAGCCTCAGTTTGAATTCATTGGCTAGGCATGCGCCTACTATTGTGGCTTAATGGCAGACCGGGTACATCGTTATGTGATGGGATTGGAATCGTTATTTGTTGACGGTTGTATGGCAGTGACTCTTCAGCCAGGTATGGACATTGCTCGGTGCGGCATATGCACGGGGTGGTAGAGGATCGGCAACCGGGACTTCAGCTTGTATATGATTATAATAGAGGCCATCATAAGAGGGCTAGATCAGCAGGTTATCATGGACGAGTTTCAAAGCGGGCAGTCTCAGCAGTTATGTTAGAGTTTTCTTCCCATCCAGCACAGAGTTCATCCCACGTTTCAATGGGTAGGGGGTTCGATCGTATGGGATATTCGGAAGCTGGTAGAGCCTTAGTGCGTCGGGTCACACGATGGGTCAGGGGTTTGAGCCATTCGAGGCCACTTTGCCTAGGTGTTTCTCATTGTGTAAGTCCCTCCTGGGGACATGTCGTTGGGGCTACAGGTGCCGTGTTTTCTTCGGCGTCAGGGCCATACTATGAGGGAGTGTCACCTTATAGGTAGTAGCAAGGTGGTAATGGCACATCCTACAAGGTCCGTTGCTCTGGTTCAACTTCTTCTGTGGCGATGCGCCCTACGATGGCAGGTTATTCAGGCGCAGCAGAACGGTGTGAGAGGACGTGGTGGAGCTTCCAGTTCTCGGGTCCCTTCAAACCGTATAGATGCTTTGACTAAGGCAAGATCAGGAGGCTTCACCAATGTTATCACAGTTATATTATCACTATTCTCCGGTGTGTATGCATTGATAACCCATGGTTCACCTTATCATATATCTCCCTTGTTTCTAGTAGTCGGAATGAGTCTGAGTTATAGAACATTTGAGGTAGCTACACTTAGGGAGATTTTGTTAGGCACCGACTTATATAGGATTGTTCTAGTTTTATTATAGTCGTCTTACCTTCATATCTATAGGTTAAATATGATTGGTTTGATATTATCATGGGCATGGATTGGTGGCTGGCTTGTTATGCTAATGTTGATTGTCAGAGGAAAGATAGTTCGATTTCAATTTCCAGGGAACCGATTATAGATGGAAGGTGAGTACAGTATCGCCGAAAGAGTAAAGTTTCATTTCATACCTAGGCCGGGAAGATGGTTAGAAAAGGCGATATTTACCGATCTGATTCGGGTGCATGAAATAAAGGCAGAGGCACCGAAACCCTCTTCATGTCAGTCCCGGGAGTTAATGAATTTCCTATGTATTCCCCGGGGAACTTCCAGGCCTTCCATCCAGAACGGGAGATAGAGTTTACTATAGATGTACTGGCAGATACCCGCCTATATCTATACCGTCCTTAAGAATGGCACCTGCTGAGTTGAAAGAATTGAAGAGCATTGAAGGGATTTCTATAAAAGGGCTTCATCAGGCCTATTTAGTACGTCACCTTGGGGAGCACCGGTACTGTTTGTGAGGCAGGAAGGATGGGTCGCTGAGGATGTACATTGATTATAGGCATTTGAACAAAGTACACTAAAAGAACAGGTATCCCCTCCCAAGGAATTGACGATCTATTTGACATGTTGCAGGGTGCAAAGTGGTTTTTTCAAGATAGACTTGCGTCAGGTTATCATCAGGTGCGGGTAAGGAGGGCAGATATTCAAGACGGCATTCCCGGACGCCGTATGGATGGGCATTATGAGTTTAGAGTGCTGTCTTTTGGGCTGCCTATGCTCCATCGGTGTTCTGATTTAATGAATCGAGTATTTAACATTCCTTATATGTTTGTTATTTTATTATAGACGATATTCCTGGTCTATTCCCGTTCAGAAGAGAGCATGCGATCATTTAAGAGGACGGTACTTAGGGTGCTTCAGGCACTAGCAGTTGGTATGTCTAAATTTTCTAAGTGTGCGTTCTGGTTGCTTCATAGCATTCTGGGGGCATATTATGGGAGCTGATGGTATTCCGCGCTTTGCAAGGCTAACTCAAAGGCACCAAGTTCAGTGGACAGATGGCTTGTGAGCGAAGCTTCCAGCTATTGAAAGACAATTGCTACAAGGCTCGTCCTAACTCTCCGGAGGACAGACGTGTCTATGTCGATTTATTGTGATCTTCGGTTGTTGGGCTGGAGTGTATTCTGCGAGCATGGCCAAAGTTATAGCCTATGCCTCCTCGACAACTTAGGAAGGCATGAAAAGAACTATCCTACTCACGACTGGAGTTAGCGGTCGTGGTCATGCCTTGAGATTGTAGACATTATTTATATGGTGTCGGCATGTGGACATATATACGATCATAAGAGTCTCCAATATATCTTTAACAGAAGAACTGAACTACGACAAGGCGGTGGTTAGAGTTTGCTAAAGGATTATGATGTTCTATTTTATATCATCCAGGGAAAGCGGAATGTTTTGTAGCAGCTGCTCTTAGCCGTAAGTCCATGGGTACTTGAACATATGTACAACCAAGGGAGGGATATGGTTCGGAGATTGCCTGCTATCCACAGCCATTGGAGTCCGTCTAAGCTATTTGGAAGACGTGGAGTTCGATTCGGGGTTGTCTATACCCATCAATCATAGATGAGGTAAAGAGACACCAATACAAGGACCCTATTCTGGCTCAGTATAGAGATCAGCTCTTCAAAGGAAAATACCCCCCATTTAATGGTTACAACCCTGACGTGAGTGTTACGATATGAAGGCAGATTGTGTGTACCGCGATACTGCGGGCTACGATGGCAGGTTTATGGGAGAGGCGACACTCTGCCCGTTATTTCTATTCACCGGGTCAACACAATGTATCATGACCTCAGATGCTTATATTGGTGGGTGGCATGACAAAGGACATAGGCGGCGTTTGTTGGCTCAGTGCCCAAATTGTCAACAAGTTAAGATCGACATCAAAAGCCTGGTGGATTAGTGACAGGAGTATAGAGATCCACTGGAAATGGGTGATTAATATGGACTCTCAATTACAACAGGCTTACCTCGCACTCAACGGAGTACTGACTCTATATGGTTATTGTAGAGGGCTGACGAATCGGCCCATTTTCCTTTCCAGTCAGACTCTTATTCGGCTGAAGATTATGCGAGGTTATATTCGGGATAGAGTGAGACTTCATGGGGTTCCCACGTCCATTATATCAGACAGAGTAGTCAATTATCAGCCAACTTTTGAGATCGTTTCAGAAGGGATTGGGGACACAGGTGAACCTTAGACAAATTTCACCCGCAGACTGATGGGCAGGCTGGCGGTACTATCAGACACTAGAAGATATGTTGCGGGGCCTGTATTATTGACTTCAAAGGCAGCTGGGATGACACTTGGCCGCTCATGGAGTGTTGCTATAATACTAGTACATTCGAGTATCGCAGATGGCACCGTACCGGCCTTACTTATATGGGGAGGAAGTGCAGAATCACCCTATTGGCTGGTTTATGTTGGCGAGACTAAGTTTAATAGCCCGGATGTGATTCAGCAGCTGTTGACACGGTGAAAGCTATTCAAGAAAGATTATTAGTAGCCAGAGTCGCCATAAGTCATATGCAGATAATCGGCGTCGAATTTGGAGTGTTCATATGGTGACTGGGGTATTTCTGAAGGTATCACCCATAGGTGTGGTGATTAGATCGGGCAGAAGGGGAAGCTCAGTCCGAGATACATATGGGGGGGGGGGGGGGCCCCCCCCCTTATCAGATTGTTTCGTAGGATAGGCAAGTTGCCTATGAGTTGGATCTACCATCTGATTTGGAGGCGGTAGCATCCAGTCTTCCATGTATCGTCGATGCTACTGAAATTATTGGTGATCCTTCTAGAGTATTCCCGTAGATGATATTCCGGTAACAGAGGAGTTGTCATATGAGGAGAAACCCCGTGGCTATACCTTGATAATCAGGTTAGAGGTTACTTACTAATGATGTGGCTTCCGTTCAAAGTGTTTTGGTCAAAATAAATAGGGAGGAAATGACTTGGGAAGCTGGAAGACGAAATGAACGTACTAATTTCCTTACTTGTTCCCCGTACCTGCACGTAATTCATTCCTAGCTTGACTATATTGATAGATAATGAGATTATGTAGGCTGTGAGGCATCTTTAAAGTTACGGAATGCACGTTGCTGGGTATAACTTTTAGGAAGACCTCGCGCTGGGAATTTGTTTTGGCAAAGACGCTAACTTAACATTCGGACGAATGTTCGCTAGGGGGAAGTTGTTATGGCCGCGTATTTTTTTTATAGCGAGTGCGCATCGTGATCTAGAAGACTAAAGAAATATTAGGCACGGATGTTTATTATCCAAATGTGATATTAAGTATGAGTTGGCTAATGTAAGTGCCATTAACTTAAGTGAGTTATTATTAGTGGCTAATTTTGATTGATTTATCAATTGGCCCCACCACTCATAATTGGTGGCTGATTAGGATTAATTTATCCATTGTGGGCCCCACCACTCAAGGGCAAAAAAATTAAAAAGTGGATCAAATTGTGGGCTGGCCTTAGTGGACAGTTGCAGAGGGGGCTGCCTCCACTTCATACTATTAAATGAGGTGAGAAATCCACTCTCATGCTAAATAAAGTGGTGAAATGCATTGCTGCATATCATCTCTCTCACCACTTGTCTTAGGCAGCCATGGACGATGGAGAAACCGAACCCTGCAACTCTTGGCCACACTCAAATAATTTGGTTAGTAATCTCCTTGTTTGGTGTGTTAATTTCTTTGATACCCTTGTTAAGTATCCATTTAATTTTAAGAGGGGGTCGTGACCAGTAGCTTAGGAAGTTTGTTTTAGTTATTGAATGTGGCTATAGAATGGAGAACCATATCGTCTTATTATTAGTGGTGTCCGTGTTGGTTGGGCTGTTTTGATTAAAAAGCAAACTACAGGAAAATTCTATTTTTTGGCATTATGTATATGTTGAATGTGATTATGAGTATTACTCCAAATGGGAGGGGGGGGGGGGGGGGGGATGAAATACAAATAAGGTGATGTGTTGCGATTATAAAACGAGTTATCGCGCTCGGTGTGTCGTTGCTTCGTCTGCTATGGTTGCCAGGACGGAACTGTTTTGGGGATGGGGCTGTTTATATTATTCTTTGGGTTATATGTGTATTGGTATGCTTGGCTTTTGGATAATTGGATTGTTGTCGGATTGGGAAACGAAGTAGGAAAATAAGGGGGAGTGCTGCCCGAATTTTCGTTGATTATTAGCTAGCTACAAGAAAGTAAAGCACGATGTTGATCTAATTGCGGCACGATTGTTTGCTTGTTATAGTTATAGCTGAGGCAGTAAATTTGGACTGCGGCTCGATATACTGTCGGTAATGTTGTCCCTTCTTCTTTGCTTGGCATTACTTTTAAAAATAGCGAATAACGGACAGATTTGATACTTATCTCTAGAGGCGTCTAGGTGAACGTACATTCTGCTTCCACAATTATTCCTCTATATATTGGCTATGTCCTAGGCTATGATGATCTCGAATATCCATGGTAATGCTTCTAGGAAGTCATTGAGATTTTACATGTTTTCGCATATCGTATTAAGGTTCATATCTTGAATAAAATTAATCTTGGTAATATCTCCTTGCGGGTTCATCTTGATGTTCTATTGAGTTCTAAGAAATTATTTAGATGGTGTCATATGGTTGCTCATAATATTCTGCTCTTGCATAGAGGTCATTTATCATTCAACCGAGTCCCGGGCGGTTAGATGTTCGTAGGCGGATTTTCTTGCTATGTCACCGAGTCCTCCTAGAGGGTCCGGGTATGTATATTTTTTTAAAAAAAAATAATATATGATTGGTGATGAGGATGGTTATGATGATGAATGATGACGGAGCTGACGTGATGATTATTTTTGTCCTGAGCCCCTTACTATGGAAGCTTGGCACCTTAATGTTAAATATATGCTGCATTTCTCTTGAAAGGGTATATGTGTAGGCGATATTTTGTTTCGACTTGCCATATTGGTATTCCGTCATCTTTACCTTATGCTTTACACATACTCAATACATTGTCGCGTATGACCCCCCTTTCCTCGGGGGGGGCTGGGTGCTTTTCATGCCCGCAGTTGTAGACGCACAGTTCGTGTGATCTCCCGCCTAGGATATCTACTCGGCTGATTGGAGAGCTCCACTGTTCCGGAGCCCATGTCGTTTTGGTACATAAGTCTTTTGTTAGTCTTTTGCTCGTCTATGGGTATGGCGGGGCCCTGTCCCGTCGAGTTTCACTAGTGTAGCTCTTAGAGTCTGTTGGACATTATGTGGGTTGTATATATATGTTGTGGATAATGGTCTGGACATGGTTGTTTGGGATGTCCGCTTGTTCAAGGGCAGCGCTTGTCGGCCGGCGTACATCATTGTGTATTGTGTAGGGCATCCTTGGCGGCATACGTATGTTATTATGCTTTGAATAGTGGCGGCCTTGTCGCCGCGTATGCTGTTGATGTTGAATGGCTATGACCCTATGAGACAGGTCCTCTTATATATATTGACGAGAGGGGTTGGCTTGATTTGATTAAATTCCATATTGTCTTTAGTTTCAGTTGGTTATACTTATCATGTTCTGTACTGCGGGTGGTCCAAACGGCACTAGTCACGGCCATCGGTTGGTCGTGACACCGAACCTCTGATATAACCCTCTAAACCAGAAACCCGAATGTTTAGTTTTGGAGTTACTGGTGTAGACAATTTTTTCAAGCTCCACTACCTCAATTTTCCTTGGATCAAACCTCACTCTGCTCTCACTAAGATCATATACCCATAATGTCACTAGCTCAACCAAAAATAACATTTTCTATACTTGGAAAACAATTGATTCTCCTTAAGCACTTGCAACACCACTCTCAAATGGTTCATGTGATCACCCTCATTTTTCAAATATACCAACTTGTCTTTAATGAAGACAATGACAAATAAACCTAGGTAACTTCGAAACACTCTATTCATTAGGTCCATAAACGATGCCGGAGCATTAGTGAGACCAAAGAATATTACTAAGAACTCATAGTGACCATATCTAGTCTGAAATGCCATCTTTGGAAAAACCTCACTTCTCACCCTAAGTTTGTGATACCCCGATCTCAAATAAATCTTAGAAAAGTATCTTGCCCCT
Organism: Solanum habrochaites; assembly: GCA_027704765.1. Taxonomy (NCBI): domain Eukaryota; kingdom Viridiplantae; phylum Streptophyta; class Magnoliopsida; order Solanales; family Solanaceae; genus Solanum; species Solanum habrochaites. The sequence goes on along the minus strand of JAKWJA010000490.1, from coordinate 249,993 downwards.
TGGATTTAATCCAACAAGTCGTCAATCAAAGGGAGAGGAAACTTGTTCTTAATATTGACTTTATTGAGTTGGCGGTAATCAATGCACATTCCTTCTTCTTCACAAACAAAATCGGAGCACCCCATGGAGAAATACTAGGTCTAATGAAGCCTTTGTCTAGTGGATCTCCGAGTTGAGCCTTCAACTATTTTAATTCGGCAGGAGCTATCCGATACGGAGGAATTAAAATGGTATTTCTATCCTGTAACAAGTCGATACCGAAATTAATTTCACGTTCAGGAGGAATACCGGGAAGATCATTAGGAAAGACCTCTTGAAATTCACTCACGTAGGGGGACCGACGCAATAGGAGGATTCAAAGTCTAAATATTGGGACTCTTTACAATTTGTCGAAACCTTTAGAGACATTTTGTCATGCCTTTCACAAACAGAGAAATGACCTCTAGGAATAGAATTTCCCCCATTCCACTTTAAAACCAGTTCATTTTGAAAGTTAAATTCCTACCACCCTCGTAACAATAAATATAGGTAGAAGTCAGCATGCAACAAATCCATAACCCAAAATTATATCAAATCCGAGGCAATCAAGTTCTACTAGTTCCATATAAGAACTCTATTGGCAACATTATATGATAATTTCTATAAACCCTTTTTGGCAAAACAATTCCGACCTCACCCACTGGATTAGACACTATACACGGTTCATGCAACAATCGGTGCAAAATGTCAACTTTTTTAAGCTACTAGAGGAGTAACAAAATGATAAAAGTAGAACCGGGATGGCAAGTAAGCATATACTCAATCGATAAGACTTTCAACAATACGGTCACCACGTTGGAGTAAGTCTCATGCTCACCACTAGAGCGGAGAGGGCAGAGAAGGCGATTATTCTTGGCGCCTTATGTGACACGCACTGATTGAACACTACCCTTGTCTTGACTCTTCAGGTTAGGTCAATCCCTAACCTTGTGACCACTTTTCCCACAATCAAAGTAAATACCCGTTCGAACTAGGCGTTCTCCTACAAGTACTTTCCCACACTTGGCACAAGTAGATTTCTTGTTTGGTGAACTAGTATCCCTTCCCTCTTTAGACTTAGGGTTAGAAACCCTATCATCCCTAGATTTAGGGAACTTGAAGAACATTAGATAAACCGGCTTCATATACCTAACTTACTTTTATCTCAAGCCATTCTTTGAAGAACCCACCATAAAAGATCTTTCCCTCTTAGCATCTCTACTCTTCATCTTAGGCTCTTGGCCTCATCACATGTTGGCCATGATCCCATGAGACGAGCAATGTTTCATGTTGTCATGTATCATAGCCGAATGACACTCCTCCTGCAAATCATCCGACACCCCCGTCATAAAATGGCTCATTTCGTCTTTAGGATTGAAAACCAAAGAAGGAGAATATTTTGACAATTTAGTGAATTTCAATGAGTATTCACGCAAACTCATACCTCCTTGGCAAAGGTTGATAAACTCCACCACTTTATCTTCCCTTTACTCCCTAGGAAATAACCGATCAAGGAAAGCCTTCTTGAACACCTCCCAAGTCACCGGCCGTCCTCTTTACAACCTATTATTCCTCCATTGGACGTACAACGTTTGAGCCACATCCTGGAGTTGATAAGTGGCAAGCTCTTCCTTCTCACTTGTAGAAAACCCCATAGAATATAAGATATTATAGATTTCGTCAATGAAATCTTGAGGGTGTTCGTCAACCTTAACCCATAGAAAAGTAGGAGACTCATCCAGTGCAATCCCTTAGATGAAGGCATGTTAGCAACGTGTTATGTTGCTCGGGGTACACCCCCAGATAGTTGGGCCGTCATTGTTCGGGGTTGAGTAGTGGCGTCTTGTTCTTTGGTAGTAATGGCTTGGGCCATTTGGAAGAGAGCGACCCTTATGTTCTCATCCGTAAAAGGAGGAGGATATACCAGGGCTTTGTCATCATTCACATCTTCCTTAAGATGAGGAACTTGATCACCACGGTGAGAAGCTCCCGTTTTGGCAATATCTTCTTCAAGTCTTTGTGCCGCATTCCTTCAAGTATTCATTTCCTATAATAACAATTAAAGGATTACATGCAAAATCACACAATAAGTATAATCTAGTGGCACGATATTGTATTTCCAAGAAAGTGAGAGTTTCCTAAGCATAACATAGATTCCTATTCATAGGTGTGTCGTGCTTCACAATTATGAATATGAACCTACATACATGTGGTTGAGATATACATCGACTCAAATATATTCAACCTCATTCTCTGATACCAAGTATTTCACAACCAGATTTACCCCCTAGTCGTAACCGGCGTCGTCGTCCTTTTTGAGGACTAAAACTAGAGTCTTATCTACTCATTTAGCATTCAGATGTCAAAAGCGGAAAATTTCAATCTTTTCATTACTTTCTACTTGGAAAGTACATCGACCTCTTACAACACACCCACACACCATCACACAAACATAACAAAAAACACAGCTCACACACACACCACACAAACACCATCAAACACACACACAACACATACACACCCACATCCATATATATGATGTGTGTGTGTGTGTATGTGTGGTCTGTGTTATGTCCTTCATCAGCTTTTGATTTGCATAAGTAGACCCGTAGACTTTGTATAAAAAGTGAACAAGTAGAACACACGGGCGACGACACGCCAAGACGAATTGTACGTGACTAAACACGTAAATTACTACATGTAGACTCAGTTGCCAATAAGTAGTCAGCTGACATTGGATGGAAATTTGGGTTTAGGGTTTAGGGATTATATGATATATATATATATATATATATATATATATATATATATATTATATAATCTATATATATATATTAGATATATATATATATATATATGGATGAATACTTAGATCCTCGTATAGAAGATTCCTTAGTCTTCTATTTTTACTAATAATAATATATACAAGATTACATTGTCATAATATTCTTCTCTTCTTCCATAACCATCTAATAATAGTGTAAGAACTTGGGTATAACATATACATCACAAGCGGAATGCCTCACATGGCTATATAATGTTTCATGATAATGGAAATAAAAACCATAGAAGTCTTTAACTAAAAACCAACTCGATAAGCTAGATAGTTGCATGCCTAGGAAATGATGACCTACCGTACCCTAATCTTGGATGATCAAGATACTCCATTCTTTTTCTATGTCTCTTCAAAATCCCTTCAAACAAAAAGACCTAACCTAAAGTGTTGGTGAAAACTAAAGAAATTGGGTGGGTTAGTACACAACTTGTACTAAGTATGAGACCATATGCACTCATATATGAAAACATGCTAAGAAAGAGGGACATTTTAATAAAATATTCACTTTTCATTTAAAACCTTTATGCACACTGAACAAGACCATATCAACCAATAATGAATGTTCACTTAGCCAAAGGCTTGTACACCACAACAACAACATCAAGTCTAGTCAAGTGAAGCATGCATGATATAAATTGAATACATCTTCAGTAACTCTATCATCAGTCATATTGTCAACAAGCATGTATAGAGTCATTTCATCACAACCAAGAAAGATAATTAACCCACGAATACTTAAAATCAAGTCAACAATGCAATTACCAGCAAAGTCCCATACCTTACCAATCAATAACCAACAAGAATCATTACCAAATCCTAATTCACTAACATATCTTAAGAGTACTATAAATCTTACTTTAACCATATAGACCAACACATTTACATAAGTGAAACTAATCATCATATAGTATCACCAATGTGCAAGTTCATCATATACATATCATATATCATTACAACATATTCATACAGAAGAACAACCTTCTAAGGTTACCTCAAGGCGAACTAGTGCAAGGCATAGGTAGAGAGAGGCCCATACCCCTACCTAAGCTAAGACAAGCCTCTCAAGTTACCCTAGTTGATTTGTACTTCATTACTTCATTTTAGTTTAGGGAACACTTGCCTTAACCAACATATACGACAAGAGCTAAGTGTGGAATCTAGTGTTGTAAAATCTTACACCGAAGGAAAGTGGTTTACCAGCCAAAGTACAACCAAACTAAATGTAGCTTTCTATGTGGATCCACTAGCTAGTCTTTCTATGGGGGCAACATAGTTCAAGAACTAAGAGATAGGTATAATCCCTCTACATACCACTGCAATTGGGGCCTCCTCTCAGGGAATCTATGGATTAGTATTCCCCGCCATCATTGGGTATGTCAACAACTCACATGTGGACTATAGGTGAATCTTCCTATGAAAGTCCTCACCCACCCTCCCATTATAAATTCACTGGGTGCTAAGCTAAGGTCCTTTTGAATGTCTTTAATGTCTTTATTAATAATTATAGCTTTTTGTAGGTCATATGGTCTACCCCTTATATAATCATCATTATTATGAAAGATCAATAAGAATTGCATGTGTATAAATCTTTTCATTACAATTCGTTTATGTGAGTTTAACACATTAACATCTTCATATCATGATTTGGCATATTGATAAATCATTCACCATCCTTATAATATTTACATCTTAAGCCAAGACCTCACAATCATAATCAAGACATTGCGATTCAACATCGTACCACCCTATCAAACCTAATATAATATATACTCCAATACAACAACATGACTTAGTCACAATTAACCACATTTTGAAGTAAAGAATAGGGATCATAAGACTTACCAAGTATCCATCATAGTGTCTCATCAAAGTCTTCACTAAACCCCTCAATCTACGCCCATTTGGGGCTCGCATCCTCATAGTCAATCAATCAACTGATAACAAGGCAGAATAATCACCACATCACAATTCAATACTGATCATAGCTTAAGACAAGATACTTATTGCAATTCCAACAACTTTATAACCTAGACTGCATAGTCCAAAACCGAGCTTGAAAATCACAAATCACCGCACTTTGTTTGATAAATATAAGCAACCCATCTAGTATTAATAAACCATTACCAAAGTCAATTGAACCACTCAACCTAATTCATATCAGATCAAAACTAGGGTTAAAGTTAACAGTCATCTTATACAACTATACCAAGCATTAGATATGTCATATTTAGTAGAATACAGTTCATCTTTCATATTATCCAATAGAAACATAAGAAATCATTATATAATTAATTTCGAGAGTGAGAAGACCCGACGTGAAACTCATTTTGAAATACTTTGCGAACCTTGAGGAAAAAAAGAAAGAGTCTCAAAGGTGAATTAGATCCCATACCTTAATGTTTGATGAAGAATTGATGGTCAAATATTCCTTTTAATTCCCCCAAAACTTCACCTAGCTTGGTCTTCAACGGTGTTTTCCACTAAAGAGAGAAAGAAGAGAGTTTTGTTTCGAGAGTTGTAATTAGTCTAATGGGATTGGGGTATTTATATAGGGAGTTAATTAAGTTAATTAGACTTCCCTTAATCCCTAAATAACCACCAAACCACTTAATTAATCATTTAAAACTAAGTCAAAATGTGAAGGAAATTACATACCCCATCGACGAGACCACGATCGACGGATCATTGGTCCATCGACAGCCAGTCCTCCCCTTCCGTGCTGCACATCCGTGGTTTTGGACAGAGACTATGCAAATGAGACCCTTCAAGTATTTGGATAAGTGTTGGTCTACGTATGGCATCGACGCCCCGTCGATCAACACATACCTCGTCGATGCCCTTTCGTGGGTGTACAGTGCCCAGGCAGTGTTTGACCCCAAACGCAATGGTCCTCCTCAAGGGCTCTCGATTGGCCTTTGGGGAGTTGTACCTGGACATTTAGATTAAGAATCAACTTAAACAATGTTTCACCCTTCCCCAATTTCAATCATTTCCAACTCTATCTCTAAATGCTAGTGCAAATAGGCTAAGCAACCTAGTACCTCCTTGAACTACTTACCCGCGTCCTGGACGTTTTGGGTTTTCTAGACTTCCTAATGACTTATATTTCATGAAGATGGACCTTAACAGCGAGTGTTTAAACCTTATGACACTTATGTTAGGCTCTAGAACACGTCTTGCATTTTTGAAGTGGTACAACTTATCATTACCATGTTAAGTTTTGTTTAAGGAGGAGTTTCCTTCTCCTTAACATACTCACATGTCCTCGTAAAGTTCATATACAAGCAATGCACAAAGTTCAATTCATTTTAAATGAGAATTTCTCAACTTCTAACCAAAGGATGCTCATATTTCGTTCCTATGAAGTCGAAATGGTAAATCACACCACACACATCACAACAATAGGGAGTTATTTCACATAATTTAAATTTCGAGTATAACATTAGTCTTCATAAGCATGCATCAATTAGGGAAATTCTTGCAATTTATCGGGACACATCAAGAACACTAGCTAAACATACCATCAGTTCTCAAGAGTACGCTTACATTAGTACTTCCCAAGTCATAGAAGTCACACATTTTTAAGAGATATTGTTTTTCATTTAAAGGAGACTCAATTTCAATTAATGTCTTAAAACGCTACTCATAATAAGTTACATCAAACATGCTCTTTAATTATCTCATGAAGTTTAATGCACAACTAACATATCAAGATGCACAATCAACATGAGAAACATGAATTTGATCAAAAATCCTTTTTCATGCAATTTAGTATCTTCAAAACATGCTTAACATTGTGCCAATTAAGATATACATAACATATGGAGATGTGACTTATACTTTTTATGCAAGACTCCTATCATGAGCAAGCTACTAGGAACTCTTTCGTTTCAAGCTCAAGTAAGAACAAAAGGACAAGATAGGGATATCTACAACCTTACTACTCATATGCTCATCCCCCACTGAGGGTAAATCCATTTAAGAACACCTTATGTCAACATTAAGAGAACCTTAGATTACCAGTATTAGTAACTAAGTTTATTATCCCTCTCATGGGATCCAAGCTCATGCACACCCTTCCTCAACATCACCTAACAATGATTCTCTACTTCAAGAAGTTTAAGGGAACTCAACATAGGAACATCAAAGGCACTCAAAATCTTAACACCTAGGAACATTATCCTCTACTTGTATGGAAGTCGTGCATAAAAATTCTTAAAACATGCAATAAAGGGGCATCTAGTTGAAATCATGCATTTATCAAGTTTAAAAGCCATTATGAACATTTAGAGTAATTAAATAGTCAAACCATATCATAAGCAACTCTAGTTATACATGTGCAATGCATATACAAGGTCCTATATTTCTATCAATGCTAAGTACCATTTTTAGGCTACCATAATCATGCATAAAATAACTTGACCTCTGATGTACCATGGTTTCACGATACTTTCAATATATTTTCCTTAAGTTTAGTGTGTGTCTAAAGCCTTTTTCTATTGATTTTTATGAGGTTCTCTTTATTTGGCCTGAAATCTGTCCCAAATAAAACGTTGAGGATTTGATTAGAATGCATGAAGTTACCACGGTACGGATCCACGACTGTCCGTCGTGACCTGTTACTATCCTTATATGGCACCATAGTGGGAAGATAATGGTGCTGAAGAATGGGTAGAATTCTGACCAGTGTAGGCTACCGAAGATCATGACGTATCGTCAAAGCCATGACGATCCTCCTCATATCGTCGTGGTTGTCAAGAGTAGTTCCGTACCCAATTTCAAGAAGTTTCTAAGTGTTGTGGAACTGAAACCCTCGACGGATCGCGGCGTTCCTTAGTATACGTCCTCATATCTGGTCTATCGAGGGTAACAGAAAAGTTGATGAAGAAAGCAATAGAAAATTATGCCAGTATGGAATGACGAGCCCTACGACAGACATCGTGTCCTGCACGGTCCATCGCAGGAGCGTCGATTCGACGCTTGGACAAATGTGCCTTAACTATTCCTTTTATAGTTTTTTTGATTATAATGTTCAAAAACCTCAATTTTGGGGTTAGAGACTTGGGATATTTTTTAGTTCTCTTGTTTAAGTATTGAACTCTTGATTTTGTTATTGATCATACTTTTTTCGTAATCAATTGTTTGGTGGTTTTGTGAATTATTAAAGTGAATTTCTTGATTTTCTTCTTCTCATAAAAGTAATGTATGAATTCTATTATCAATATGAATTGTGTGATTATTAGCATGGGTAACTAACCTCCATAACTAGGGTTATAGGACCATGGTAAATAACCAGGTAAAATCTAGCTAAAAAAAATCACAATTCTAAATGTGTCTTGCATGTATTGCTATTCTTTCTTTAGAAAGTCTCTATCGGATGGCCAACGTTATAACTCACCTTATTGGCTACTTGCTCATACAATGGAGGTAGATCATAGAAAGAATTATCAACATAGATTTAGTGTGTACTATCTAATGGTCTAGTGTCGTGTGGTACGAAGTCCACTAAGTCAAATATCGAATTGATGCTTATATGAGGATAAATAAGGTTTTAGTAAACACACACGTAAGCCGCTCAAGGTGCCTAGTGAATTCTTCTCTAGATCTGAACAAGGATTAGAGATCCCAACTTATTCACTTTACAATATGCAATAATATGTTCATCACCTTCATTCTTGGCGAATGTTCAAATCACGCGCATAGATGATGAGTCTCTGAAAGAGTATTTATATTCGATGACCATATAATAGTAAACAAAGGCGGTGTTGATACAATAGCATTGTGTTTCTTATGGGAGTGTCCTTATGGTCGAAATTGGCTGAAACGTTAGAGAATAATCTCCGAATAATACAGCTTGGAGTACTCGGAAGTCATAAGATACTTGAGAAACACCTTTGTAGTCCAATCCTCATCACAACTCAGTCACAGATGATCTTCGTGAGGATATGGATCAAATTAGAACTGTGCTTGGTTAGTGTTGAAACTGTTTGGTAGGGGTCGAAACGTAATTGGTGAACTACTTGTCTAAAAAAACAAACACCACCCCTATAAATGATGCATATTACATGAGAAAGGACTCCTATGCATGAATAATCAGACGAGGTGGGGGGTTTCCGACCAGAAACGCTCAAGGCTTCCGAATCATGAAAATGATGCCAACGCAGGAAACCAAGTCGGAACTATGGTCTTATAATGCGAGGTTCATTATGTCCGAGATGGGAATACAACTACGTACAACAACTTCACTGGGGTAACTGAAATGATATGTTGGCCCTATGTTCCACCTTAAATAGTGAATTAGCTGCCGAGGGAATGTGTGAGTATATGGCGGGGCGGTTGAAGGGAATGATGCACAAATTATGAGCAGGTTTGATGCTAGTTATGAGCACACTAAAGAGTAAGGAATGACTTAGCAGGTATAGGACACCAAGTTGATACCATGGCAGGATCTCGATTAAGGCATCTTGAGTTCAAATGGCCCATTTTTCTGCACTATGACAACACAAAATCGGGCGACTCTTCCTAGCAACTCTGTCCACAATCCAAAAATGTGGGCATTGTATGGGCAATCACTACTCGGGTGTAAGCAAATCATTGACAGCCACCTATGCCGTTTGTGTGTAGAAAAGATGATAAGAGATGATGATACAATGGTGGAGGTTAGTTGTGAGTTTAGAAAGATAAAACGGTGAAAGATGGTGATGTGGCCCTCCAAAAGGTGACCCCATGCCTAGACCACCACCTCCTTTCCATCAAGGTTAGTAAAAAATCCTGAAGATGGTAAAATACACGCGTTTTATACGATGCTCGAACACTTCTATCAATGTCCCTTTGGTTAAAGCACTTGAACAAATGCCCGGTTATTCCAAGCTCATGAAAGATTTGGTTACAAAGAAAAGATTAGTAAGTTTTGAGGATATGATAGAATGCGGCACTGTAGTGCCATTGCTACAAGATCTCTAGTGCAAAAGAAAGAAGATCTGGGTGCTTTCACTATTCCTTGTGCAATCGGGTTGTTACATTTTGTGAAAGCATTATATGATCTTGGGGCAAGTATAAATCTCATGCCCCTATTGATTTACAAGAAGCTGGGTTTGGGTAACCCAAGGCCCACTACAATGCGGCTACTGATGGTCGATCAAATGGTAAAAAGGCCCATTGGTATACTCCATGATGTGCTAGTAAAAGTGGAATCGTTCATATTTCTAGCCTATTTTGTGATTCTTGATTTTGAATCAAATTTTGAGGTGCCTATTATTTTTGGGAGGTCATTCCTTGGTTCGGATAGGGCCCTGGTTGATATGGAAAAGGGGCAGATGAAAATTCCGATTGAACAATGAAGAAGTGACCTTCAACATTTGTAGGTCCATGAGGCAGCGTAGTGAGCTCCAATCGGTATCTGCTATATCCTACAGAGTTGAAGAGTCATCTGAGGTATAAATTGAAGAGAGTCTAGGTGGAGAAGCATTTGCGGCAGTGATCATGAATTTTGATAGTGATGGCATTAATGAGTATGATTCATTGGTCGCGGCACTTGATCGAGGTAATGTTCGTTTTAAACCAAAGAAATTTGAATTAGATATGCAACATTGCGAATCTCCACCTGAGAAACCGTCTATTGAGGAGGCTCCATAATTAGAACTTAAGCCTCTACCACCTCATCTGAGGTATGTATTGTTGGGAAAATATGATACTTTGCCAGTTATTATGGCATCAGATTTGAATGTGCATCAAGTTTAGAGTTTGGTGAAAGTGTTAAAAAAGTTGAAAAGAGCTATTGGGTGGACTATTGCGGATATTATTGGGATCCCTCCCGGATTTGTTCTAATAAACTCCACACGCATGCCCGATTATCAGCCGGAGTCTTGAGGCATTAGATACGTCTAAAATCCCAACTTTAGGCAAGAGGTAGTGAAGAGGAAATTATAAGGTGGATTGTGCGCGGATGTGATATATCCAATCACCGATAGTTAGTTGGAATATGGACCGTCAGTGTAACCTAAGAAAGAGGGGAATGGATTGTGGTCCCCAAAGAGAAAAATGAGACCTTTTTTTTGGGTCGAATGAGACGGTGACTGGTTGGAGGGTGGTATGATTAGCAAAAATAATGCATGCACGGAAAAAGACCAGTTTCCTATGGGTGGTAGATTTCTCTTGATGGCTATTCGGGGTATAATAGATTTCTATTGCAACCAGAAGATCAAGAGAGAGAAAACCACCTTTACTGTGCATTATTGAGGACCTTTGCTTTCAAAAGAATGTGGTGGGTTGGGCCATGCCCCCGCCACATTTCAGGATGTATGAGGTCGATATTTCCGATATGGGTGGAGGAAATTATGGACAATTTTCTGTGGTTGTGACTCCTTTGAGCGGGTTTGGTTCATTTGTATGAAGGTTCTTAAGAGGTGTGAGACTTGCAATATAGTACTAAATTGGGAAACATGTCACTTCATGGTGAAGATTGAAAGAAGGTATGTATTGGGTCATTGCATTTCAGAGAAGGATATTAAGCGGTTGATCGAGTAAAGTGAGGTAAGTAGAGACTTCCCCACTATCTCTAAAAAGGTGTGAAGAAGCTGTCTTGGCATGCAGGTTTTAGGGAGGTTCATCAAGGATTTTCAAAATTTGTGCATCCTTTGTGCAAGTTGCTGGAGAAAAAGAGTGAAATTTTTATTTTGATAATCCTATATTAAGGCATTTTGTGAGTGAAAGAAAAGTTGGTGTTTGCAACTATCATTATTCGCTGATTGGAGCAAGCCATTTGATATTATGTGTGATGCTGTGGGGTTGCTCTTGGGTTGTATTGGGGCAACGAAGGGAAAAAACCTTCCCCCATTTACTATGCTAGTAAATCACTAAATGAAGCCCCAAAATATCTACACCGTACTGAGCAAGAGCTCCTTGCAGTAAGTCTTTGCTTTTGAGGAAATTTCGCTCCTATTTGCTTGGCAACTAGGGTTTAGTTGCCTATTGATCTTCTGCTTTAAGAATTTGATGGCAAATAAGGATGAAAAATTGAGGTTGATTAGTTGGGATTACTATTGCAAGAATTCACTTTGAGGTGATTAATATAAAAAGGGACCGAAAATCAACTCGATGATCACTTGTCCCATTATAAGAGGATAGCAAGCAGCCAATGAGAGAATTGGTGGGATTAAAAAACTGAAAATTGTGATACTTTCCCTGAGGAGCATGTTTTGCCTCAATCAAGAATTGATTTTTTTTTGGCATGGTTCAGATATTTTGCAAATTATTTGATAGCGATATCATCCACAGGACTTCTCCTCTCCATCAAAGGAAAAAGTGTATGTATGCTGGAAAAAATTCTTTTGGGATGAGCCATACTTGTATAGGAGTTGTGACGGATGGGCTTATTCGGCGTTGTGTGCCAGAAGTTTGAGTGTTGAGTGTTGTGCGAATTCCATTCTTCACGATAGGTAGGACTCATGTGGATCGAACGCTCCAAGATCTTACAAATGTGGTACTATTGGCCAACTATAAGCAAGATTGCTCATGAGTTCTCCAGGCATGTGCTAGATGCCAAGAGATGGCGGCATCCAGAAAGCAAGAGTCCTTTAAATCCCATTCTTGTGATTGAGTTATTTCATGTGTGGGGTATTGACTTCATGGGAACATTTTGTGAGTTCTCACGGGGATGAATTCTAGTACAGGGTTGATGTTTGTCTTCTAAATTGTAGAAGCTATGCACTCGCAAATAATGAAGGAAGAGTGTCACCGCGGTTGTTGAAAAAACTAAGAATATATTTTCTCGATTTGGCACCCCAAGGGACCTATTATTAGTGATGGGGGATCCCACTTTTGCAAAAAATTGTTTAAGGGCGTATTGAGGAAATATGGGGGTTCGCATGACTGTGGCCACTCTTTTACCATCCTCAAACTAAGTGGGAAGTTGAGTTGTAAAATAGGGAGATTAAGAAGATTTTGTCGAAAATGGTGAACGATTCAGTAGAAGAGAACGGATAGTCAAGAGATTGATGATACTCTTTGGGACTACCAGACAGCATACAAGACTCCCATAGTAGTCCCCCATACCAACTTGTATATGGGAGGCGTGTCACTTACCGGTCGAATTAGAGCATAAAGCCATGTGGGGGCAATGAAGAACGTTGAAAACGGATTGGAATGAGGTTTGTAGAACAAAGGTTAAATGGGTTGAATGAGCTCGATGAATTTTGCCTAAAAGCTTATGAAACTTCCAGCCCTCTACAAAGAAACAGTATGAAGAAGTACCATGACCAAAACTTTGGAAACGCGATTTTAGGTTGGTCGGATTTGGGTGATTTTATTCCAATTCTAGGCTGAGCTTGTTTCCAGGAAAACTCAAGTCCACAATGGACTGGCCTTACTTTATCACCCAAATTTGACCTCACGGCAAGGGTTGAGTTGGAAAAAAGGCGGGTGGCGGTTTATTTAAGGTGAACGGACAACGAACAAAATCTATCTAGGGCATGCGAAACTGACAATGAAAGTGATTGTCGAGGAATACCATCTTGAATAAGTTGAAGAATCAAGTTTTCCTCCGTCGGGTGCCGCGACGTTAAAATTAAGCGTTTTGGTTGGGAGGCAACCCAATAGTATCCTCTAAACAACTATAATTTTTTTAAAGACTTCTAGTAAAGTTGCCAATTTTCGTTGCTTTTTTTTTGTTAGAAGGAAGTGTTGGATAGAGCGTAGTTTCGGGTCCATTCCAAAAATTGTCCAGAAGAAATACAAAACGAATTAGCTCATGGGCGTTTTAAATTTGCAAGTAGCACACACCAGAAAATTGGGCTGCCAGAATCATGACGGGCCCATCGACGACCGAACGCCTGCGACGGACCGTCGCAGCATCCGTGTTGTTCAGGTAGTTTTTCAATTTTTTTTCTATTTTAGGGAACCCATGAAGGACCCCATGATGGGACAGTCACACCTGTGACGGATGTGCACGGGACTCGGCGCATCAATACCGTTAAACCCGACACGACCCCGAACCGGCGAATATTAAAAGTTTTTAAACTTTTAAACTTCCTCACCGTTGGAGTGCTAATAGGGCTTTCCCGCACTTCCCCCAGGGACTCCCGTCGGTGCAAACGCCGTAACACTATTGCCGTCTCCCAAAAACATCATATTCCCCATTCCCTTCCCAAATACCATAAATCTTCCCTGTCCAATCTCCATGCGTCATCAGTATCTAACCAGTCGGAGTCAAAAATGTTTCTTGTGCTGATCACCACAAGTTGTGTGGGACTTAATCTGTTTTAATCTTCATCCAAATATCAGGTTATTGTGGTTCTAATCTTTAAATTCTACATTTTCTTTTTTATCCATTTCTCCATGTTGATTATGAATGTTGGATCTTCGAAATTTGACCCCTAGTGCCATGCCACGAAAACTCACCCGTAATAACTACATGATTAAACTCCTTCAATATAAACAAAATAGGGGTGTTGTGTTTAACTAAATAAAATAGGGGTGTTAGGTTTCTTATAATTTTCTGACATAGGTTGGCTAGTCCTCCACAAAATGGCATGATAAAACTCGGAGAAAACTTATTTCCTTAGGATTTCTAGTATTCTTTCAATTAGCATTTTAGGGGATGAGAGAGGCATCCCCAGTTCTATCACCGAAGGACAGAATGAGACCCCGTTGACGAAAGGTCGTTCCCTCGATGGACCGTCGTGTGGTCCGTCCCACCAATTCCAGTTTATTTTCTCTAAGGGTCCGTCGACGACCTCTAAGACAAATCGTCGTGCCCTCGACGGTCTGTCCTGCACAACCGTCATGGTTGTCAGAGACCCTATTCCTTAGGGTCTCAAAATCATTTCTAAGTGTCCAACGACAAACCTCTAACAACGGACCGCCATGGTCTCGACGGTCCATCCTGCACAATCATCGTGATTTTTCAGAGACATTGTTTCTGAGAGTCCTATAAATTTTCTCAAGTATTTCATAACGGACCGTGACAGTCCGTCATGATAACGACGGACGTCGACTGGTTAGTCTTCCAGCATAGAATTTATATAGGTACTAATTGTTGTTCTTTTCAGGTACTAACAGTTACGGCACCAAAGCAAGATCGCGTGTACGCACGAGGGAGCTCAAAGTTCGTCGCCCCATCTGCCCGACTGGTCATTGGCTCTGACGATGAGCGTGACCCCAAATAAGTGCCCCCAGGCACTGTCACTCCTGCACGGGATGCACGTACCACCAGAGCCACCCCCACGAAGGTGGAGCCTGGCGTAGTCACTGCCTCCCAGTCTGAAAAGGAGCCCATACTGACCGGCACGCCTTCTGTGTCTACTACACACTCCAGCGATGTTTTTGGTTCTAAGGAAGTATCGGGTTCAGAAGACGTCTCCAGGTATGAAGAGGCTTTTGCTCCAGCCACTGCATCCCAGTTCGCCTCGTCTGATGAGGCCAATAGTGCTGATTTCACTCCAGCACCACTGACTGGAGTCCTCTCCCTGGTTGCTGACCAGGTCAATCAGTGGTGTGTTGAGGGGCAATTTCAAGTATACTGCGACGCCAAGCTGCTGCATTGATAAGGGGCATCTGAACGGACCATTAAACTGGAGAGGGGTCCTTACGGGGAGTCTCCCACCATGCCGGATATCCATGCACTCTTAACAAGCACCGGCTAGATTGGACGACTAGTGCTTTGGGCCGATACAGTGAGGAGTTTGTCAGAGATTTACGCCTCAATTTGTGGCGGACGGAGACTCTCCGATCCCAGATTTATAGGGGGCTTTCCTCTGCCAAACAGGCCTCCTAGACAACTCAGAGTCCGCGGAAACGGGGTAGGGGAGGTTGACGGTAGAGGTAGTTAGACATCTATTACCAGCCAATCCGCCGGTTATTCTATAGGGAGAGATTGTGATGCCACCAGGACTCCTCTCCAATGCCGAGTTCAGATACCAGTAGGAAGAAACTACTTAAGAAGACGGTCTGGCGTGGTAGATTTGATAGAGGAATACCAAGAGGTTGGTTGGCCCAGTATTGTCCGTTGATGGCGAGGTGCGACTGGGTACTTGATACGAAAGGGATCCATCAAAGAAGGACTAAAACTGAACCTTCACGGCCAAGTGTCTGTAGTTGATAGTTAGCCTACCTTCCTTACGTTGTAGATAAATATATTCACATGGGAGTCGCTAGTTCTTGATGCAGCGATTTGATGGATAGAAGGGTTTTTGTGAGGTTGTACTTTGCTTGGCTTCTTCAAGAGGTCATGCACGAGAGGGCTTTCAAGGTCACTACTACTTACCCATTTCCGTTCATGGTGTTTACATTGTGCAGGTCCGTAGGTGTTCCCATTTGTCACATAGATCAGATCAAGACCCCCCCCGGGCACTGTTGATATAGGCCTTATCAGGGATGAGGCACATGAGTTGGTGAGAACCTGGCGGATACAGTAGAGCAAGCCCAAGCGGCTACCCAGGCTACATATGAGCCTAGTGAAACCACCCCGGTCGAGTCTATCCCGGGTGGTAGCACCAACTCGAGCTCCTCTCGTTTGAAAGCCTCCGCCCACTCTGGTCCACTTGCTATGTCCAGAAACTTGAGCCCAAATGGCCACTCTTCTGCATTCATTCATCCATCCTTGGGATGAAGAGGGTCTATTGCTGAGGCTGAGGAGCGCATGGATTGGAGGAAAGATGTACAGGCACACAGAGAGGAAGATTATGGAGTCATCAGTGCCTAGCGCTTTTGGTTGCGTGTGCTAGCCTGGAAAGCCCCTCCAGTAGAAGTGTCTCGACCCTTCAGGTGTTTTGTAAGAGTCTTGCAGGGACTTGGACAAGATTCTAGAGGCGAGGGGGCCCGAGTCTGATGCCCCTTCTACAAAGTAGCTGACGAGGATACTGTTTGGCGGACTTATTTTCCACTGTACGAGTGCACACTCCACCACGAGGCATGCCAAGAGGCATAGAAGTCGAACATCATGACAATGAGCTAGGGCCACAGAAGAGGGAGCACCGAGGTTGGAGGCTGCGAGGAGATCCTCGATTGATGATGAAGGAGGCCCGCAATTGAGGGTTAGTGAGTTGGCTGGCTGGGGTGTCTAACTCCAGAGTTGTGAGGCTGAGAGGAGCACTACTGATGGTGATGGGCGTTGTGTTTTGGATTGTTGGAGAGGCACTACTGAGGGTGCTGTGATGATGAGAATACTGAGGTTGTCCAGGACTAAGAGGAGGGGTTAAGGGACAACGACCCAGCAGCTTGTTGATCGCCAGCGCTTTGCTCCTCAGGTTGGATTCCACCTACCACTCTATTATTTGAGTCTTTTATACATTGGGGACAATTGCATAGATTTTTTTTTTTGGGGGGGGGAGGTAAATGGAGAGAGAGTGTTAGGGTGAGTCTGAGTACAATCACGGTCCTTTTTGGGGTTTTCTGCTGTGTTTCTTTTTCCCCAAAAGACTAATTATTTTTATTGTTTGAACAGGGAATGGTCTATATCTTGTGTAATAGTAAACTTTGAAGCAATAGCATGATGGCACTTAAAAGGAAATATATCTGAGTAATAAAAATGCTGCATGGCTAGGCATAGTTAATTTGATAAATTGGAGCTCTAAGCAGACATAAGATACACAACTGCATAACCTAAGGTCTAAGACTCGAAATACGTGTCTAATAATATGGTTAGAGTAGTCAATGAGGATTATCAAGTAAGTGTGAGGAAATTTTGAATAGTACACTAGTCGTACTGAGCTAGCAACTGCATGGTAGTCCGCTAAAGTAAGATGTAATAGACAATTAGGAAAGGATATAGGCCCTTGTAAAATAGCCAATTTTACTAAATAACAAAAAAACGAATGAATTAATCCCTTTTTGATCCAATGATTTTTTGAGCTTAAATATACCCTTATGATTTACCCCAACTAATCTTTTCTGGGAATAATAGTGGTCCTTGTCCCTCCTGGACATGTGCAACCTCAACTTATGCTAAAAGCATAGTTGAGGGGGCTAATGCAATAAACAACCTTGTCGTTGTACCGACCCAACTTTGGGTTATTGTGATTCGACTCATGGCAACGCCATGAGTGAGGGTGGCATTTATGAGGAATTGCTATGGAAAGTGGGGTTGAAAGAACCAAAGAGAGAGAAAAGAACAAAAGAAAAGTGAATCAAGAACCAGTTGAATAAACAGTGAAATAAAAAAAAATAATAATCAATACAAGCAAGAAAAGGAAAAAAGAGTCACTTATACAAACAAGAAAGAACGGAAAATAGCAAGGTGAAAGAATATTAAGAAAAAGGGTGGAATAAAATGATGAATGAAAAGGTTAGGACACTGGAACCGAGTATGTCAGGAGGTCAACCAAGCACTAAATATACCTAAAAAATACTCTACTTGATCAGGAGCCTATGTTACAAGCTAAGAACAGTCCTATCTTGATCTTAAGAGGTTGTTATGGCAAATTAAAGAAGTGAAAATAAGGGCTAAGCCTTGGCAACTTTATAATGAGTTGTGAAGTTGTTCTGAGAGTGAGTGTTGAAAATTAATTCCTTATTACTCAAAATGGCATCATTCATGTTGAAAAATGAGGATGTTATGTTTGAAGTGCGGACACTGTATGCATGAACAACTTCACAGAGATGATCGAACGCGGATAGGTGTCAAGCTTGATGGTGAGTCGGTGTCATGGTCTGATCCACTCAATTCAATCCTGAAGTGATAGCATGCATGAACTTTAATGAGAATAATTAGTATTGATAGCCCAAATGATTGCGAAAATTAAAAAGATGGATTACTCTTGTACATGATTTTGTAGTGATTCATAGTGCGTTGCTGAGGACAAACAAAGAATTTTAAGTTGAGGGGGGGATTGTACCGTGGTTTATAGTACTTTCAAGTCTTTTCCTTAAGTTAGTGGTGGTATAAAAGCCTTTTTTTGTATTGAATTTGATGTGGTTCTCTCTTATTTGCAAGAAATTGTCCAAAGGAGAACGCGAGGATTTGATCAGAAATTGTAGAAGTGACACCTACGAAAGCCCACGAGTCCGTCGTGACTGTTTACGGTCCGTAGTGTCACCGTAGTAGTAAGAAAGAAAATGGTTGCTTGAAGGATGTGGGAAGTTGACCCAAGTGGGGGCATATAGAAGCTCATGAAAACGGATGTCATTAGCCATGACGATCCGTCCTGCATATTCGTCGTGGAGCTATCGAGAGTAGTTACAGTACCCAATTGAAAGAAATTTTCTAGTGTTGTGGAAGAACCTCTCGACAGACCGTGTGCTGCAAACGGTCCATCAATCAGTCGCCGAGGGTTGGTAACAAAAGTTGATGAAGAAAGAAAGACAGCAGAAAATCAATGCCAAGTATGAATTGACGGGAGCCACGACGGTCGTCGTTTTTGGTCATGACGGTCCGTGCAGGGATGTGATTCAGAGCGTTTTGGACAAATTTGCCTCTTAAAATAGAGTCCTATTTATAGTTTTATTTTATTAAATAGTTCAAAAAACCTCATGTTTGGGGTTAGGACTTTGGGATATTTTTTTAGTTCTCTTGTTTAAGTATTGAAATCTTGATTTTGAGTATTTGATCTACTTTTCCGGGAATCAATTGTGATGTTTTTGTGAAGTATTCACGTGAATTTTATATATATTATAATTCCCATGGGCCCCCACCCCCCACACCTGGCCTGGGTTTTTCTCATTCTCTTAAACGGTAAGTGTATAAATTTTTATATTATCAATAGGAATTGGGTGATTATTTGACTGGGTAAAACTAAAACTCTATAAACAGGGTTGTGTAGGAACATGGGGTAAATAACAAGGTAAAATATAGCTAAAATAACAATTGTAGAATAGTGTCTGGCCTGTATTGCTCATTCTTTCGCTTAGAAGTCTTTTAACGGAGGCAACGTTAGATTTCGTGCCTTATTCTACTTAGCCAAAAACCAAGGAGGTACATAATAGGAAAAAAAATATCAAACATAAATTAATGTAACTATTTCTTAATAGGCTAGTGTCGATGGTACGAAGTAACAAAAGTAGTCAAATATGGGAATATGATGCTTAATATAGGTAAAGATAAGGTTATAAAGCAACACCACGTTAGCCGGACCAGGTGCGGGGGAGTGGAAATTCTCTAGATGCCGGACCAAAGGATTTAGAGATACCTAACTTATCTCTTAAATTAAAGCATACTAGGAAAAGGATTGTATGAGCTAAAAATTATCGAGTTAGGAGCCTGTGGGGGGAACACTACGCCCCTGTTACTATCATACTTTATTAAACCCAATACAAATGAATATTGCACTTGTTTTACTTTAATTTAGCTAATTGCTTTTATTAATCAAAAAAACCCCTTTAGTTATTGTTTTTCAAGGACAAATAATGACTGAAATAGAAGTAACAATAGAATAAAGTTACGTTGAACCATTTCTTCGTTGGGAACGATCCCAAACCTCACTAGTTGGATCCTTTACTTGATGACCGCTTTTATACTTTCGAGAGAAGAAATTTGAACGTTCAACCTCAAATCTATATCCAACACTTAAGACAAGAGGACATTCATGTTCATATCTCTTATAATAAGGAGGTAACTCCTAAAAATATTCATATCATGCATACATAGATTCATACATCTTCATGTCATAGGGAAACAACACCATGACCCCGTTTATAAGTCTATTTGTGCAATATATAAGTAAAGCCTCATACCCTCACTCATACTAAGTAAAGTTCATTAAGAAATAATTATATAGTTCATATTCATGTTCATGTTCATGCTCATGATTCATAGAGAATATGCATGAACTCACAAAGCATAATGTCATAAGAGCATATACCACAATCACTCTCAAAGTCCACTTGTGCAATGAATGAATGAAGTCTCATACCCCCATATATACAAAGCAGAACCTCTTAAGGAATCATAGTACATAACCCATGAACTTGTTCATAGTTTATATTCTTGTTCTTGTTCATGTTCATTTCATATAGGGAAATATAGCCTTAACAAACATAGACCATGTGAGCTACATGGAATCCGGTGACATGCTACATATTGAAAAGGGGTTTCCTACTTGTCTAGGTAGAATATATGATTAAGCTTTTTAGGTGTATCCATAGATATAAAGAACACTATGTGTGCACAGTCGTTATGTAAGAAACAGAGATTGTATCGAAACAGGACTAACTGAGTTAAAATGTTTCCATCTCATGAGAGAACCATATTTCGAACCCAAATGGGGAAGCTGGACTAACTAGTGTAAAAGATTCCATCTAATTTTCATATCTTTTTGATTGCTATGGCGTAATTTCCCTTTGGTATAATGTTAAGTCTTTACTTAAGCTCGTGTTCATAAAAAAAATGCACTAGGCCTCAAACCAACATTGTATCATTATAGCTAATGGATTCATTAGGAGAGAATGTCCTTTCAACCTTAGAATCATCAATATGTGAGTCAACCTTCCTCATCATGTTCATAGTGTTTCATGAGAACAACCTTTCAATCAATACGACCACATTATCATATTCATAGACAATTCATGAATAATTATGAGTAGGGGTAAAGGGAGAATGTCTTGCAACAATAGAACAATTACCCAATAGTTATAGGATCTCAACTATCTAAGTGAATCATAAGCTCATACATAATTTTCCATTCAACATTATAAGTCAAATTCGACAATAAATTCTTGAATTAGTGCATAATATTAGGGGAATATCACGATTCAACAACTTAATTCATGTAAACATAATCAATTGACATACTTATAATCCCAATCAACCCACATATTAATGCATACTTTAAAAATATGAGGGAATCATGGGTCCATGGGAATATTTCCTTCATATATCAACAATACTCCATCAATACAATCATAATTACTCATAATTAAACATAATAAACCATAAATAAATAATAGAAATTAATTTTGAACCGTGACATATATTTAAAACCCTAGGTTTTGGGGGAATAATGACCGGAATGAATGAGATTCTCATGTCTCCACATGGATCCAACCTTTAGAATCTTTAAAACCAAGTATGAAGGAGCTCTATGGGGGATAACTACCCATAGATGAAATCAACCATACATTAGGATTATTTCTACAAGAAATTGAAGAAGAAAGGTTCCTCCTTGAACCCTAGAGTTGACCTTGATCTATCTCTTCAATGGAGTCTTAGTGAGAGAAATATTAGACAAGGGAGTTACTTTTTAGTGTTAGTCTTGTGAATTATGAGGTCTTAGAGAGGTTCTTGTGAATTATGAGGTCTTAGAGAGGTTGTTAATAGTTTATAAGTACTTATATCTATATAACTAATATAAACCTTCCCCACCCTTTAATAATAAAAAAATAATTAACCTATATTAATACACCCTTGTCTGAATTTTAGAGAGCTTTACAGACCCCATCCATGACCCCCGCCCACGAGGCATGGATGGATCCACTGACTGTACTTGTCACTCGTAGGTTAGGTCTGAGTCTTATCATTTTGGACAAGGTCCAAACCTTACTCATGATTGGTTCTACAGAACGTACTACATGTTTATGGTTTATTTAAGAGACTTCGAGAATTAGAGGAGGCCTAGCCTCGACCCAAGAGCCCCACCTACGGGGCGTGGTTGCCTTATTTTGAGGTGACTGCCTTCAGGCAACTATTTGGATGCAAACCAAGTCCCTCCTCAAGGACCCTTGGCTGGTCCTATTAGGGTCATGCCTTGACGTTTAGGTCCTAATACACTTGTACTAACATAGGAAGTTTATCTTAGGACTCTAATAATTAGGTTCAACCCCATTTAGGCTACTAGTTTACATGTTAGACTCTATCTTAGTTCATTAGATTTTTGGGGTGTTACACGCATGCTCAAAAGGATGAATCGATCGTAAAAACACTAGAAAATACCTCTAAAGTAACTAGAATATTTCAATCTAGAAAATACCCTGAATAAAATCTCTTGCACTCTCTCATTGGTCCATGTATATTTAGAGTAGTATAGCTGAATCCATGTGACTCAGCTAATACCATCGCCTCTAGTAACTTTCGGCCAGTGGTCAAGAACTTGTTAGCATCCTAACTCTTTGAACCCTAAAACTAGGGTAGATCATCTTTCGGAACCTCTCATACCTATGTTACTCATAAACTATCAGAAGAAACAAGAGTTTCACATCGAACCCCAACTACCAATACATGACCACCCTCAACCATGAGACCCGCCGGTGGCTAACCTACTGGATCCTAAATCACTTGATCCTGATGTTTCTATAGGTTCTAAGTCAACAGTCCAGTTTGTGAACTTCATAGTGAACTTATGTCCACAATTAACACCCAAACAAAATGATTATTGCAAATAACCAAGCATGTTTTTGTCAATATGATGCATTTGGTATAAATGTGTAGGAAAAAAGGTTTTAAAAGAGTGGAAAGAGAAAAGATTGAAATCATAGGGAAGTGGTTAGTGAAGGATGGTTATGTGAGTCGTGCACCTTCATACAAATTATTGATACCAACCGCTAAATATCCAAGACGGTAAAAGCTAAGTTCAAGTGAATGAGACCCTATATGGCATGTGGTGACTTAATTAAGGTAATGTTGCAAGCTAAAATGAAGTTGAAGTCTAAATATAAGGATACTTGAATGATACTTCACACGAGTTGTGGAGGCTTATACGGCTCATATTGAGGCTCATGGAAATTGAGGTAGAAGTACTTGAATGAATTTTAATAATTGAAGGATGTCACAACCGGGGATCACCCATTAGACGTAACTGGCATCGTCCTCGTAGAGGTCTTAGACTAGCCCTTAGAATGCATCATGACATATCATTTGTAGAGAAAATGCATAAAATTTAAAACTTTTACATAGTTAAGTATACTTAGACTTAGCACATATTATATAGGGAGTTCACATAGACTCCTCACTTATAAAGTTTACATAGATTTCTCAATGAAACAAAAGCAAGCAAAACCTTTATTCACTCACTTTTTATTGCATTAGACACATAGGCATCTCTCATGTTCATAGGAGGAACATCCTTCTCCAAATCATGAAATTTCCCTTACATGTCATTTCATCAAGATGTCAACATGTATGATCATTCAAATCACATATAGGAAGTTTCAATCATCACTCAAGAAGCAAACAAGTAGGTCACACTAGAAGCACATAGATCATGAGTAATGTAGATCAACAAGGATCATTATCATTTAGTCGTAGTACCATAAGTCTATACTTATGTCACATCCAGGTTTACCCCTAGACGTAAACGACATCGTCTTCCTCTTTGAGGACTAAGAGTAGCCTCTAAGCTTACATCATTGCATTCATAGACCTCTAGATACACACACACACACACATATATATATATATGTGTGTGTGTGTGAGTGTGTGTATTTGTGTGTCTGTGTCTGTGTGTGTATCAAGTTTACTTGGTTCGTATATGAAGATTACATAGTCTTCTACTTTTATTGCACATAAGTATATAAAAGATATCATAGCCATAGTAGTCATAATAGTCGTCTCTTCTCATAACCATTTAATAAACAATAGAACGCCTAACATGGGCTATATTGTTCATACTTAAATTGAAAGAAATCCAATAGAAGTCTGTAACTAAAAATAACTTATAAGCCAGATAGGCATAACCCTTGGATATGAGGAGCTACCTACTGGTGATCAAGATATCCCAAGTTTTCTTCAATGTCGTCTCAAAATACCGTCAACGACGGAACCTAAAATGCGTTGGGGAAAAGGACTAAATGGGTAGTACACCACTTGATACGAATTTGAACATCTTGACCATATGAAAACATGTAAGAATAAGAGGGACAGTTTCAATAAAGATGCACTTTTAGTAAACTATGCACATTCAACAAGACCTATCAACCAATAATGAATGGTCAACTAGCAATTAGCATGTACATCACACAAAACTAAGTCTAGTCAAGTCAACATGCATATCCTATAATTGAATACAGATCCAGGAACAAATCATAAGTCATATTAGCAACAAGAAGGTATACGAGTAATTTTCATTCATAACTAAAGCAAGATAATGGACCAAGAAAATGACCCAAACCGTACTCATGCAAGTAACCCAACAAAGAATCAGACCAACATCCTACATACAGAAGAAACATTTGAGAGAATTATCATCTTACTTGAACAAAATAGAACCAACACATTGCAGAAGTGAAACTAATCTCATATAGTATCAACAATGTGCTAGTTCATCATATACATATCTTATATCATTATAACATATTCATACATTAGAACAACCTCCTAAGGTTCCCTCAAGGCAAACTAGTGCAAGGCATAGGAAAAGTCCCATACCCCTACCTAAGCTAACTCAATCCTCTTAAGTTACCCTAGTTGGTTTGTACTTCATTATTTAATTTTAGTTCAGGGAACGCTTGACTTAACAGAAGTAGACCACAAGAGCTAAGTGTGGCATCCGGTGTTGTAAAACCTTATACTAATGCAAGATGGTCTACCGTCCAAAGTAAAACCAAACATAAGTGTAGCTTCCTAGGTGGATCTACTACCTAGTCTTCCTATGGGGGAAACATAGTTCAATAATTAAGAGATAGGTATAATCTCTTTACATACCACTTGACAATTGGGGCGTCCTCCCATAGGAATAGTGCTGAGTATCCCTCATTGCGGGAGTCAACACCAATTATGTAAACTATAGGGTGAATCTTCCTCTATGGCGAAAGCAAACATCTCCAATTTGTAAAGTTCACTGATGCTAAGCTATGTCCCTTTTGAATATATTAATGTCTTAGTACTCGTAATAGCTTATTGTAGGCATAGGTTACCTTTATAATTAATCATCCTCATAGCTCAAAGGAATGGCCTATGAGTATAAATCCTTTCATTACAATTCGTAGAGTGAGGTAGCACATTAAAATCGTCATATTCATCGTTAAGACACATTGGATCTTCACATCCTTATGACATTGACATCTTAAGACAAAAGCTCACAATTATAATCAAGAAATTTAAATGTACGATCATACTATAACAAACCTAATATAAGGAATACCCCGATACAACATCATGACTTAATCACAATTATCCAAAATTTGAATTAAAGAATAGAGATCATAAGACTTACCAAGTATCCTTCATAGTTCATCATCAAGGTTTTACCATAAACCCTCAATTCTACCCAATTTGGGTATCCATCATCATAAGTCAACAATCAACGATATAACAAAGTTTGGAAGATTCACTATATCACAATTCAATACCAGATTCAAAGATTAAGACAAGATATTTAGGTCAATTCACAACAAACTTATACCTAGATCCAGCTTCTCAAGAACTAGCGGGAAAGATAAAAATCACACCTAAATTGTTCATGGTAGGATAACAACATGATATAGTAGTACTTCAACTCCAAACCAAGTTCAATTGAACAACTTACAAACCTAATTCATATCTGATTCAAACCTAGGGTTAAGGTGCAGGTCATCATTTCTACAAACTAGAACAAACCATCAAGATTCCATAAGTAAGTTAGTCTGACATGTTAATATATTCATATATACAATAGAAAAACATAAAAAACTCAATTCCATAATTTAAGTTCGAGATACGAAAGACCACATGAAAACTCAATTTTGAACAACTTGAAGGGCACCTTTGAGGAAAAAGGGTCCCAACGGTGAATTGAGATCTCATTACCCTTAATTTTTGAAGGACATTAATGTTGAAATCGTCCCTTACGCCCCAAAAAATATCCCCTAGCTTAGTCTTCAATGGTGTTTTCCACTAGAGAGAGAACGAAGAAGAGAGAAGAAAAAAGTTTTTAGGTTTGTAATAGTCAATGGGTTTGGGTCCTTATATGTGGGGTTAATACGTTAATAGACTTTCTTAATCCTACTAACTACCAAACAACCCCCCCAAAATTAATTAATCATTAAAACTTAACTCAAAATGTGCAGGAATACAAGACCCCATCGACGAGAACCACGACGACGGATCGTTGGTCCATTCGATGGTAAGTCCCTCCCTTCCGTGCTGTTAGTTATCCATGGTTTTGGTCATAAATTGAAATAATAAGGACCCTCCAAGGATTGCGATAAGTGCTTGGTCGATGGGATGGATCGACGCACCGTTGATTCAACCACGCCCCGCGAGGCCATTTCGTGGGTTGCACACTGCCCACGGCAGTGTTTGACTCAACAACTGACGGGTCCTCCTTAAGGTATCTTGGTTGTCCTTGGGAGTCGTACTCGGGACATTTTGACTACGAATCAACTTAAACACATGTTAGCTGCCACCCTCACTGCATTTATATTTTTTGACTTCTAAAAGCTAGTCAAAGGTACGGCACGCTAGTACTCTTGAACTACATTCCGAGCGCCCATGGACGTTCTTGGACATTTTTGTGTTATAAACATCCTAAATGACTTCTATTCATAAAATGGACCTTAAAACCGTATTCTAAACCTATGAAACTTATTGTTTAGGCTCAGAACACATTTGGGTTTTCGACAGTGTTATGTTATCCAACCTTAGGGACATTGTCCCGATGACACTAAAATCTTTCGAAGGAAGGAATATACTCAAGATTACGCCAGGACTAACAACAATATATATAACATTCACCATATAATTACAAAGGCATTCTCAAAACTTCAATTACCATCATAAGGATCAACTTACATTGTGAGGAATTATCCTTTCACAACAAAAGAGATCAACAAATCATTTATTGGTCATTATGTTAAAGTTCAATTAACAACAAATGCTACATATCATCAGAAAGACTCGCATATAAAAATGCAACAGACATAACTCAAACAAGCCAAATTTTCAATTTAACTATAAATTTCACTCTTTTACTGTGATCACTATATAAACACAAAAAAAAAGCACCTTTGGCATAGCTTCACTAAAAATCAAAGGGGGCCAACTTTTCCAATTTGAGTCATTCTATTCAATTATAGTAAGAACTAATAACTAGTATTCAAATAGATGAGGGTAATGGGAATTATGGTCAGCCTCGAACGGCCTCCCATGTGGATCTCAACTAGGTGATTCTTGCATAAAACTCTGTGGAAGCCACCGCTTTAATTTCTTCGCTTCGTTACAGCCTATCAAGAATGTGAACCGGACACTCACATAAGAGATATATCCTTCACCCCAAGACCTCAATTAAGAAAGGAATTGACTACAGATCCCATCACTATTAAGCATGGAAACAGGAAAATCGATGAACCGAAGCCAATTCATAAGTAATTTTTCAATTTCATATGCAACCTTCAAACCCTTTGCAAGATTCATAGGGACCAAATAATGAGGACTCACTTCCTTTTCCTGAAATCCTGATGATCAATATAGGATTTTTGTGACTATAGGAGTTGCAACCGGTCATTATGATCATGACTTTCCAAAGGTCTTATAAAGCAAACGGCTGTTACCAAGAAGCGAAGGATCACCATTCAAACCATCCAAAGGATAACTTCACCTCATACCATACAAGGATTCATCAGGGAGCCATGGAGGATGGATAAATGAAAAACTACTATTATAAGCAAACTTCACCAAAGAAATTTTTTATACGTATTTCACTTTAAATCAATAATACAAGCCCTAAGATATCTTAAGAGGGAATAGTAACGCTCTCGCCTTGACATCCGTTTGGGGATGAAAATCGGTACTTGAACTTCAATTCGTACCGAACCTTCTTGGGGGAATGACCTCCAAACACCAGATGTGAAATTGGATCTGATCAAATAAGATGGATAATGAAAGACCATGGCGACACATCATCTCATGATGGAGAGATCCTAGATGAATCTTTCTATAGAATAAGTAGCTTGACCCGGAATAAAATGCGTACTTGGTCAAACTAATCCACAACCCACCCCCAAGTGATTCCTAGTGCCTTTGAGGTCCGTGGCAAACCTACTACAAAATCATAAATGTCGTCCCAACTCCCAAGTGGACTTAGATTTCTACTATAGTAAGCCATCCCCGTTTTCTGATTGTGGCCTTTCATTTGGAAATTTGTACACTTCGGCAACAAAACTCCCCTATGTCCTTTTTCAAACCTTCCACCAAAGTTTCGCCTAAGGTCATGGTAAATTTTTTGTCGAACTTGGGCGAGAATACAATAGCGGAATAATGGGCTTCATCAAGGATCCGTTCCTCACCCTATACTACATTGGGAAACACAAATCTCCCTTGGATACCTCAAAAACACATCCCCCCTAGGAGAATGAATCATGAAGCTTACACAAGGACCGATTCCGTAACTCCATCAAGGTTTACAAGGTGTGTTTGGAATTCACCTCAAAAACCCATAAGGATGACTCGGCGTTATGATGGCATATAAAACCTCAATAGAAGTATCTTTTCAAATCACACCCAAAGCCCTGTACGAAACCTATATAGATCCACACTAGGTCTTCTTAACACTATGTGAGAACTTACCCATGTCATATTACTTAGACATCCGAAACCACATTGGCCTTAACGGGGTGATCGAGATCACTCATTTCATACTTCTTTCAACAATTCTAACCACCTTCTTGTCGGAGATTCAACTCATTTTGGAGGGTAAACAAATATTGGAGGCTTGTATGGGTTGTATATAAACATCCAACACGGACCACCATACAAGTAATGCCTCATATTCAGGCGATACACGGCCGCAATCAAGGTCATGACTTTGTGGTAGTTAGTTTCTCCATGCAGCCTTAAGGTGCCTAGAAGCATGACATTACCTTCAATGTTGCATAAGCACACACCCCAAACCACTGAGATACATACAATACACAAAGACAAACCCTTTGTACCCTCCGGAAGGTCAAACACCGGAGCAGAAGTAAGGCTATTTTTCGCATTTGGTAACGTTTCTCTTACATGCTCCAACCATTCAAATTTCTGAGACTTTTGGGTCGAAAGGCGTCAAGGGAGATGCAATGGAATAAAAATCATACCCGAATCCTCCATAAGAAACAACTAAAACCAAGAATACTAATGGCGGTTGGAGTTAATAGTCAGACAATTTTTTCACCGCATGCGTTTTCGGGATTAACCTCAAACTCTCCACTAGAGATGATATGACCACTAAATGTCACCGACCTCCCCCCAACCCCCCACAAACTAACATTTTCTCTACTTTCAAAAACAATTGAATCTGATTAGCCTGCAACACAACTCTTAAGATGTTATGTGATCACCATCATTTTTCGAATATCACGAGGTCGTCTAATTGAAGACGATGACAAATGAATCTATGTAACTTTGTACACTCTATTCATTAGGTCCATAAACGCATTGCTGGAGGCATAGTGAGGAAAAAAAGACATTACAAGAACCATAATGACATAATAGTCCTAAATACCGTCTTGGATATCCTCATTATCACCCTAAGTTGGTGATACCCGATGTCAAGTCAATAGTCGAAAAGTAGCTTGACCCCTAGGAGTTTATCAACAAGTCATCAAGCGCGAGGTGAGAGAGGGATATTGTTCTTAATAGTGAATTTATTGATGTGGCGTCTCAATGCACATTTGTAAGGAACCTATCCTTCTTCTTCACATACAAACAGAGAACCCCATGGAGCAATGAAGTTTTTTAATGAAGGATTTGTCTAGTAAACCTTTGGTAAGCCTTCAACTGTGTTTAATTCTGGTAGGAGCCATCCGATAAGGAGGAATTGAAATTGGATTTTTATATGATAACAAGTCGTTACAAAATAAGTCCCATCAGAGGAATACCAGGGAAGTCATTAGGAAAGACCTCTAAGTTAAGCATTCACGTCATGACGGGGACGACTCACTCAATGGGAGAAATTTGGAGTCTAAATCTGGACTCTTACAATATGGTATAGACAAACACTATTAGATATCATTTGCATGCTTATCAAACAGAGATGATCCCAGACCTTGTAGGTTTAATAAATTCCCCCTTCTCACTCTTAAACAGGTTCATTTGGAAAGGTTAAACTTCACCCCCTCGTTATATAATCAATAGAGGCAAAGCAAAGCATGCAACTCAAAACATTACCCAAAATTATATTCAAAATCAATAATATCAAGTTCTATAGATCAACATAAGAAACTCGATGGGCAACATTATGAGGCCAATTTTAGAACCCTTGTGCAACAACCGATTCACCCAGCGGAGGTGACACTGTAAACGGTTAATGCTAATTATAGGAAAGATGTCAAAATTTGAAACTACTAGAGGTGTAACAAATTATAACGTAGCATAGGAATAAATTAAGGCGTATACATCATAGAGAAAAAGTATTTCAACATACGGTCACCACGTCGGAAGAAGTCTCTTCTCACCCCTAGAGCGGAGAGAGAGCATAAAAGTGGTTCTTCTTGGAGCTCATTTGAACCACTTGCTTGCACATTTAACTGGTCTTGCTATAAGTTAGGGTAAATGCCCTCACTTATGACCACTTTTGCGACAACCAAAGCAAATACCCCTTCCAACTAAGCATTTTCCTACATATCCTTTCCAACACTTGGCACAAGTAGATTTCTTGTTTGGTGAACTAGTATCCCTTCCCTTTTTAGAATTAGGGTTAGACACCTAATCATCCCTAGACTTAAGTAACATGGAAGGAATTTGATTAGAGACCCACTTCTTAAACCTACGCTTGTCTTGTATCTCAAGCCTATTTTTTGAAGAACCACCATCAAAAAATCTTGCCCCTTAGATCTTACACTTCCTCTTAGATCTTGCCTTTCTACATGTTGGGCTATGAACCATGAGCAGAAGAATTTTCATTTTGGTTTGTGGTTCATGTAGAATAGCGAATGAAACTTCCTCTTAGAAAATCATTGACACTCCCCGTCACAAACGACGAATGTCATCTTGTAGGATCGGAACTAGAAGCACCATGATTTTGACCAATTTAATGAATGCAATAGTATTACATGCACCACTCATACCCTTGTGAAAGTTGATGAACTCTGAGTACCAATTTACTCCATTTTGCTCCCAAGAAAGAACCAATCAGAAAAGACTTCGTGAAACAACTCCCAAGTTCACCGGTCCACCCCTTAATTGCCTATTATCCCTACATTGGACATACATGCTTGAGCCACATCCTTGACTTGATAAGTGGAAAAACTCAGCCTTCTCACTAGTAGACAACCCATAACATATATTATCTTATAGATTTTATCAATGAACTTTTGATGGTGTTCTTCAACCTTGGACCCGTAGAAAGTAGAAGGATTCATCCGAGTGAAATCCCTTAGACAAGAGGCCATCGTAGAAAATTGTTGATATCCTCGGGGTAAAACCTCCCAATTATCTTGGGCCATCATGGCTTAGGATTTAGTAGTGGCGGCTTGTGCTTGGGTAGTAATTTCTTAGGCCATCAGGATGCGAGAGACCCTTATGTTCTCATCCGTCATAGGAGTAGGATTCACCGGGGCTTGGTCTTCATAAACATCTTCCTCAAGAGGAGGAACTTGATCACCACGGGGAGAAGCTCCTACATTGGCAATCTCTTCTTCAAGTCTTCGTGCCGCACTCCTTCGAGTATTTATTGCCTAAAATCACAATAAAAGGATTAGATGCAAAATCACACAAAAAGCATACTCTAGTGACACGGTATTGTATTTCCAAGAAAGTGAGGGTTTCCTAAGCATAACATAGATTCTTATTCATAAGTGTGGTTGAGAGGGACATCGTCTCAAAGATATTCAACCTGATGCTGTGATACCAAGTTTGTCATGTACATCCGGGTTTACCCCTTAGATGTAACCAGCGTCATCGTCCTTATTGAGGACTAAGACTAGCTTCTTAGGCTTACATCATTACATTCATAGGTCAAGGAAAATTAAAATCTTTTCATACTGGTACTTGGAGGTTTAATAGACCTTTACACACACACAACACCACACACACCACACACAAACAAACAACACACACCCACACACACACACACACACACAACCACACATAATATTATATATATCATATCGATATATAGCATATAGATATATATATATATATATAATTAGATATATCTAGGAGATTACTTATGTCGTCTATTTTATTGGCAATAAGTATATAAAAGAATAACATAGTCATAATAGTCATAATAGTCGTCTCTTCTCATAACCAACTCATCTAAGTGTAAGAACTGGAGCAAACCCAGCATCAAGTAGTAGAAGCCTACATGGTTCTATAGAAAGTTTCATACTAACATGAAAAGAAAGACAAGAAGTTCTTTAACTAAAAACAAACTCCATAAGCTAGATAGTTGACATTGGCATAGGGAAAGGAGAACTACCCGTAGTTGGATGACAGTATCCAAGTCCTTCTTCAATGTCATCTCCAAAAGCCCTTTAATGACCAGAACCTAAAATGTTGGGGGAAAGGAACAAATGCGGTTAGTACACCACTTGTACTAAGTATGAGATCATATGAACTCATATATGAAAACATGCTAATAAAGAGGGACATTTCAATAAAGTATGTACTTTTCATTTAAAATCTTTATACATATTCAACAAGACCATATCAACCAATAATGCATGTTCACTTAGCCATAGACATGTAAATCACGACTACAACAACATCAAGTCTAGTCTAGTCAACATTCATATCATATAATTGGACACATATTCAAGTAACTGTATTATCAAGTCATATTAGAAACAAACATGTATGAGAGTACATTTCATTGTAACAAAAGAAAGATAATTACCCACGAACACTTATCAAGTCAACATGTGAAATGACCAAGTAAAGTCTCATAACCTTACCCGATCAAGTAACTCAACAAGAATCATAACCAACATCCCACTTCATATAACATAACATTTAAGAGTACATATCATCTTACATTAACCATATAGACCAACACATGTACATAAGTGAAACTAATCCTCTATAGATCAAAAATGTGCAAGTTCATCATTATACATCTCACTATATATTACAACATATTGCATACAGAGAACAACCTCCTAAGGTTCCCGCAAGGGAAAATAGTGCAAGCATAGTATAGTCCCATACCCTTAACCTTAAGCTAATCAAGCCTCTCAATTACCTAGTTGGTCTATACTTCATTACTTCAACTTTTAGTTAGGGACATTTTCTAACAGACATAGACGACAAGACGCTAATGCGCGAAATGATGTTGTCAAACCTTATACTGATGGAGAGATGGTTCTACCGTCCACAAAGCAAACCAATAAGTGTAGCTTCTAGTGGATTACTACCTGTATTCCTTGGGGGAAACATAGTTCAATAATTAAGAGATAGGTATAATCTCTGTACATACCACTTGACAATTGGGGCATCCTCCCATAGGAATCCATTGGATGAGTATCCCTCATTGGGGAGTCAACACCACATGTGGAACTATAGGGTGAATCTTCCTCTATGGAAAGTCATCACCTCCCATTGTGAAGTTCACTTGGTTCTATGCTAAGTCCCTTTTGAAATGTCTTTAACATCTTTATTAATCGTCATAGCTTATTGTAGGTCATAGGGTCTACCACTTATATAATAATCATCATCATAGCTTAATAGGAATTTCATGAGTATAAATCCTTTAATTACAATTAGTATTAGTCTAGGGTGAGCTAGACACATTATCATCTTCATATCATGAAGCACATTGGGTAAATCAGTTACCATCCTGATAACCAGTGGGACATCTATAACCCATACCTAACACTCATGAATCAAGACATTTCCATTCATCATCATACCACCCTATCAAACCTAATATAAGGCATACTCCGATACAACATCATGACTTAATCACAATTATCCACAATTTGAAGTAAAAAATAGGGATCATACGAATTACCAAGTCTTCATCATAGTTCATTATCAAGGTATTACCATAAACCCTCAATTCTATCCTATTTGGGTATCCATAGTCATAAGTCAACAATCAACATGATTACCAAGCTATAATGAATCACACATACAATTAATACTAAAATATAGTTAAGACAAGATACTTAGGTTAATCACAACATTATTTTAACCTAGATCATCGCTCTCAAGAAAGATACTAGCATGAATATTACAAATCAACCTAATGGTCACGAGTAGTATAAAACATCATATAGTAGTAATTCAAGCAATAACCAAGTCAATTGAACAATACAACCTACTTCATATCAAGATCAAAATCCAGGGTTAAGATTAAGGGTCATCTTACAAACAGACCAAACCACAAGATTATCAGAATATGTTAGAATACATTTAATGTATTCATATGATCAATAGAAACATAAACACATCAATTCATAAAATAATTTAAGATTGAGAAAGAAAGACCCAATTGAAATCAACTTTGACAATAATTTGAAGGAAACCCTTTGAGGAAAGAGGCTCAGAGGTGATCGATCACATACCTTAACGTTTTGATGAAGAATGATGGTGAAATCATCCCTTTACTGCCCCCGAAATCTCACCTAGATTGGTCTTCAATGGCTTTTCCACTACAGAGAGAAAAAAGAGAGAAGGAAGAGAGTTTTGTTTTGGGAGGCTACTGCCCCAAACATCACGAGCACCACCATGAGCCATTGAGCTCTTCACGACTCGTGAATAAGGGCATGAAGGCCGAATGGGATTCCAAAGTCAAGGTCAAGTTGGGCTTTTATTTCAAAATATCAACTTATAGAGGGGTATTTTAGATATTTTGGGGGTTGACCATACATTGGTTGTAGGTCATTTATCACTCAATTCCCACATCAAAACCTAATCCCACATTGAACCCAATTACTCCCACTTCTCTCTACATTCTCTCTCTACCCCAACCTATATTGAAGAGACATAGAAGCTTCAAGAAGAATATCAAATCTCCAAGTGTCTTGCTCAATTTCGTTGATGAAGTCTTTTTTAAAGGGTTGGATTTTTCACTTTGGATCCTTTACTCAAGAGGTCCAACAAAGGTAATTTTCAAAATCAACCGATTTCAAGTTGTTTCTTTTACATTAAAACTAAAATTTGATAATTCATGATAAATGATAGATTCTTAGGTTGTTCTAATTGCTATTTTGATGCTTAATATCGTTATGATCTATATCGTGGAGGAATCCATGGATGTCTCTCTTCCCCTTACCCTAACCTTTGGATTATGTACATTGATGGCTAGAGATAATGATATTAAGGGTATTCTTGTATAATAGTTTATTGTATGATGAGGATAATGGGTTGAGCAGTATATATCATTGGTTTGAAATGGGATCTTGAATGGATTTCATGGAGGGCATTGGTAAAGACCTTCAAGGTCATGAACTAGTTATTGCTATCATTTTTTGTTGACTTATCTTTGATAATGTTTGTCAATTGTAATATGAATGAAGAAGTTATGAAGGTATGATCACTCTATGAATGTCATGAATTTGTGATAGATATAGGTGTGTTACTATGTCGAATGATGTAATTCCTCATGGAACATCTTTGACTATGTACGAAGCAATGATCTCACATGATGTTGGTTTTGATTTGAGTACATTTAATCATATAAACATGATCTGTTATATGAAATAAAGTTTAAGAAACACTTAAGTTTAGACCACTTTCAGATGAAAGGTTCTTCAAAAAGGGAGATTGTGATCTTAAACGCCGATTGAATTGACAATGAGATGTGTTCCTTCACAAAGGAAGAAGAGGTCACACTTGTTATCTCATGAGGTTTGGAACTCAGCGCTAATTTTAGCATAAAGAGGTTTTCTAGTAACAACTTTCTGTTCCTTAATTATTTCCCCCCACTGGGACACCTAGCTAGTGAATCCACCTAGATGATATTATGGATATATATGTCCTACCTTGACAAGTAGGTAATGCCCTCGCCTTTCGTTGTTAGAGCATAACACAAGGCCGCGATTTCCATGTTTTAGCGCACTGTTCTATTGTAATTTGGGCAAAGTTTTTCCGAAATAAAAAATCAAGTGAATGAAGTAAAAAGATGCATAATAACAGGATGTACTTCCTAGAGGTTACGGTGTAGTAAGGTAATGGATTTTTACCTATACATTCACTATAAAAAATAGATATTTAGTGACGGATTATAGCAACAAACAATATTCCATCGCTAAACAACGACATATTTACTACGAAAAAATAAATTGATCGCTAAGTTATCAAATAAAATATTGGGACCTAAAATAGCAATGCAATAGAGACAAAAACTAAAATTCTTCCCTAAATTTCGGGGCTAAAGTTTGGCGCCTTTATTTTTCCTATTAAATTTGATAATTGCCGACAAAATTGGCGATAAAGTTAAATCCGTCCCTATATTTAAGTGTTTAAGTGTTAGTGACGGAATGACAAGAATATTTTGTCGTTAATGTTATTAAATTTTTTCTTGTAATTGTTTTTATATACTAACCTTCTTTAGAAAACAGCAACTCATACATAGCCAACGAAATTAAAAGAACCCTTGACAAAAAAATCGTCGGCTATCCTTAGAGTAAAAAATATTTTGTAGGAACATACCCATAACACAAGTAAAATCACTCTCTCTCAACAGTCAACACAAAATACGGAGCAACATTTCTGTGGGAAAAGAACCTTGCCAAAACCATTGGTCATTGATCTTTGGGAAGGAAATTTGAGCTCATGTTCCTCTTTGCTTCTCGATATGCTCATTACTCAAAGACAAACTTGTTTCATTGTTGTTGGTTCATCAAAAGGTAATAATAGTGTCTATTAATGTCTAAAATGTTATAGTTATTTCATATATGATTCACATGTAGTACTTTTCATCATCTTTTTTATGTTCAGTTATCTGATATTTTTAGAACTTAAGGTTTCCTTCCCCTTTTGATGTTATGGGAGGAAATTTCTTTTTGGGTTTGATGGTGTGATTGAAGAAATGGGGTCTAGGGTTTTTTACTTAATTTTACTTTCTTCACAAGATGGAAAGTTACCTGTAAAAAAAATGAAGATAATTTTTCATAAATTATTTTTTACAGCTCAGGAATTAAAGATGTATGGTGTTTAAAGGCCTATTTAGGTAAAATCTTTCTATTTTTTTCTTATTTGTCTCTATATCTCTATATGTACTTCCGCTTAACTATAAAAGATCGAGGGGTAATAATCTACTAGTTGATTGATTTTATTGTTTCCTAAATAAGGCATAATCATGCTACAACGATTGGTGCAGTGTGCGTTCAAAGGTAAATAATTACAAACCATGTGTTAGTGGATTTGCCAACCTAAGTATTTATATGCTAAAGGTTCCTCTACTACTCAAAGAAACGTGATAGGGGAGGTTAACACAATCTACCCAGAACACACAATAGGGTGAAGTTGAAGTAAAATAATGTCTTTGACACAATACCGACCTACTTTTCTTTTACATTCAAGGTAATTCTTACTTGCATGTACTATTACTATTATAATACTGTATTTTTTTTCATGATAGACTTTCATGTAATTATTTTCAATATTTAAAAAATAAACAATTAGAAAATTAGCACTATTTACATAGACAAAGTAAAGGATTAATGAACAACTAGAAAATTATATAACGAAGATCATTACAAAGGATGGGAAAAACATAGACAAAAGGTAAACTTGACTGATGAGATTGACATAGTATAATACACAGAAAAAAAAAAACCCCATTAAAATAAAAAAACAAATAACTTTGATGATTTAAAAAAAATTCAAAGTAACATATAAAGTTATTTAGAAATAATTACCTACAAAAAGCAATAGTAAACACACAATTCCAGCATTTATAGTTATAAAACATAGTGACAAAAAAGAGGAAAAAGTGAAGGGTTATAGATTATCGAAACTTAATGCCAAAGCTAAAACATATTTATCCATAATCCATACCAAATAAAATACTAAAGAATAAGACAGATACAAACAGGATATAACTATTTTGAGTACATTTGACTGTAAATCATTGATGTTACCTCTAAAACTAGAAGAGAATCTAATACAACTAACAGCATTCACAGTACCGCAAGGTTTTCTATGATTGGAATGTATTACCATTTGGATATAAAATCACCAGGTGGTATCAACATTTTATGATACCATTTAACCAGTTTAGAAAATTGGCCTTGGTATAATAGATGACATATTATTTACTCTAAAACACACGATGAGCATATAAGATTATTAGAAAAATTTATACATATATTACATTCAGTATAATCTTACGTAAAAATTAAAGTCAGAAATTATTAAACCACAATATCATTTCTAGGAATACAAATAGATTAAAAATGGAATAAAAATGCAAACCCATATAGTACAAAAAATAATGTACCCTTGATGCAAATATAGATAACAAAAAAGAATTACCACAATCATTTGCTAGAATTTGTAAATCAAGTAAAGAATATATACCAAAATTAGCCGAGCATTTCAAATCACTACACAAAAAAACTTAAAGAATATTTTGATACTATTTTGACAACAAAGAAAAGAACATATAAAAATAGTAAGAATTTATGTAAAAAACATTACCAAACTATCCTTTCCCTGATGAAATAAACATTTACCTACATTGTTGAAAAGATTCAAGTGATCATAGTTATGGAGTAGTGCTAAAATATCAATATAACAAAGAAAACTAGAACATCGATTGTAGATTTAAATCAGGGATCCTATAACGAGTACAACCAAATGTGGAAATAAACAAAAAGAATTATTGCATTCTAATAAAATGTTTATTATCATTTGGACCGCATATATTGTTTACAATAAATTGTTATTGTAATGGGCAGATAACACAGGAACACAGGTAAAATGGTGGATCACAAAAAAGGTAGAGGATTCAGTTACAAACAAACGAAATAAGGAGATTAGTATTAAATATCTTAAATTTTACCTTTAACAATGAGGTAATTAAAAACTGACAAAAATCTTGATTTCAGGACTATCTATCAAGACAAAGTTACCACAGCCAGAAACAAGATTAATCTTATTGATACATACTCAAAACGTAACTATCCCTTTGTCACAAAAGTTGATAGTAATAGGCTTTGAGAGTTCAAAAGCTAGATAAGAAACGCAAAAGAAAAATCTAAAGCTACACGGCAGCAGCATGACTAAACATGCGGACTCCGGTCGTTCGTCAGACGGTAAAACCAGCCAGATAAACGTGAACGTTTGGGAAACTCCCTAAAACCCATAACAATGGCTAATGTTGCAGTTTACAAACAGCACAGTAGCTATGGCAAAAAACTAACAACACCAAAAAATACAAAGCCTAAACACTTATTTACAAAACCATTTATCCCAAAGTTCCAATAGTAGATACCCCAACACCACAAAACATTCTACTATGCAGCCACCTGCATAAAGAAAAGAAAACATATAACCACATATCCCCAGAGCGTACATGACAACCTATACAAAATACAAAAATTTTAAATATCTCAACCCAAATCTACCACAACTACGAAAAACCATGACTACTTACCCAAAAATACAATGTAGAAAACAAAAGCTAATTGCACAAACCAAAACAATTCCAAACTAAGTTAGACTCATTGCTAAATTATGGATTATTCAATACAGTTTAATACATACACAGGAAAATGATCAGTGGATCTCGGCGGTCACCAAATCTTTTGATATACAAACAAATAACAAAGGAAACTTAGTTTTTATAGATTCTATACAGCACCAGCCTGAGATACTTTAATGACGGAATAAACACTGATCCAAATAGTAAAATTGGAATTAACACAAGATATGATCATACCAGAAGACATAGGTAACAGCCAGAGAGTACCAAAAGTTGAGATAAACCCAGTTTTTATGCTAACTAAAAAATAAGTGGGTTATCAACTATCATACAAGATAAGCTAATAACTATGTACAAGGAAATGCCCATAGGAGCTATTATTCAATAGAACCATTTAATGATATACTCAATTCGAAAGAGATAAGGCAAAGCAGATATTGAGGAGTCCAGAAAGGATTTTTGTCTTTGTTAAAACCAGAAGCTACTCCAACAACTAGAGCATAACACAAGGAGTCATCTCTGAAGAATAATGACAAGATTTGCAAGTTAGTTGGTCAATAAATATCCATACATATATGTTCTAAATGTAACCAGGGATGCAACATAATCCCTGAGTACAAGTAGAATAAGATAATTATGCAAAATAAGATACTTTATGTAAATGCAAAGTGTTATTATTGTAATAATATTAATTATAATTTATCGGTTTGCGTCGGCCATAAAGGTCAATTATGTAAAAAGTATTTTGTAAAGTAATAGGTGTGTGGCCAGAAAAAAAAGGAAGAGGCCATTGTTAAGTTAGTACTAGTAAGTTTTTTGTGTTTTCTTGTGTCGGCCGGCATGTAAAAAGCATGTGTAAAGGTAAGCGTAATTTGTTTCGTCATAGTTTTTGTTTTCTCTTGTTGATTATAATTAGTATTCAATGACTCTTAAATATGCTATAATAACCAGATCTTTAAAGGTTTGCTACGAAAATAATTCTGCGTAGTATGCCCCAGACTATCCATCCAAAGTGGAAAACGCGATCATGCAAGAAGGCCGTTAGTGGAGTAAACAAAGTTTAGGCGCTGTTAGGGTACCTAATCAAAAGAATAAAACTTAGTAATGACTAGAATCCATTAAGATTTGAAGGAATAAAAGTTTTTAGCAAAGAATGAATAAAAATGAACTCCTATTTATTGGATGATGATTTAATTACAAGATATTAAATACTCTATATATTAAAGATCACAAAAAATATATACAGATTAAAAGAAATATTTTATGATATGTTGGTAACGATCGAGGTAATAGAGGAACACTCCTGTTGGACTGAATTGATATATCTAGAATATTTTGTAATGATGAATTTTTACTTATGACATATCGATTTTTATATTGAGATCTAGAGATATTCACTGATCAATGATTGAATCAAAAAGGTTTGAAGTTTGGCAAAAGCGAAGTAATAATAATTATAAGATAAATTTAACTAACGACCCAACATAATAAACTTTTTTTAAAATTTTCACATAAAAATATAATGACAAAAACAAGCCTAAAATACAAAAACCAAGATAGATAAAAAAGTACGAAATATATGAAAAAATTGAACCCTTATATACGAATATGAACTATCACACTTACTAAAACAAATAAACATGAAGAAAAATTACTTATAAATAAAATTTTCAAAACACGAAAGACCATATTTTGTTATTTGAAAAAACCATATGAACAAAGAAATATAGTAAGCAACAACTGATAGAAAAATAGATGAACAAAGACACAACTACAACATAGAAAGACAATTAATAGAAAATACGTTCAGGAGTATGTAACAAATCAGATATTAGCACAAAGAAAAACATACTTATGTTCAGAAATACAAATAGATCACCTGAAATATAAATTACAACATAACCTAATTTATAATTATAATGAATAAAGAAGAGTTTGCAGTAGATGAAAAGACATATAAATCAAGACGAAAATGATGATAAAAATAATTTTTAGAAGAATATATAGAAAAAAGAAAAATAATTTATATTTAATGTTAGAAACAGAAACAGCAAAATTAGAATATCTAACCGCTATGATAAGAAATAACAAAGAAAAAATGAGAAATCGACAAATCAAAACAATTGAAAAAAAATAAAAATACCAAAACAAAACAGTACAACATTAGAAAGAAATAAAAATACAAAATAAGGTGAGTAGAAAAAGAATTAGCTAAGGTTTAATTATTATATGAAACTAAACAAAAAGATAAAGAAAAAGAAAAGACTAGAATTAACTAATGAATAAAAGAGATGGAACCAAAACTAAATGAAACCTTGAAATAAATGAAATAGATGACAATGAATCAGATACAATCAATGACCAAAATCAGAAATGAGTGATAAAGTGAAGACATACACAGAACTTCTAGAACAGGTAAATAAACTAAAAATTATAAATAACCAGGAGATCTGACTCGAGCCCAGTACGTCAATAGTTAAACCCTGACATAGTCCCAGAAAAGCCTAGGTTGAGTCCTAGATGGACACCATCAACTTATTATACAGAAAGTTATCAGCAACAGATAGAACTAACGCATAGGGAATCAGTAGATAAATAGAATTGGATACTACACAAAACCAAATCACGAACTATAATTTCCTTAGATCTACATGGTGTTAAGCAAAGATATGAATAAAGCAAATATTACCTAGGACAGGAAATATATCTAAGCAACTCAATAGATAACAAAATAAAAACAACGGAAGCAAGCGCCAAGGTATAGAAAGAACATTTGTAGGAAAACAAGTTATGTGATAGAAAAATCTACCTCAAAAGCTTAGAAGTACTTAGAAGTGCAAAAAATCAATGAATCTCCATCACAACAAATATAGATATACTGTCAGATAAATAGAATCAACAGCATAAGAAATGAATTTGGTAGGCA
Source organism: Solanum habrochaites (assembly GCA_027704765.1). Lineage (NCBI taxonomy): Eukaryota > Viridiplantae > Streptophyta > Magnoliopsida > Solanales > Solanaceae > Solanum > Solanum habrochaites. The sequence goes on along the minus strand of JAKWJA010000490.1, from coordinate 206,801 downwards.
ATGAACCACACTATAGAGATGAACTATACAGAAAAAAAAATAATAATATACAACTTATACAAAATTAGCTAATGTAAATGGTGTTCTATGAAGAATAACTTGTGCATTTAAGGATTACTATTACAAATCAAAATACATTAGATGAGGCAAAAATAATCAGACAGGGAGCAATCTTTTACCAAATTACCAGAACCATTTAGTACAAAAATAATTAAATGATTGGAATGATAAGGATTAGTAGATACTTAAGGAGCTAGAATACATTCTTACATCAATGGTTCATACACTATTGAGAACCAAAAAGAAATTAAAAAATGGAAAAAGTACTAAAACAAATTTGGCATGTTGTAAGAAATAAATAAGCACCACAGTTTTGGATGTACAAATAAAAACAAAGCCTAAAAAGTATAAAAATATAGAAAAACTAAAACAGTATAATATACGAAACCAAGAACGAAGATACTATATAAAAAATTATAAAGTAACGAGACCATATAGAAGACCAAAAGAAAAATCATAATCCCAATTTACTGGTTATAATTGGCGGAAAGATAGGACAACATAGCTAAAGTTGGTAAGTAACCCAAAATCCAAAAAGGGAACAAATTGTCAGAAATAATTATCAGATAGGTGACGAAATATATGAAATGAATACAAGACTATTAATTTAAATAAAACGACAGTATAGTATGAAGTATCGATGTAGAAACGTGAGAATAAGAAGAATATATTAATCTAGATAATAATGAGACCGATGAGAAATATAATGTCCTGAAAAGGAAATAAATAATATCTGAAAGAAGATTATCAAAATGAAGAATTATCAGATCAAATTAATCTTTGATAACACAGTTTTTGAACAAATAAAAAGGAAAAGACTTAGACTTAAAGTGTTGAAAAAGTACTTGAAATACCCCCCTTAAGAAATTGTTTTTAAAAGGCAGAAAAGAAGAAACTATGTAGTTATCCAGAAAGAACATATCAATAGATTGTAAATATACAAGCGTAAAAGCATAATTACCTATACTAAGTAACGAATAATAATAAAGAATACAAGATATAAAGTTACAAACACCTTATAAATATGTACATTTAGGAGGAACAGAAATTTATAAACTTGTTTTAGAGAAGGATAGATACACCTATTGAAATATACTTAGCAGATTATAAATTATCACCCACCCTATAGAACAAATGTAATTATGCATAAAAGGAAACTTATAGACCAACAATTTAAATTTAATAATAAGTGCCAAATACACAGTAGTCATTAACAGAAGAAATATAGATAAATCATAGTATTTATATATGGAAAATGTCTGAAATAAGTTAGCACCAGTAGTAAAATATTTACATCACTATGTAAAAACCTATATATATTAACAACAAAACCTAAATAACAGCAAAACTAAAATTGATAAAATAAAGATAGAAAATCCTTTCGAAAAATAATTACTGTTAAAGACACTAATGACTATAGCTATAAAAATTGATATGGAAGAAGATTACAAATAGTAAAGAAAGATTAAGTACCTAGCGTACCCAATACGTTAACTAGAGCTACTTCATCAGGATGATACAACATCTAAAGGAAACTATGAAATACCACAAAATTTATGGAAGGGAAGAAATAACACCCATATCATTATTTATAACAGGAGATAATGGACCAAATAAAATATGAAAATTGTTTGATAACACGGGGACAAGACGAAATTACATACAAGAGCTTATTATTAGAAGAAGAAATTATAAAAATAGGACACGTAATGCCCTGTATTACCTAGTAGATAGTAAACACAAATTGAAAACACGGAAAAAAAAATAATATAGGAGGAAATAACCCTTAATAATACATTTAAAATAGACCAAAATCATAATATTACATTTAGGATAAAATGGCTAGAAACGTTAACCATACAATAAGAAACTGGAACAATTAACATAAACTGCCAACATAAGAAAATAATTATAAAAGAACAAAGTGAATTAATGAAAATTACATCCTTGCAAAAATTCTTATAGAAGGATATCCCAAAAAACAGATATTACCCCGCTGTTATGACAGTAGATAGCAGGCAGGAGCAGAAGCAAATATATGAAATATAATTGCCTACCAGAAGCTAAATTGGAAAAATTAAAAAACACCGAATGGTATATACAAGGAATTAATAATGAAGGCAAGTATGCTTAAATACACAAAGCAAAAAAATCACAATCCAAATATGGGAAATAAGATAACTAACATAGGATAAATTTTATAATTTTTGAGTTCACACAACAGATATGTTACTATGATGATGCCATTTTTGAATAATTCACCCACATATAATAACAAACACACTTGTGGGCTTACTACACCTGGCGGGAAACAAATAGGAGCAAAGAGAGTAAATAATAAATAATGAACCTATGAAATGGTAAAGGAAGTGAAAGAATAATCAATAGCATGGAAAATATAAATAAAAAAAAATAACACAATTAGAAATTATCATATTTAAGCGATTCTTTCAATAGTGAACTTTATCTGAATGGTATTAATTGAAAAAGTGTCTCCCAAGAAACTAAAAATTTATTATCTCAGAGAATTCGATGTCTATATTTCACCATTTTAATAAAGAAATTGCATCACTTTTGAAGGTTTGATACTAATGTTTTTTACTAATAAAATTACTTTAGAAGCAATTCTATTGGGATCCTTCCATTGAAGATATTGGAGTAAGAAGGCAACGAGAAAATACAATGATTTTATTTCTTGCATGAAAAAAGAAGCAGTTCGGACAAAATATGTCCTGACAGAAACATGGGAAAGTTGGATGAGATTTTGGAGACATCCCAAGGTTATTAAAAAGTCAAAAATAAATTCAAGAAATTGTTATGGTGGTTAAAATGTTGTTGCAAAAGGAACTCACACAGAAGAATATTACTATTGAAGAGCATCACAAGAGACTTGAAAGTATATTTTCGTACAGCCTTAATTTAATTTATATGGTCCTTATATATAGTATATTAGTTCTAACTATGAATAGGAATAGTAGTACTATACTATTGGAGCCAATGACTTCTAGTGTGAATAGAAATAATAGTAGCATAGTAAATGTAATAATGAAAATCCCATATAATCTTGTGTGCTGGCAGTGGTTCTTGATTTTGAACAAATGAACACTCAAGCACATGTAAGCTCTCTATATTGTAGATAAGGCTTGGGGGCTGCTGGAAGTTAATGGACTTCTTTTTAACTTATTTGTTTGATGGGTACATCTGTATGTGATGGATTTGTTTTTTACCTACACAATGAAATGTTTACATTGAATTATTTCTTACTCAATCAAGTTTAATTCTCAACCATTTCCTCGCCTCGATATTCTTGCGTGGCCATTTGGTTTCCAACAATATAAGCAAGGGAAATTGCCCACACGATTTTTTCTCTCAGAATTGGAGTTTATTAGGAAGGATGAGTTTCATTGAGCCTAATGGTTTATTTCTAGTTGGAAGGAAGGTTAGCTGAATTATTTTTGTTTTGAGTTATATTCATACTTACTTGTGATGATGGATTTGTTTTCCACGATAACTATTTACTTATATTTTGGTTGTTATACTACAACTGTGGTGATAGTTTGTTTCACTGGGACATGAATCTGGGGATCCCAAAAGAATGTAAATTCCTTATCTGAGCTAACATCCAAAGGGGTATCAAGATTATCAGAAAACTAGGTAATGAAAAGGAGAACTAACTTAAGACAGATAGAAATACATATACAAATAGATAAGCACCATCATTCTTGTACAAAATTTTCTTCTCCAACATATAACCATGTCATGAAAATGAGCCTGAAGCATCGTAATATCATAAACGAATAAAATTGTGTATGTTTAATATTAAATCTTTAGGATGCTAAATTTATAAAATTGCATGCATTTGCTACTTTTATTGAGAGAAAAAAAAGCGGACTGCCATATTTTCTGAGTTTTTTGTAGTTGTGGAAATCTTTTTTAAGATCTATCATCTATTGGACCCGTATAATTCTTTCTATTTTTCCAATTTTCATAACTTTAAAAAAAATTCTTGCATAGGCTATTGAAAAGGGTCGAGATCTAGCACCAGGTGAGTTGCATTTACATATCCATTCACATGGTCATGATGGAAAATCTTTTGTTGGTTAAAGAGCTCGAATTTACATGTAACTAGAATTATCTATAATTACATTCACTATATGTATTCGTTGGTGGAAAATTGTGTAATCATTTTATTTTTTTCAATTAACGGTCTCTCTCTCGATTTTTGAATATATCCTCTGCTCGCCACTCTTTTTATCATTCCAAATTTATCTTTGTCCTGTTGATAAAAATCGGTAACCCACAATGCCTCCACCATTGATAAATCCAGACACCTCTGCCCAGGAAACCTGATTTCTCCAATTTTTATCTGTGCCTTCAATACTAGTTAAAATCACAAACGATTAACATGGTCTTTTGGCTTAGAGACCATGCTATTATTCTCCTGGTATTCCATCACTCTCCTCTACTCTCTCTAGTGTTTGTAAGGGCCTATAACACGAAAGTCATGACAAATACAAGATACAATAGAATATATTTGAAAATACAAGTGATAGTTTGAGCAGTTTGCTCAATCAGATTTACTGTGTAGCAAACTAGCCTCCAAGTTATTCTAACATTATATTGACATTCCAAGTTAGTGAAATACGCCATCCCCCAAACAACTTATTCTCAATATTATAACTCTTATTGCCTTTTATTTTAGTTCGAGCAATCAATTTTGTTATGTAGTTGCTTATAATTAATGTCTAATGTGGTATTCTGTAGCACTTGAAAAGTGTTTGGACATTTCAATTGTGATTGTTTTGCAACTCCCAAATGTTACACTCTTCAAGTTTTCATAAGTGTTATCTTTTTTGTAGTCCTGTAGTAATTCTGGAATCCAATTTCTATCGCTTTGGTCATATCGATTGCTTCATTGTTGGCTGAAAGTGTTGGTTGTTCCTGGATGATCTTCTTTGTCTTCTCCTTGGTAGGGACTTTGAACACTTTTTTTTCATCCCCTTTGATCCCTTTCTTTCGACAATCAATTTTAGCATGTTAATACTAGTTGATATTATTGCGGTTCTTATATATAAATTTCACTAATTATCATTCTCTTTTATCAGAAAAGTATCTAGAAATATTATAGAATCAAACACAAACTTAATATGATGTTGATCAATTGCAAGAATATCATCATGCCACATGAGGAAAAAAAGAAAAAAAGGATAAGTGGTCTTAGAGCGCAAGAAAAAACATTTTATGGGACGAATCATGCCATGTACGAATTCTTAAACAATAGAAACAAAAAAATTTGGATGACTTTATGACACGATTTATTCCTCCACTAATTGACCAATTCTTACTCCCTACTTGTTTATGCAGTAATGTGGATTGATTTCTTCAACCTCATCTAAGTCAAACACTCATATGACTCTGTAACTCCTACTCCAGCTAATGTTCATGAGGCTCATACATCAGTTTCGGAAGAAGATTTTGGTTCTCCAATCTCTCTTAGTTAGTATTATTGGCTAAATATTGTTTTTTTTTGCAAATACTTTAAGTTTTTTTTCTTGGAAATTTTGTTATGATTGTTTTAAACAGTTATACAATCTGAAGTCTCGTTGTGTTTTGGACTTGTAGAATATTTAGATTTTATGTTAATTAAGTTACTTTTGCAACTTTAATAATCATGTTTGAATAGTGATTTTGTCATAAGTATTTTGTGTCATTAATGTATTATAAAAAGTACAGGGATGAAATTTTATGATGAAGTTTGTAACAATATTTTCGTCGCGGATAAAAGGTGTAAAAATGTATAAAAATAAAACGGTAACGGTAAGCGGCGAATTTTGAAAATATTTTTGTAAGCTACAGGAGAAATGTATAATTTTCGAAAGTAATAGGCGACGGAAATTGAACTGATAAATTTTCGATCATACTCACGAGACAGGCCGATGAAATATCTTATAGAGTTAAGTGACCAAAAGTAAATATAACGACCATTTTTTTTGGTCGTTAGTTTTAACAACGGAAGAGATCGTTCGCGCAGTCTTGCTAAACTTATGATGGATTTGAGTTTTCCTTGATAAATGGTTACCTATGCGCATAATACCGAGGTATGAATTTCCGTCGCTAGACAAAAATAGCGACAAAATAAGGTATTTAGCGACGCATTTCATCGGTCGGTAAACACTTTTTTGAAGTGATTGCACATGTGGAACTTGAGGGAATAATTCCTAGGGTTTTTTCTTTATATACGTATGTTATGAATGAAATGCATAATGATGGCTCTATATAAGGTTGGTCTCATACGAAGTTGATTTCACTTGATATGCATGTCGTTGGTCTAGAATACCTTATATGAGGTTGAATACACTTGTTATGATGTTATATGATGTAAAGGCAATGCTCATGGTCTCTTTTCTAGTTTACTTAGTTTATATGGGGTTGTGGGCTTCACATAGACATTACACTAGATGACTTGAATCGGGGTTATGGGTATGGTCTTGTAATGTATTGATGAAATGTTGTTTTAGATTTATTATGATGTTTCTCTTAAACACATAATATGAAAATGTCATGTTGTGATTATGTTATGGACTTGGCTATATTCTTGGAATGTGCATAAAGGTTTTAAAAGTGAACTTAGCATGCTTGTACTAAAATGTCCCTTTTGCATATTTCCGAATGATTTACTTGCTATGTTTTTTTTCATACTTAGTACATGTGGTTTGTAATAAACCCATATTTTCTTTCTATTTCACAATAATGTAGGTTCGCGGGCGGAAGATGGCAATTTGAAGGGTTCAGGCCAATTTTCAAGAAGCTTGATAGATTCCCAATTGGTGAATTCCTGAATCTGCGAAGCTAAGCCCATCATCTAGTTCATGCTATTTGATTAGTCTAATGAAATTGTTCAATTTCTTTTCTTGTAAAGACTATGTTGTATTCTCTTATGAGAAATCTTGTAATGTTCTAAGGGTCATGTCCCAAATCTTGTACTCTTATGTTAAATGGTTGTGTGAGATGATTGTAGACTATTTTTGATATATGAGAATCTATATGAACTTCAAATGTGAGGTTGTTAATTTTTCTGTATTTTTATTTACCTATGAAATTCAATGGTGTATGCTAAGGGTTTGTCTAAGGCCTCTTAAAAGACGAAGACGTCGGTTACTTCTAGGGGTGCTTCTCGGTCGTGAAAAACTTGGTATCAGAGCATGAGGTTGAATAATCATAGGAATGATGTCTCATAAAACCACGTCTATGTATAGTTTTGTTCATAATTGTGAAGCGTGCCACACTTATAAATGAAAGGCTATGTGATGCATAGGTAATTCTCACTTCTTTGGTATTCTTAAGTCGTGCCTTAAGAGTCGTATTCTAATCATTTTCTTGTGGTTATAAGCTGTGACTACTAAAAGGGCAGCCTCAAAAAGGATTAAAGGGGAGATTGCTAACGCATGAGTTCCTCCTCAAAACAACTAAACTCCTCCTCAAGATAAAGTTCCTCTAGGTAGCCAAGTTCCGGTCAATCCTCTAGTCATGTTGGATTGAGAGATAATGGTGGATTTCCTAAAATTGACCCAAGTCATGGCTACTAAGCGGCAAGTCTAGATGACCAAGTAAACCTAAAGTTTGCAGATACCCTAAGTAAATCAAAAAGCTCGTACCATGGCCTCTCATTTCAGAGACTTCACAAGGATGAATCCCCAATGTTTTTTGGGAATCAAGATCCTCAAGACTTTATTGATGAGGATTATAAGATCTTGTACGCTATGGGGCGGAGTTCAAATGATATGGACGAGCTAGCTGCTTACCGACTCAAGGATGTGACTCAAACTTTGTCCATTCAATGGAAAAACAATTGGGCTTTGAGAGCGGGTCCCGTAAGTTGGAAATTTTTTAGGAAGGCGGTTCTTCCAAAGGTAGAAAACAAAGTCAAAAGTGGAAGAGTTCATCAACCTTCGTCAAGGAGTGTATAGTGGTTCAAGAATACTCTTTTGAAATTAAATCAAGTTTTGCCAGTACGCAATCTGCTTCTTGTCTTTCTTTGGTGTCCTATCCTATATATGAAATGGCCATTTTGTGACGACATTGGGGCCGCGATGACTTGTGGGAAGAAATGTCGGGGCCTCAATGCTTCTTGAGCAGCATGTACCTTTCTGGTTGATGGTACATCTCAACATGTGGAGGGAAAATAAGTCTTAAGAGGAAAAATAGGGATGCGAGAGGGAAAGGCCCTACTGAAATGGAGTACTTCTTAAGGTATGTTTGAAATCCCATACAAAACTAAATTTAAGATTAGATTCTTGAAACAATTCCTTCTTTCTGATTTCCTCATGGCTACCAAGATAAAGGTTTCTAACCCTAAACCAACCTCAAAGGGGGAAAAAGGTTGGGGGGTCCAATGTGAGAAAACTATTTGCTAAATGTGGCAAGAAGCATATGGGAAATGTCTATGGTTACATATACTTGTTTTGGTTGTGGGAAAGAATGTCCACATGGTGAGGATTGTCCCTGGCCAGCGTCAGGTAGGGAGAGTAATCAAGCACAAGAAAGCGGTCCAAGTTTCGATGCTCATAAGAAGAATTTTTTCTATGCTATCAAGCCTAGGGGTGATCACGAAGGTTCTCCCATTGTTGTTAGCGGTATGTTGCAAGAATTTTAAATTAATATTTGTACATTTCTAGATGCCGGGTCCACTTTATCTTTTGTAATTCTTTTAGTGTTTACGAAGTTTGATGTGCTCCCCGATGTCTTAGTTGAACCTTTATCAGTTTCTACCCCAGTGGGTGACTCCATTGTTCCTCACAGAGTCTTCCGGATTCGTCCCATACTATTGTCCAATAGAGTTACATTGATATTGGACTTTGATGTGATATTTGGGATGGATTGGTTACATGCTTCTTTTGGTTCAACTTATTGTAGAACAAGGGTAATTAAATTCAAATTTCCTAATAAACCAGTTTTAGAATGGAAGGGGGGAAACTCAATCCCTAGAGATCAAGTTATTTTGTGTCTAAAAGCTTGCAACATGATATCTAAGGGATGTCTCTATCATACTGTGAATGTCAAGGACCTTGAGTCCAAGGCTTCTCCTTTGGAATTGGTCCCCGTAGTGAAGGACTTTCCGGATGTCTTCCCCAATGATTTACCTAGTATTCCTCCCAAACAGGAAATAGATTTTGGCATAGATTTGATGCCGGATACAAAACCCATTTAAATTCCTCCTAACCGGATGGCTCCGAACAATTTTAAAGAATTGAAAAGGCTCAATCAAGGATTATTCTATATGAGGGTTTTATCTAACCAATTAATTCTACTGTGGTTCTCTAGTATTATTTGTGAAAAAGAAATTGGTCTCTTATATGTGTTTGACTACCGACAATTGGAATCAAGGGTTCACTATTAAGAATAAGTATCGCTCTTCCTAGGAATTGGATTATTGTTTGATCAACTCCAAAGGTACGGGTTACTTTTCAAAAAATGATTTGGAGATCGGGTATACCCGAATGAAGAGTTAGAGGAGTTTGACATACCTAAAATGGTTTTTCGAAATATGGTCATTATAAGTTCTAGTCATGTCTTTTGGTCTAACTAATGCCCTAACGACCTTTTATTGACCTTAATGAATAGAGTGTTCTGTAAATTATCTTGATTTCACATTATACTTGTCTTTATTGGGATATCTTTGTATATGCCTATAGTGAGGATGACACATGGGTCATTTGATGGATAGTATTTTTCAAAGTCCTCAAGGAATCAAAAAACTCTTTTCTAAATATAGTAAGTGTTAATTTTAGTTGAGCTCGGTTGCTTTTCTTGGTCACATTGTTTAAAGTGAGGCTATAGAGGTCGATCCAAAAAAGAGGAGGTGGTTAAGAAGTCCTAGACCTTTGACTCCAACCGACATTCAAAGTTTCTAGGGTTTAGCCGAGTATTATAGGAGATTTGTTGATGGTTTTACATCCACCGCTTCTCCTTTGACAACCTTAACCTTAAAGAAAGTTAAGTTTGAGAGGTCGGAAGCTTGTGAAAGGGGTTTTCAGAGTTAAAGATATAAAAATTACCACCTCCACTCGCAGTTTTTGTCTTTTACCGGAGGGTCCCAAAGGGTTTGTTTGTGTATTGTGGGACACTTCTCGTTAGGGGGTTTTGGTTTGTGTCTAATGCACATTAATTGATAGAATATGCCTCTAGATAACTCAGGTACATGAAAAGAACTATCCAACTCATGATCTCAAAATTAGTGGTGGTAGTTTTTACTTTGTAGATATGGAGATACTATCTATATGGGGTGCATGTAGATGTGTTCACCGACCATAAGAGTCCATAATGTGTGTTCACTCAAAAGGAGTTAAATCTCCGACAAAGAAGATGGTTAAGGACTATGATATGAGTGTCCTTTACCACCCCGACAAAGCCAATGTGGTTGTGGATTCTCTAAGTCGAATGCCAATGGGTATTTTGGCTCATGTTTCCGATGGTAATAAAGAGTTACTGAAAGATTTGCATAGATATGCCTTGTTGGGTGTTCGGTTAGAATATTATCCACAAGGGGGTTCCATGGTTCATCATAACATCGAGTCATCTTTAAGGGTTGAGGTGAAGTCTAAGAAACATCTTTATTCTTTATTGATGGAGTTGAAGGAATTGCTTCTTAGTAAGTACAATGAGTCATTCTCCCAAGGGGAGATGGTATACTTAGGTACAAAGGATCATTGTGTGTACCCGATGTGGATAACTTAAGGAGACAAGTTATGGAAGAATCTCATGGTTACCGATATTCTCTTCATCTGTGTGACACAAAAATGTATCATGATCTACAAGATGACTATTGGTAGAACGGTTTAAAGAAGGATATTGCAGAGTTTGTGGCCAAATTCCCAAATTATCAACAAGTAAAGGCCACATGCCTACTTGGAAAGGGGAAGATTTCATTATGGATTTCATTGTGGGTTTTCCTCGTACACAAAGGCAAAATGATTCAATATGGGTTATTGTTGATAGGTTGACAAAAATCTGCCCATTTTTACCCTGTCAAAGCTACTTATTCGGCGGAGGAATATGCCAAAGGGATCGCCTTGTCTATCATCTAGGATAGGAGTCCCCCCTTTCACTGTCGATTTGGAAGGCAATCAAAGTGCGTTCGGTATCATCAGGTGAAACGTAGTACCACCCCGCATTTCATCCATAAATGATTGTTTGGCGGAAACAAAGCCATCCAGACCTTAGAATTTTGCCTACAATATAGTCTATCATTCAAGTATCTTCATGGCACACTTTGAGGCCTTTTCGGGGATAGTCGATCGCCAATTGGGGGTGGTGTGAGGTGGTTGTTTTTTTGTTTTTCTATTAGGTCCCCAAGCAATCTATGAGGTTGTAGAAAAGTCCAACTTATAATGGATCATCTGAAGACAACCCAAAGTCGGAAAAAATCTTATGGCGATAATAGAAAAAGGGACCTTGAGTTCATGGTAGGTGATTTGGTCTATATGAATGTATCACCCATGAAAGGGGTGATGAGTTTCGGTAAAAAGGGGAAACTTAGTACCCGGTATGTGACGTCATATGAGGTTGTGAAACACATTAGAAATGTTGCCTATGAGTTGAAATTACCAATTGAGTTGACTTCGGTGCATCCAATTTTCCATGTGTCAGTGCTCAAAAAGTGCATAGGTGATCTGGTGTGTATCCTTCCTCTAGAAGGTTTAGAAGTCAATGCTAACCTTTCCTATTAAGAGGTCCCGGTTGAGATCGTAGACCGTAAAGTGAAGAAGTTGAGGAATAAAGAAGTAGCCTCCGTAAAGGTTCTTTGGAAGAACCAATTAGTGGAAAATACTACTTGGGAGGCCTAGGCCGACATGATGTCCGGATATCCTCACCTTTTTTCGTCCTCTTCTAGTAAAGGTTAAGGTTAGTAACTCTCTTAATCTTGGATTTGAAGGGTCAAAATTGTGTTTCGAGACTTCTATGATTTTTACTTCATTTTTGCATGATCTTGTGAAAACCCATGTTCCATATATTGTCACATCCGGAGAGCACCCCAGATGCAACCAGCGTCGTCGTCCTCTTTGAGGACTAAGACAAGCCCTTAGCATTCGTTATAACATGTCATCAGTTAAAAATGCAGAAAATTTTAAAACTTTTAATACTATGTGAAGTATACTTAGACTTTATACATAACATTCATAAAAACATACGTATGATATTCTAAAATTAGTCTCATATAAAACCATCTAACGAGTACGAATTTGGACTTAGCCAATAAACAGTCAATACGCCATATAGGCCTTAATAAAAAAAGAATCCAAAGAGGTAAACGGAATAAATAGTATTCTTAATCACTACTAAATTCTTCATAAGCTAGAGTACGAAAAGATAGAATCCCCGAACATGAAGACCTACCAACACTGGGTGAAAGAGTTCCAAGCTTCTTTAATCGACCTTCTTAATCATCAATTGACGGACCCTACAATTGTAGTAATATAAAATAACGGGGTTAGTACGCCACATGTACTAAGTATAGATATATGCATATAACATTTAAGGACATGCATGAAATGGGATATTTTCTTACAAATCATGCTAAGTCATATGACTGTTTTCAATGCACATAACATAGCACATATATATGTTAAGGATTCCATAAACATAAAGCATGATCATAATCAAAGACATATTTTCATCGAGTCATTTTAACATTTGATATTCAATAGATCATAGAAACATAACATACATCACACTTACCAATGATCCCATCCCCAACCTACAAGTGCAATGGTCATGTGAAGCCCCATAACCACACACAACCAAGTAGATAAGATAGGAAACCATAAGTACAACTCATGTAACTTGTAACATAAGTAGTCATCACCTCATAAAGCAATATGGACCAATAACATGTTCATTATCGTAACCAACTTCATACTACATAAGAAAATTACCATAGAAAATCATTATACTTCATCATAAATCATAGATCTAGAGTTAGGAAGAAAAAACCATTTTGTAGAGTAAAAACCCTATGAGTTGAATTCTTGAAAACCATCTTTGAAAGGACCTCTTGGGGAAAGGAATCCCAAGAGTGAAGAACCCATACCTTATTGACGAATAATACACGAATTTTGAAGAAACACTTGAAGTTTTTGTCTTCTTCCTTAAGATCCATCTTGTTCTTCATGGATTTGGAAAATATGAGTGTTGTCTGACAGACTGATGAATTCGTTTGTGAATCTTATTTTAGTTGTAAAAAAGTGGTTCTAAAACTGACCTGAATCATATATAAGACCGTCCTAAATATATCCAAAATACCCTTCACTTAAGTGGGACTTTTTGTGAAGTTAAATTACAAAAATACGACTTTAACGAATCTGGGAAGTGGATGCGCGTCGCGGGGACAATTCCCATTCTTTTTCTGAATTTTTGGGTCGAGGAAGTGAGCCTCGTGTCAGCCTTGTGTCGTGATCCTTCCTCTAAAATCTTGAGGCAGTGAGCCTCATATGGGCTGCGTCGCGTAGCAGCCCCTTGGTTCCAGCTCGTGTAGGCTATTTTGGGCCTGCCTTCCCATGTTGGAGTCCTCCCCAAGGACCCTTCGGGTGGTCCTTGGGGTGTCGTTACCAGACGTTTGGACACTTTTTACCACACTCTACCTATCTAATGTATTTTTATAAGTTTTGGACTTCATTTGACACTTTGAAACCTTCACCAAACATAGGGATGTCAACTAGTTCAAATTAGCTAGTTTCTAAACGTCAAGGTCTTTCTTTGTTGTTTTGTCTCAAACCTTTTCTAGATGAACTTATTACATTAATATAGGTACGTAAACATTATTTTAACTATTATTTAATAGGCTATGATCTTGTCTAAATCATGGCATATCCGGAGTGTTACATATATTCATGAACTTTATACTCGTCATACTTGTTGATACTTGATTACATGTTTTTTGTAGTAAGTTATGTAACATTACTTGTGAAATTGATCAAGTGTGAAGTAATACAATTATGTATTGTTTCCTTTTGAATATGTATATCTATACGAGAAGGAGAAGGACATTCCTCCTTGCAATATGGGAAATAATGAAATATGTGCATTTTGGTGGTAAATACAGTTCCTACCTTATTGTGATGCATTTTTTATGTTTGATAATGGAGTGGATGTTCCCTCCTTTTTATTGATTTTAATTATTTTGTTTTGGTTGGGCTTCTAGTCTCAAGTCGTTAATTAAAAAAAGGTGTTTAAAGTGTCATTCGAGGATTAATGGTCCCCAAGGGGGAGATATTGTTACACCTAGTAAATTCGATTGCTTAATATAGGGCATCATGACTAGTTCAATGACTTTACAAGGGTTATAAAGATGTTAGAGGTCCTATTTTTATGTTAGTCTATGAAGATAGGTTAATAAGAAATTACAAACGACCATAATGATGCGGTAATTTCACATATGAGGGTTGTTATTAAAAGAAGTTCTCATGCAATTCCAAATGAGCTAATGATTATGATATACAAGGGTGTTAGTCTCATATGACCTATACTAAGCTATGATGATTAATAAAGGCTTAAAGATATTTCAAAAAGGGTCACTATCTTAGAACCGAGTGAACTAGATATGAGAGGTGTCCTTTCCCAATGTGGGAAGGTAGATTCAGAATGGTTCTCACGAGATAGATATTACAATGCAATTGTGCATAAATAGGGTCTCAAGTGTGTCTTTTAGTTCTTGAACTATGTTCCCCCCATAGGAATACTAGCTAGTGGATCCACCTAGAATGCTATGTTCATGTTTTAGTACTACCTTGGCAAGTAGTCCATCTTCTATTTGTGTTGGGTTTCATGACACCGGATTCCACATTTAGCTCATGTGCTCTATGTCGGTTAAGGAAATAGTTCCTGAAAGTAAAATGAAGTAATAAAGTGCACACTAACTAGAGTGACTTAAGGGGTTTGACTTAGTCTAGGCATGGGTATGGGACTCTACATATACATTGCACTAGATGTCCTTGAGGGGAGTCCTAGGAGGTTGTTCTTACGTTGTTATAAAGTAAAGTATATGCATATGTTAACTTTACATGTGATAATCCTATATATTAATAGTTTCACGTAGAACAAGTTATTGGCCTATATTGTTATATATAATGATGACTACTCTTGATGTTATATTATGTGAAGTTAGCAGTTTTATCAGCCTGTATGTTAACTTGGTAAGTAGGGGTTATGGGACTTCACTGTGGGTCATTGTCTTGTTAAAGCCCTTTTGGGGGGGGTATTAGTTTTGGGTAATAGTCTTGGATATGTTGAAGTGGTCTGAACTCTTATACATGAATTGTTATTATAGTATTATGTAGGAGTTAGTTGCGCCTATATGACTCTAATGTGACATTGTGCATGTTGACTTGACATGTTATGATTATGTTGGTCTTGTATATATGTAATTGTTTTGATTATTATTTGGTCTTTGGATTGTGCATGATCCTATTTGTGCACTAAGGCTTTCAAAAGTGACTTAGCATGATAAAATATCCCTTTATGCCTGATTTTTAAGCTTGTGTGTGCATATGTTTCCATACTTAGTAAAAGTAGTGTACTAACCCATATTCTTTTATTTTTCCCAAAAATGTAGGTTGTGGTCGTTGAAGTATGAGGCTACTGTGGAAGTAAGTCTTGGTATCCTTTCCCCAGTGTGGGTAGGGTCTCAAGAACCGAGGATTAGGCCTTTTTCTTATGTTCTATACCTATGTTACCTGCTATAGTCTTAAGACATTTGTTTCACTCTTATTGTTCAAGTCATTGTCGTAAGACCTATGTGGCAATTATACATTTTTGGAAGGCCTATACCCGAATGTTCTATTCCTCTTTACATGGTTTTATATGAGATGATCTTATTAGACTATCTTCTCGTATATTGCTTATGTTTCCTAGGTGAGAAGCCTATGTAAGCTTCCTATGTGAGGAGTCTATGTAAACTCCAAATATGTAGTATGTGAGAGGTCTATGTAATCCTCACTTGTATATATGAAAAAAGTTTTAATTCTTCCGCATTTTAAACCTATGATATGTTATGACGAATGCTAAAAGGCTTGTATAAGTCCTCTTTGAGGATGATGACATCGTTGACGTCTAGGGGGTGCTCCCTGGTCGTGACAGGAGAGGCCAAACAAGCTACTTCGAATTGTCCGGATGTTGGTGAACTAAAGAAGAATTACTTGTATCACCTCCAAGCTAAAGAAAATTCAGATGAAGGTACCGGTAAATTATAGTTTTCCTTTGTGTTATTCTTTGATACGGTTGTTTGGTTCCTTCTAAGTAGTGGGAGACATTGTGAATGTTTTGGGTTGAATGGTTTTGTTCTTCTCTTCTATTCTATTCAACCTTGAGAGTTAGAACTTTCTAGTAGCATATGTTGCATATATTTAGGATCTAACCTGAAATATTTCATTGATAATCCTGTGAATATGCAATTGTCATTGGATATGTTATATGGTAATATGAATTAAACGTTTTGTCTTTTCATATTGTTATGGCATTTAATAATTGAATTACTTAAATGTTACATGAGTAAACTTGTAGCAGTTTAACAGTGAAACTCTTGAAAATGTTGCATAATTGTGTTTTATGAGAAGCGGGCATAAAGTGCTTAGAAATAAAGTGATGAGTATGATGATATGTGGAGAAGGAAGTTCCTCCTCTATGAAATGAGAAGGTAGAGTCTTATTGCATATTAGTTATAGATGTTGTTCCTACTTTATTGTTGTGTTTTTCAGTCTCTTAATTATGTGGAGTTGATTTTTCTCCTATCTATGTGTATTGTGGATGATGTGGTATTGTTATGAGCTGGTAGTATTGAGTCTTTACTCTTGAAAGTGTATTTGCGTCATTCGAGGGCGAATGTTTGTCCTACGTTGGGAGAACGGTAACAACCCCGCAAACGAACTAGGGTTAAAGTATGATTCAATGCATGTTTGGTTATAAGTTAATAAGGTTTTATATGGATGAATATAGGAATCATTAGAAATTGATTTGGTAGCTTCGGAAGTCAAACCTCTAAGACGACCAAGAACGTTTGGAAACTAGTCTTTTGGTGTGCTAGTGTGTCCTTGTTTGTTTTGAATGTTTTAAGGTGTTTTATGGATCCTAAAATTAGTGACGATGACCCTAACACCTAAAGGGACACATATAGGGTCAAAACATTAGAACACGACTCCCCAAGGACCGACCAATGTGTTTTTGAGGAAGATTAAATGTGTGGCAAGTAGGCTGCCAAGGCAGCAACCAGGCATCCTGTTTTTGAAGCTGTCTTCACGTCTCACAACCTACAACACTTAAGGGAAAATGCTCCCGCAATTGGTCTTGTCACGAACCTTGCTGCCTGCAAAATTAAAATATTCCCAAAACTAAGATTTAGAGGTGTCCCTAGGCGCAGGCAAAGCCCAGGTCCCAGATTTGGCCCGCGTTGTTTTAAGAGGTCCAATAGATTGGTTAAAAGGTCCAACAAGATTAGGGGTAATTTTGGTACTTTGGGGATTGTTTAAAAATTGTTATTGAGTCATTTTAACCCCGAAATTCACCAATAAAAAAACCCTCAAACCAAAAGAAGAGCTCTCCATTCCTTCTCCCCAAAACTTTCATTTTTGAAGCTTTTGAAGCTCCAAGAAAGAAACCAAATTCTCCAAGTTTTTCAACCCAATTTCGTGGTCTTTCTACCAATAAGGTATTGTGATTTCATCCTTGATTCTTCTATCACTGAAGGAGCCAATTTCAAAGGTTCTTCAAAGATATTCAAAAACCTTAAAATCCTATTTTGAATTCTAAGCATGGGTTCTTACATGAAAGGGTTTAGATTGATGTTTTATGTATTTATAAATGTTAATTGATGGTTTTAAGACAAAAACTACATGAACTCATGTATTCCTTCAATTCCTAGTTTTGGCTCTAAAGTGGGTGAATTGATCAAGGCTTAATCTTGTTGAGTTCATGTGTAGATTGTTGTGGGCTATTGAATTATGTATTGATTATTGTATAAATGTTCATATAAATATTTATAAGGATGATGTCTATATTGAGTATTGATGAATCATTTATATAGATGAATTGTTTGGCTTAGTCTTGTGTATATTGTTTTGTAAGGGATCTAGTTGTTCTTTGAATTTTGTTGGAAGGCTAAGTAAGTGGGATGATGGCTATGAGAGGTTGGTGATTTGAACTAATTCCTTGATCCGTAATGACGTTCATAATGTTATTGATTTGTAGGTCCACTTATGGTGGGTGGTGTTTAATTGTTATATTTGTCATGAACATGGCCTTGTTGGCATTATTATGTTATTTATGGTATATCAGATATGGTATTTGGTGAAGGTATAAAGTAAAGGTATAATTGAAGGTGCTGATGTATTTGTTTTTATATATCTTATAGTGGTGATACAATTGATATGATTGATGTTTCTGCTTCTCTAGTTTATTGTATATTGATGAGGACTAGGAAGAGCCTTTTAAAAAATAGAATGTATTTTTTATTGTTAGACATTGTCCCTATTTGGTACTTGTATTGTTTGATGATTTTCATGAATGACATTATAGGATAGTTACCCTAGAGTAGGTGCTCTTCTTGCATAACTAAAATGAGTTATTCTAGAGTATGTCCTTGACTCTGGTATAAGAACCCCTAAGCCATGTGGCCCCTTGTTGATGATCTAGAACCCTACGTGAGTAAAACCTTTAATAGAACAGAAGGCTAAGACGTAAAGCCTTGAATAATGAAAATAAGGTCAAGAATGTGAACCTTGAATATGAAAAGAAGGTTAATAAGAAGCCTTGAAGTGAAAGAACGTAGTGGTGTCCTTCTGGAGTTGAATGATGGATTTAGGGGTA
This sequence comes from Solanum habrochaites, assembly GCA_027704765.1. NCBI lineage: Eukaryota > Viridiplantae > Streptophyta > Magnoliopsida > Solanales > Solanaceae > Solanum > Solanum habrochaites. The sequence continues at coordinate 187,889 of JAKWJA010000490.1, read as the reverse complement.
GTTTGGCTAGAATGGCATGAAACATCTCTGAGGAAATCATAAGAGTTATGTTAATAGTCCATGGTTGGCAGCCCTACTGGACCCATCCTTGGAAGAATAAATATTATGAGTAGTTAGGGAAAAGTTATGGTACCTTCTCTAATACACCTATTGAATGATTTACTCTATGAGAACAAAGGCAAAGCTCCGAGTGAATATGCTTGTGGTAGTAGCTTTTCTTTAGATTAGACTAGAGTTATATTCCTTAACCATGTGCTAACATGGGATGATTACTAGTTCTACCTTTGACAAGTAGAAACCTTCCACGGTGTGGGGTCTTATGACACCTGATTTCATACCTATCTAGTGTGGTTTATGTCTATTATTGTCTTTCTCATCATATGGTATGTACACTCTAGTCATTGGATAGGTTCTACAACATATAGCTAGTGGAATGGGACGATAATTATACATTGCAAAAGTAGGCTTTGAAGATGCTAGGTGAGTTCCCTATGTCCTCCGAGACTATTATGTGAAGCCCTCTAATTGATTGCTTGTCTATTAAATGACTCTAATTAATAAGGTTCGATTAGTAAAGAATGTAAATTTAAAGGTTCTTATCTAGGGTAGCTTTAAGGATCACATAGGTGTGCTTGAGAAGGGTGTAGGGACAGTCTTTTCATGTCTTACTCAAGTGAGTCTTAGAGTAACTTTAGCTAGAGGGTCTAAACTAATGAAAATGTTACTTATTGAATATGGAATATGTCTTATAAGTGGTTGTTGACTTGTACTATGTCTTTTAAACTATTATGATGAAGATTTCTATCAAAAGAGCATTAGAAGTATGTTTTAAAGTAATTGTCTGGTTTTGCATGGTTTTCTTGCATGTTCACCATACATAGTGCATTAAATGTGCTAATTCCATATGTTGTCTCTATTTCTAAAAATATAGGTGGAAAGTGAGGATTGTCTTAGAAGTTGAAGCTTGGGAAATATTATTCTCTCAAGAAGCTTGGTATGTCCTCATATGTTCGACGACATGACCTATGTTTTAATTTCTTTTTTCTAAAAGAATTTGTAATAAACTATGCTTCTTTTCAAATTGATTTAAGGGTTGTGACCCTGTGATATTATATGTGTCTATGATGGCTTATGAAGAGACTTAGTTCTTTCTTATATTTTATAAAGATTTGGATTATTATTATGAAAAGTATTAATTCTGCACTACTTTTCATATATATGCTATGAATGATGTCTATAGGCTTATATAAGACCTCCGAGAGGTCGAATACGCTGTGTAACTTCTAGGGTAAACCTTTGGGTCGTTATAGAAAAGGGTTGAATCCATAGACTCAAAAGTGAAAGATCTAGATTACTTCTCGAATATGAGTCAGCTGGTAGACACACATATACATCCATCAGGTAGTTAGAGCAACAATTGTAGGAGTTGCCTTGCTAGTTAGAGCAACAATTGTAGGAGTTGCCTGCATCACTAACTCAAATAAAGAAAGGCGATGTTTCCTATGATACCATTCAAAACCAAAACAAAGATTATCACTATATTTCTATTAAAACAAGGAGTGTAAAAGAACTTCCAGTACCGATACCTACAAGTATTGAGAGGAAATAGATGTTGCATATGTTGAGGACAACGAGGGTGAAATGATATTATTAAGAAAATATCAATTGAGATAGTGGAACCTGAAGAGGTAGCAAACAGCCGTAAAGTTTTTAAAACGACTAAAGAGGCAGACGAGCCAACCATAAGAGTGTCACGGCCAGTGCAAGAAATACCTAGGACATCACCACAATTTCCACACAAGCTGACAAAGAAGGTCGAAGAAGGTAAATTTTTCAAATTCTTAACTATGCTTCGGCAGGTTTTTGTTAACATTCCTTTGGTAGAAGCTTTGGAACAAATGGGGGGATATTCCAAGTTCATGAAGGATTTGGTTAAATATAAGAGGTTGGCAAATTTTAAGGCGGGAGATAATTTGCATCATTATAGCGATATGTGACAAGGTCACTTATGCAGAAGAAAGAGGCCTCTACAACTTTCACTGTCTCATACACAATTAGAACATTGAATTTGCTAAGGCGTTGTGTGATTCTAGAGAAAGTATTAACTTGATGGCATTGACCATTTACAAGTAGTGGTTTTGCATATCCCAAACTAATGTCCATGCGGTTATTGATGGAAAACATGTTAGTTAAATGGACTATGGGTGTTCTCTATGATGTATTTATTAACATGGTAAGCATCACTTTTTCTAGCAGATTTTACTATGTTGGATTGTTAGGTGGATTTTGGGTAAGCCATTTTGGCCACGGGTAGAGCACTTGTTGACATGGCAAGTGCAAAGCTGATGTTCAGTAAGAACGATCAAGAAATGAAATTCAGTGTGTTTAAATCGATGAAATAGTCGCGAGATATGAGTGTGGTATTAGTTATTCATATAGCAGAAGAAGAAGTTATAGAAGTGTTTATTGAAGAGAGGTTGATTTGAGACCTTAGCTGCCATTATAATGAACTTTAAAGAGGATCTCTGAAGTGACTTCGCAGAGACTGCAAATGTTTTTCAGGGGACGGGTTCTTCCAGATGTGCACCTAAGAAGCTTAACCTAGATTTAAAGAATAGGCAAGCTCCTCCATTTAAGTCATTAATTGAGGAACCACCTTCGTTGTAATTGAAGGAGTTAACTTTCCATCTCATGTATGAATTTTTCAGTGAAGGAAATACTTTACCTGTTCATTTTTTCTGAAAGTTAAAGTAGGGAGAGGGTTCATGCATTGGTGTTGGTGTTGAAAAGGTTCAACAAGAAAATTGGGTGGATAATTGTTGACATCATTGGCATTCCTTTAGGAATCTGCACTAATAAAATTTAGTTAAAGGAGGATTGTCTCCCAAGTATAGAACATCAAAGAAGGTTGAACCCATCAAAGCAACAGGTGGTGAAAACAAACATCAACAAGTAGATTGATGCGGGAGTGGTTTACCCAATACCCCATAGAATTGGGTCATTCTAATACAACATGTCCTTAATAATGGAGGAATGATAGTGGTAGATAGTGTGAAAATTAGTTGATTCCTCCCGATCCTATGACAGGGTGGCGAGTCTGTATGGACGATAGGAAGTTGAACAATTTGACATTATAAGACCATTTTCTAATATCATTCATGAATCAAATATTTGATAGTTTGTTAGATTGAGGTTGCTATTTCTCTTCGGATGGGAACGAAGATATAATCAAATATTTATCACGCCTCAAGATTTGGAAAAGACAACATTACATGTCCTTATGGTACCTTTGCATTCAAACACATGCAATTTGGATTGTATAAGGCTTCTGTCACATTTCAGCGATGTATGATGTCTATCTTCTCACACATAGTGGAAGATACACTTGAAATATTTATGAATGATTTTTCTATGATAGGAGATACTTTGATGGTTGTTTGTTGAATCTTAGTTGGGCACGACAAAGATGTGAATGAGTTAACCCAGTTCTTAACATTGAAAAATACCATTTTACGTTGATATAAGGCATTGTGTTGTGGCATAAAATATCTAAAAAGGACTTGAGATAGACAATTCAAGGATTGAGGTTATTGATAATTAACTAATGCCCATCTTTGTAAAAAGGAATTCAAAATTTTTTAGGGGTATGCAGGGTTCTACCAAAGATTTATCAAGGACGTATCCTTGTGGTAGACAGTTAGAAAAGAAGGCAAAATTCAATTTTTATGATGCATGTTTGAAGGCTTTTTTGTTCTTGAAAGAAAAACTGGTGTAAGCTTCAATCATTATTTCTCCAAATTAGTCTGAACCATTTGAAATGTTGTGTGATGCTAGCAGTATAGTCTTGGGAGTTGTGATAGGGAAAAAGTGGGACAAATCTTCCATCCTATTTACTATGTCATTATGTCCTAAATGGAGCTCAGTGAAACTACAGAGTCAAATAACGGGAAATGTTGATTATTGTTTATACTTTTGAGAAATTTAGGGAAAAATTGTTAGGTAACCAAGGTGGTTACAGCAGACCCTTTTGTTTGAGTTACTTAATGGTGAAAAAAGATGCAAAGGTAAGGCTGATTCGGTGGTTGTTATCATCGTGAAAGTAGATGTTGCATATCTTTGTTGATTTTATTATGTACTAGAGTGTCGGTTATTGGTTTTACTTAATCACTTTAGAAAAATGTATGGTTCTATGTTAAGGGTTTTTATAACATCCTGTCTTAGAAAGAGCTAAATTTAGAAAGCTCTAAATTGAGAATTTTGCAAGTAATCCTTACGTTGTGAGTTTTAAGTCAACTTCAAAGGACCATATTTTTCAGTATAGGACGAGTTAGATGGCCCGTAAGATATCAAAATATAGGTCTTGGAATCCTCTTTCCAATGCCACCAAGTTTTCTATGTTTCATGTTTGGATGAGTTCCACACCGGATTCTAGAATCCGAGTGCTACCGGCGTCGTTAACCTCTCAGAGGTCGCAGACAAGACTCTTCTTAGCTTTCATCACATTCATATCGTTAAATTTGTGGAAAATTTAGAACTTTTAAAACATAATGAAATATACATAGACTTCATATAAAAGTTACGTGGATTCATATACTATAAGCTCAAACGAAAGACTGTTCTACAATTGAAGAATCAATCAAATCAAAAGATCAATATATATAATGTAATAGTTTACCAAAATGGTCTTAATAGAAAGATTTAAAATTAACATTTGAAAAGAAACGCTAGGAACAACATCCACTAGCTATTTCTAAGGAATTAGGCTAGATAAATAAGGGTAGCATCCTCAAACATCAAGAGGACCTACCAAAGTCTGGAGATCGACACTCTAAACAACTTCAGCGAGTCTTCAACCTTCTCTCTGACCTGCACCTAAAAAGATAATAATTGTATAGGGTTAGTACACACCTGTACTAAGTATGGGTGTTGCACACATACACATAAGGATATGCATGATCAAGGAAAGCTCTTCCTAAACAACAGGTCATTTCTGGAATGTAAAGTCACCATACTTTCCTAATCGTTATTTGTGAATTGTGGTATGAATATAAAGTATTTTAATGCATTCAAAGCATACAACTAATTTTCTATATTAATACAAGATCTTATAATCATCAACATAATTTTAAAACAACTTGAGCAAAAATTTTAGATTTTAAAGCCCCCAAACCTGAGAGCCCCTTTCTTGACACTTAGCTTTTTTCAGTCTTTTTCTTCTTCTTGTTATGTAATTCAATGATCTCCTTTGATCCTATGTTTCTCTTACAAGTGCAATGATTCATTGTAGTCCCATACGTACAATGTATCAAGTAAGTAATATGAAGGACTAAGGAAATGATTTAACTACAAATTGGGTATGATATTTTATTAAGCCAATCTTTATTGGCTAAGCCTATCATTTTATTATTGGCCTAATATAAGAAGTCATTATAAGCCAATCTTATTTGGCTATGATCTTTTGCCAATTATATAAAGTCATTATAAGTCAATCTTATTTGGCTTGATCATTTTCATAACATGAGGATTCATTATTGGCTATGACCTTTACTTATTGGAAACTTCATTCTTAACAACATTGGCATTCATATCTCTTACTTTCTTAGTTCGCCTAGAACTTACATCTCTTTTTTCTTGCTATTTTCTTAAAGAAGTCTAAAGCATTAAGATCATGTGAAGCTACATGAAATCCAGTGTCTTCCCCACACCGAAAAGAGGTGATTCACCGATCAAAGTGAATCCTAGATCATGCGAGTTAACATGAAATCCAGTATCTGCCCCACACCAAAAAGGGGTGATTCACCGGCTAAAGTGAATCCATCTCAAGTGTTTACCCCACACCAAAAAAGGGTGGCTCACATCTAAAGTGAACCAAAAACATTCTCTTGAGAATTAATCGACATAGATCATGTGAGCTAAACATGAAATCCGGTGTCTTCCCCACACCGAAAAGAGGTGATCTCACTGGTCAAGGTGAGACCGAAACATACCTAGCTTTCTTAGGTGGAATCCACAGGCTAGTTCCCATGTTGTCTAGACATAGTTTGAAGACTATTAGACATATGGAGACTACTTATCCACCTTGGTAGTAGCCTCATCTCATGAGACTTACATGTGCTGGCACAAGCTCATTGCTAGTCTATCGGTGCTTTGCTCATTTTCTTTTATCTTTTTATCTTTTAGAGTTGACTCAAACATTTTGGAAGCTTGCTTCTAGATTAAGGTTACTTACTCTATTGATGTCTTTTCATCCCTTTCTGTACATTGATGAAATGTGAATTTATCCTTACATAACATAACATCTTTGGTTTTAATGATAGTTGTCTCACGATTATTAACACCATCATATGTGAGTATCTTTAACATAGTTGTCTTAGGTGTAAGTGAGACTTATCTCACTTCTTTTAACACCCCATTCTAGTCACTTTCTTAACTTAGACATCTTTAATTATGTTAATACTCACTTTACCTGCTTACGTTTGTTTGATAGCTTCATATCATCATTTATGGACGATGAGAACTTCATTCAATGACATATGTTCATAGTTCATTTGGTTAGGGCATGTTTTGAATTTTCCCAATGATTGGCATGCCCTTGGACATGGATTCATTGAATTACCTTATATGTGCTTATATTTTCATTTCAATACTTTGGCTATATATTATTGGCATAAAATTAGTATTGGCCTAAGTAATTTGAAAAAAGATTTCATAGCCATCTTTGTTGGCACAAGCCAAAGTTACATTCATTCATGCTTAATTTGGGATACATTATTCATTACCCAATCTTTTAATTATTTAAAGATAACATTATAGCCAATTCCATTCAACATTTTGGATAATGTATTGTTAGACATTTTATTGGCATAAGCCAAACATTCATTTAAGTATGATTTCATGGAAATCCTTTTAGCCAACCTTATAACATAGATTAAACATCAATTTAGTAGTCATTTCGTACATCCTCATATGAAATCTTTAACGAACATGACATTGCCATCAAGTCACGTTTAACCGTAGGTATACACATAACGACCGTAACATCTCAAGACTAGCATTTTTGAACACAAGTTGATGCGACATCATTCATTATATCACGTAAGGAGCACATAAAATCATACATGTACAAAATATAGGTTCACTCGACAATTACAAATCAAGAACCCTACACATTAATATCAACTAGCACCACATGCCAACTACATGATCAAGACTATGTCTATATATTCATTAGAATTGGAAACGAGGATACTAGGGAAGAAGGACGTTCAACAAGAACCTTGAGAAATAACCCTAGTTTTGAGATTTCATAGATTCAAGACGATGGAAAATACTCTTGTAGAAAGAATTCCAGGAAATAAACCCAAGCCTTATGTAGAACTTAATCTACAAACACCACCTTGCACGAAACCTTGAAGAAAACCTTGAAATCGCCTATGAGATTTTCTGTTTTTCTCCCGCTTTGCTTAATGCCTTTGAGTCACGTATCTAAGTGAATGATCTTGAGTTTTTAGGTCGTAGGAACTGATCTTGACTCATTCAACTTAGGTTTAATAAGTTAATCAAATTAATTAATTAATTAATTACTAAAAAGCCCCTCCTAAGTTGACTAAACATAGGAGAACATTGACTTGACCAAAAATCTACAAATTGGTGTTGTCTCCATCCAATATATAAATTTTTATTAATTAATAGTAATTACTAAGTCCCCTAGTCTTTGGACCATAACTAACCCTTTTGTGCCATCCTAGGTTTTTAAGTACTAAGTGTTTCTTGAGTTGTACTATGGTGGGGGGGGGGGGGGGGGGAGGTTAGTGTAAAAATTTCGGTTTTGACAACCCCTTTTATTTAATTAAATAAGTTATAATTTAATTAATTAGTTGACATAGGGTAATTAATAAAGTTACCCTTAAAGTCGTTCTAGACCATACTAACCTTCTGGACGGCCATCCTAGGTTTAGGTATTGGTTGTCTCTTAACTAGACTAGGTAGTAATCACCCGATCGTGTGTTACTATATATTTTATTTCTGTTTGTACTTGTTATTTTGTTATTAGATCATTAGGTTATAGTCTAGAATGGCACTCCTCCCCCCCTAACTACCTCAACCAATTCGGGTTAGGGGGTCCCCCTCTTGGTCCCCCCCCCCCCCGTTTCCACCCCATGTGCCTTTGCCTAATTGCTTGTAATTTTCCTAAATAATATTATTTATGTTCCCTTTGGGAATGTTTACCTTTTTTCCCAAAGATCCTCACTAGGTCATGGGAACTGCTTAATTACATCATCATTTTAAATGGTCTTGTGCTACTGTACTATTGCTTGACACTTGGATCCCCTATACAATAACGTGTGGTTTAACTATTAATGAAACACTATTTTTAGATTAGGGTCTTTATTTGCGGTACATTGCCCAAACATAGATTATTAATGTTAGAAAAATTGCGTATAAACCCTTTAAAGGAAGCCAATATTTTCTACTATGCTCATTAATATTCTAGTATGCGCAAATTTTCTAAATATTGTGGGCATTGGATTGGGACTGACTATTTAACCGCCCATACCTATTCTTAAAACCATGATAGGCCCTTCACTAGACGGTGTATGTTCTGGAATGTTAAAAAGATGGGAGGTACGCTCTTTTAAATATGTTTGTGCAATTATAAAGCTCCCAATAAGGGGGGTGTTGGTATTTCTGAACTCCATAAGCTTAAAACAATTTTTGTAAATATTTTGGGTCAAAATCTGATTTGGGCCAGTTTTACAATACTAATTTACGCTTAGGGTTTTATAAAAAAGATCAAGAAGAGAAAAAAGGATTAAAAAAAAAAAGAACGGCCGAGGATTCATACGAATAGAGGCTTTATTTTGCCAATCGAGGTATGTAGTTTTTCATAGTGTTAGGTTCGTTTTCACACACTTAAATCATGATTTATGTTTTTCAATTTATCCATAAAGATAGAAGAATTTGGTTCTTGATGAGTGTTCTTGAAGATTTTCTTTTTGTTATTGAATTATGGTGGGTTTGATGAGTTCTTGAGATAATTGTAATCAGTTTGAGGGTTTTTTTGTGTAATTGTATTGGTTATTTGAATTTGAGGAAAATATGAGGAAATCTATCGATTTTAGGGGAATTAGGATCAGAAAAAACAAAACGAGAGGAAAATTCATCTAATTTTGCCACGGGGAGGGTCTAGGGAACGCGCCTCAGCTCGCCAATAAGTGGATGGGAGACATCCACAATCGTGGCGCCTTTTGGTGTCTCTGAGGCTTAGGATCTGGCGCTCCACACTAGGTTTGCGCAAAGGTCGCCTGCCCCAACCTTTTTTTCATCATTTCCACCGTCTAAGTCCTTTTGAATTCTACCTTTACTCCCTATTGATTCTAACTACTTTAAACTACATATAAACATAGAGAGATCATTCATAACATTAATCATAACCTTGAATTCATAATTTAAATTTAAAGTAGAGTTAAGAGTTAAGTCTTGAGAGCTCTTTCGAGTCATTTAAAGAAGTATTTTACAATCTTTTAAAACTTGTTTTAAGACTTGAGTACTGGAGTATGAGGATTAGTATAGTTGAGTTTCATTTTTCAAAATGAATATATTGGAACTAAGTATTTCCAAGAGTAAATATTTTTACATTTTAAATGAGGGGAAACATCGATTTTCAAAGTAGTTCATGAGGAGTTTTGAGTACTATCTCTTTCAAGAGAAACCGTTTTGAGTAATAATCTCAAAGTTGAGGATGAGGAAAATGTTTTTATACATATGAGCTAAGTTATATTTTGGGAGTAGTATTGAGCACATAACCTATATGGGGACGAGTTCAGATATCTCAAAGTCCTCATAAAACCTGTAGCCAACATGGGTTTAAAAGGGTCATAATTTTTAAATGATTCCTTATTGCTTTTTACGCATTGGTTTGTCACATCCCATGGTACCCCCTAGATGTAACAAGGAACATAGAACCCAGATAGGCCCCATAGAAGTCACTTAGCATATCATAACACAATTAATAGAACAATAAGAGTAAAAAATCATTTCAAGTGTTGAAAATTTCATAAAGAAAAGCGGATGTCTAGACTCTAATTCTCAACATAGTAATCTATTACAATATTCTGATTGAAAAAGGACATAGACCAATAAAATAGTCTGAAATGTTATACAATAAATGAACTATAATGAGATAACATTCGTCTTCGAATTATGAGGACTCACAACAAGCTAGGGTAATGAGAAAATTCATGCTTTAGCCATAACGATGATCACCTTGAGAACCGGACCTTACACTTGGGAAAATGCATAAAAACATTTAAATCATGTAAAAAGGGACATTTCCTTTGAAAGTATGCAATTTGTCAAGTTGGAACATCATATAGACATAAGAAATTATGAGTCGTACTAATGGACAATTTAAGTAACCGTAGTTCATTAATCATATTGTTATTGTGGGAGAATAACCTTAACTGACATAGAGATCATATGAGCTAAAACATCATCACCCGATGTCTCCCACACCTAAAAGGGTTGTTCAACTTTCCTAAGGTAGAACCATGAACTGTTACCATAGATGGACCCACTAGCTATTTAACCTATGGGGTCACATAGTTTATGGGATAAGAAAATTGCTACTAGAGAAGAGCTTCCATCCCATTGTCAATACAGTCGGTGCTAAGCATAATCCCTCAAAATACTTTATATAGTCTTACCTAATTCATGTCTCGTGGAAGAATGTCCTTGACAATCAATCCATATTAGTTCATTAGGATAGCTCTTATTCATTGATTCAATCAAGTGAGAATACCTTAAACCTAAGAATCCTTTCTAATTTTAAAAAACAACCTTTCACAACACAGTCATGGTTATAGGTTTCATGAGCAAGGCCTTCACACCACATTAATTTGGCATTTAACTCTCATCACCTCATATGGCATTTACATTAAGTTTGTGCATAAGATATGCATAAACTCATAAACTCACACGTTAAAACCCTCCCCCAAGGTTCAAATCCATCATCAATGAATAATATCTATATTTAAAGCATTAGAATAGTGTGATTTCATCATAATTTCATCACAATTCCATCAATTCATACATTATTACCATAGAAACACTATGGCTTCTTCTCATTAAACACCCCAAACCGTACGATCATATCCTAGAGAAATATCAGGTTTGCATGGGATATGGGAAATACTACAAAAGAAATGTATATCATCAATTCATGCATATATATACATAAGTAAACCATTTATTTCATTAGATCAAAGAACCCAAGATGAATGAAGAAGATCCTAGCTAATTGGGGAATTCTACCATTTCAAATTGATGATTTTGAGAGGGCTCCATGGATGAAAGATACCCATGGATGAAAAACACCATACCTCAATTTATAAGACCACGATAATATGATGTATACCTTTCGTTTATTGAACCTTAACTTCACAAACTTATTATTCTTCTTTTTTGAGTTTTCTAGAGAGATAACTTTTGGAGACGAGATGAACTTTGAGAATTGATTTGGGGTTTTCATAAATAATGGAATGAATAGGTGTATTTTGAGTTAAAAAAAACTTATATATGTGTATAAGACCAAGGAAAAACGACTTCACTTCAATAATACTTAAATAGGAATTCCCCAAAACACCCCTAACTTTAAGTAAGTTGCCAGGTGCCACGAGGGGCTCCAAGTCGTGGTCATGACCACGATCCATGGTCCCCTTTGTGTACTTGAGAGAGTGGCTAGGAAACTTGTCCCTTTACCCCCACAATCCCAAGAATCCTCCGAGGGACCACATTTGGGCGGTCCCCCTTATTGCCTGAGGCCAGTGGCCTTGCCACTTCTTTTCCACCCTCACACACCTAACTCTCCATCCCTAGCCTTCCCACGAGTTGTGGTCTTCACCACGAGCCATGAAGTTGCTCGTGAAGAGGAGCTTGGTTTGGGAAGTTTTGTGGAGCTCACTACCTAGACCACTATCGACCAGACCACGAGTCGTGATTGTGGTCGTGGTAGCTAAAACAATTCGTAAGGAAGAGTGGACTGTCGTAGTCCTATCCCTTTGACCTTTCCCACCTCCTTACTCTAACCCAAACTTTTAGATCTAGTTTCCAGGGGGTTACATACTTAGTGGATCTACATAGTTGAGGATTTTTATACCCCGTCAAGGTAAAAAAAAAATGGGTACAATTCTGTCTGGCCACATGTGCAGACGTTTGGTATTCTCAATAGCGTCCATAGTGATGGTTGTCAGTCAGAATCTCCTAAATATAGTTTATTTTGTATGTGACATAGAAAACTGGTCTATTTGGAATTTTCCATCTTTAAATGATCCAATTTTTTAAAAGATTTCTTTATATCACATTATTTTTATTGATTTTATATTAAAATTCATTGATATTGAGTTGTGGTTGAGTCAAATTGAGACAAGGTAAGCTATTTTTTCAGTTCTGGTTCAGCCTTATGTTATGTTTCAGATTTCCCCTTGCATGCTCATATGTAACGACCCTTAAAATGAACTTGGATAAATTAGAGCTTCATGTGAGTTTCTTGAGTTAATAAACTTTTAAAATAATGAAAAATATCTTTGGAAACCAGTTTTAAACAGTTTGGAGGTCAAATGTCAAGGAACGACCAAGACGTTCGAAAATTAGTCTTTTGTTTGCTAGTGTGTCCTTGTTTGTTATATGTGTTTTGTTGTGTTTTTTGGAGTAAAACATCAGTGCGGATGACCCTAACACCTAGAGGGACATGTTTAGGGTGAAAAAGTCTGGGCAAAACTCCCAAGAACCAACCAAAGGGTCCTTGAGCAGGATACAAGTCGTGGCAAAGGTAAGCCCAAAGTAGCGCATATTCACACCTATAGGGAGCCCAGTCCACGAGGGTCCTCGTCACACTAACCCAAAACTTTGGTGCCGCGTCCAGACCTCATCGCGTACCCTTCTTTCCAAAAATTGATTTCCACAAACTTGTGGGAACAACTCCACGACACAGACTTAATCCCCGACGATAATTCTGAAAAATAAAAGTTAAGTTTCACTTGTTTAAAAGGGTCCCACCTAAATGTAGGGGCTTTTGGTATGATGCATTATTATTTAGTTAAAAGTAATTTTACAAAACCCCTTACCACTAATCGTAATTTATTTTATTTTACAACACCCATACCTAACCAATCGAAACCCCAACTTAAATAAAAAATCAAAAACTTAACAGCTCTCCGTCTCCTTGACATTTTTCTCTACTCAAACCTCCAGAAGACTTTCAGCTCCAAGGAAGACGGTCAATTATCCATGTTTCAATCAAAATTTAGTGTATTGTCAAGACTAAGTTAGTGGTGGATTTCATCTTGATTCTTCTCTCATTCAAGGAGCCAATTTTAAAGGTTTTTTTTTCAAAAAATCTCAAAAACCCTAAAACCCTATTTTTAATCTAAGCAGAATTCTTGACATTAAAAGGGTTTGAAATTGACTATTTTTGAAGTATTAATTTTAAAGAATGGTTTAATGATTAAAAAAAACTCAATTAACCCCTGTATTCTGAATCTTAATTTACCCTCTCAAGTAGTATGTTGATTAGACCTAATTCGTTTGATTCATGTTTAGATTGTCATCGGCCCTATTGAATATGTTTTTCTCTACTGGAACTTTTTCATAGTTTTCCTTATAGTATTGGTATCTATATTATGTTATGTTGATTAATATGGATGATTTAGGTGTCTTAGCCTTATGGGCATTTTAATTGATAAGTTCTCTTGGTGTGTGGAATTGTTGGAGATGTTAAGAAATGGTGGTTGTGGACCTTGGAAGTTTGTAAGTTGACCTAATTCCCTTATTTAAAGTAGACTTGATATTGAATTTCTATTCATAGGTATGTTCCACTTATGGTGGTGCTTAATTTTTATAAATATTATGAACATGGCCTTGTCGGCATTATTATGTGAATTGTAGTGTTATCATGTTATGGATTATATGGGTGTAAAAAGGGAAGGATGATATGGTATGTGTGAAGGTACTCATTTGATGTCTATATGATCTAGAATGGGTGATATAATGATATGATTTAAAGTATTCATTTTTTTCATGTTGATATATGATGATGAAGGACTAAGAAGAGTCCTTATTAAATGATTTTGTATCTTGTCTTGGTAGACTTAGTTGTCCCTACTTGGTACTTGAATTATATGAAATAATGAAAGTCTACAATCATTATACATTTAGTAGTTACCCTTCCATGAAAGACTAATATTGAACCTTGAATAAAAAAAAGAAGGTTAATAATGAAGCCTTGAAGCGGTAGACCGTAATAGTGCCTCCTTCTTGAGTGGAATGATGGACTTAGATTTATGTTGGATGGAATGGCATGAAACCATCTCTAAGAAAGTCATAAGAGCTATCCAAATGAACCTTCATCGGCATCTCTTTGTGGACCTGTTCTTGGAAATGGTATTATGAATTGGTAGGGCTTAGTTATGGTACCTTCTCTAAAGAACTTATATGAATGAACCTAATCAATGAGAACCGAGGAAAAGCGCCGAATGGATATGCTTAATGTAGTAGCTCTACTTGAATTATGATACTAGAGTACAAAGAAGTTTTTTTCCCCTAAACCATGTGCCAACATGGGATGTGTCCTAGTTCTACCCTTGGAAGTAGAACACCCTCTACGGGGTAGGGCAGACTCCGAATTCCACACCTATCTAGTGTGGTCTATGTTGTTTAATGCTTATTCTCATCATGTGGTACATACACTTTATCTATTGGATAGTTTTTACGTGTAGGTAGTGGAATGGGACGCTATCTACATATTGCACGACAAGACTTTGAACATACTAGAGTGGGTTACCTATGTCTTCCAAGACCATTATGTGAAGTCCCTTGAATGTATACATGTCTCCTTTAGAATTTTTAGTAATCAATGTTGACTTTTTGTGGTTTTTTTGGAAAGGAAATATCCTTATCTTTGGTATTCTTTAGGAACACTTAGGTGTAAATTGAAGAGGTTATATGGGAGGTCTCTTCATGTCTTACCTAGGTGGGTTTTAGAATAACCTTAGGTAGAGGGTCTAAATGGTTAAATGGGTAACTTACTGATTCTGGTCTTGCCTTATATTTGAATATTGACTTGAAGATTTTTCTTATATTTGTCTTATTAAATTTTCACAAAAAGTAGTATGAGAAGCATATTTCATCTAAAGTGCCCCTATTTGCATGATTTTCTTGCATGTTCACCATACTTATTGCTTAATTGTACTAATTTCGTACTTCTCTACATATCTACAAGTTTAGTGGGCAAGAGTTAAAAAAGCTTTGAGTAGAGTCTTCTCAAATTTTTATGTCCTCATATGTTCGAGGACTGGATTTATTTCTGAGTTTTCTTCCATTCATTAAAGAGTTTGTATTGGACAATAAGTTTTTTTTCAATTTAAGGTCGTGACCCGATGATAATGATATGTGTCTAAGATGGATTGTGATAAGACGTAGTTCTTTTTATGTTTTTATGAAAGAGTTTTCTTATTGAATTTATTGTGAAAATGTTTAAATTCTGCACTTTCTAATGAAAACCCCATGAATGAATGCTAAGGGCTTGAATAAGACCTCTAAGGGGTCGAGTATCCCGTGTGGCAACTTGGGGGTGATCCTTGGTCGTTACATCATACATTTTATGTACTGACACTATTTGGCCTATATCTTTTATGATGCGATACAGGTAATCAAGATCATCAATTGAGTTTTCATTCATTCAGTTTTTTGTTTATTAGGATGTCGTAGGTCTTGTCTCGACGTGCATCTAAGTTAGCAGAGACTTCAAAGATAGACAGTAGTAGCTCCTGAGTCTTATTCATTTCCCTTATTTATGTTGAGACTTGAGTTCCCCAAGCTTCCTCTATTTTGCAGTGTTGAATATTATCTTCTAATTTGATTTTTAAAGTATTCATAGTTTTGAGTTAAATCTTTTATTTGAGTTTATCCAATGTTGAGTAAGTCTTCTTCTGAGAGTTGAGTCAGGTCCAAGGGTTAGCTTGGGGACAATAATGGTTCTCAATTGCCAATCGCATCTAGAGTGTAGGCTTGGGGTGTGAAAAACTTGTTATTATAGTACAGAGTTCAAGAGTCATAGGGTGTCTATGAAGACATATTTGTTAAGTACTAGTTAACAGTGAGAAGCATGCCACACCTTTAATTAGGACGCTACGACATTTAGGAACTATCTCACTTCTTTAATGATTTTTAGTTCATTAGAATTTAACTCTATAATGTTTCTTTCTAATTTGTGATTGCGTGTATATTTCATATCATGCCTTCATAAAGAGATATTTCATGTAATCCCGCTAGAAGGAATGTAGATCCTCAAGATCAAGGGGTATCCAATGCACCTAAAGTGCAACGAGGTCACTAATGCTAAGTTCCGGGGTGATATTCAGATGTTGAGTCAAGTGTTGACCAACCAAGCTAGGCAATAGAGAGGGGTTCAACAGGATGTGGTTGATATATCTAAACTCCGTGAGTTCTCAAGGATGAATCCTCTGGAATTCACCAGTTCAAGTGTCACTAAGGATCCATAAAATTTTGTTGAAGAGTTGCAGAAAGTATTTGAGGTTATGCATGTCGCGGATGCTCAGCGTATGGAACTATTTGCACACTAACTGAAGGGTGTTACTAGAGTATGGTACGATCAATAGAAAAAGGGTAGAGTTGAAGGTTCACCGATCGTGAGCTAGGTTTTATTTGAAGAGGTCTTCTTAAGACATTTCTTTCCCTTTCCCCTGAATTCATAGAGGCAAGGTAAGGAGTTCCTCACTCTTAGCAAAGAATCTATGATGTGATGAGTACAGACCTCAATTTCACTTTCACCCAACTATCTCTGTTTATGCTTTAAGAATGGTTTGTCACATGAAGAGCATGATGACTCTTTTTTTTGGGTTGTCTCGCCTGTCAAGTAAGGAGGGAAATGCAACTATGCTGATAAGAGATATGGACATAACAAGGTTGATGATTCATGTATAACAAGTTGAGGAAGATATGTTGAGAGATAGAGAAGAGTTCTAAAACAAGAAATCTAAGACTATAGGAAATGAGTCTAGACAGTAGAAGAGTAATGCAAACAGGTCATCTTTCTAGAAAAAAACAAATGTACATGCTCTCTCATCTGTTAGTGTACGTGCACCAAGGAACAAAGGTGAGTTCAAGAATCAGAGTTCGCATAATTTCGGGCTAGACATCCAGTCTCTGGTACGTTGGCACAAGGAGGTAATGGACTCATGCATATCTAAGTTTGGTAGAACTACCCAAGATGTGGCATGACTCCACTTGTTAACTAAAATAACACATTGTATCATATAAAATGATAAAACTCATGAGTGAGTTCCACACTAAGAACAGGCAGGTGGGGGTAATAAGGGACCCTAGAGGCCCAATATTCCTTAGAGTGGGCTCCAACAAATAGAGCTCCATCTAAAGGAGCTCTTTAGGGATAAGCGAGGAGTGAACCGTCTTTATTTTATCACCCTAGCCGACAGCAAGAGAATCTCCAGATGTTTTCAAGTATGATCAAGTCTTTACTTTTGATGATGTTCATAGCTTAAATCCAAGAAAGAGGTCTAATTTTATGACTCCTATATTGCCAGTAATTGGGATATTCTTCCAAGCAACTCTGACCCCTTTAGTGCTTCTAGACATGTAACTCGGTAGTTAAGTTCATTTTTCTTTATAAGCCAGTTTATTGAGTCAAAAGTAGTTTTAGAGTGCCTAAGGGTAATTTTATTTTGTACCTAGGAACAAATTATTTTCCAAGGGTGCATCTAATCACTTAGTCAGAATTTGATGACTCTAAGTGTTGAGACACCCTTATTCAGTCATTGCAATGTGTGAGTGAGTTCCAGAATTCTTCCTTACAATTTTCCGTCCCAGAGTCCCTTCCTAAGATAGGATAGACTTCGGTATAGGCCTCTTCGTGATCCTTGTCCTATTTTTTATTCTTCCAATAGACTGGCATTCCAGTTGAGTGGAAAATTTAAAAAAGCAGTGGAAAGACCTTTTTTAGAAAGGTTTCATTCAACCAAGTATCCTCACTTGGGGTGCTCCGGTCTTATGTGAGTTAAAGATGGTTCACTTAGGATGTGGTATTGATTGCCTCTAATTGATCAAATTACCATAAAGAACAAATATCCTCTTCTTACCATTGATGATATTTTTTTTTCCAAAAAGGGTCACTACCCTGCAACTATCGAAATAGCGCATATATAACCCTTAAACTATATTTTGTCCAACACTCAACCCTTCCCTTCAAACTATTGGGTCAACTAAAAATGCCCTTCTAAATTAACAAAATTGTTATTCCATGTGGAATGCCACATGAAACCACAATGGCAACCCCAATAGATTTTCCACTTCCACATAGAATATAAAGGACAGGTCGAAAGTACCCTAAACCTTTCGAAATATATCTCATATTTACACTTCAAATATACTTCGGCTCAAAACTACACTTTCCTCCCCCAACAATGGTTCAAAGTGACCTTTTGATAGCTAAAGTTTAAATTCCACATGTTCCACATGATTAAATCCCTAAATATAATTACTCATTTTCCCTCCTCTCATTTCATTTTTTAAAATTTTTTCCATAACCATTTCACCGAACCCTTCTCCCTCATTTTGCGGCTTAAAGGTTTTCACAGTTTTCTTCATCGCTGGGTTTCAAAGTGGATATTCATGGTTATAATTGTAACTTTTTTTTTATTTTATTTTTGTTTACAACCCACAAAATCCACAATTTTTTTGAAACTCACTCCAAAAGTTATGAACCTTGGGCCACAAATGCGAAAAATTTGTAATAATTAACTATCATACTTGAAATTGTAAACATAATAAAAAAAAGGGAAAAAATTTTACTCTCCCTAGAATCCATGAATATCCACTTTGAAACTCAGCCGCCCAAGAAAGCTACGAAAGCCTTAGCTGCGAAATAAGGAATTTGTGAAATCCTAACTATTATGCTTTAAACTCATAAAACCATAATAAATAAGAAAAAATTTTACTAACCTACATCATGAATATCCACTTGAAACCCAGCCAGATAAAAGTAATGAAACCCTAGCCCGTGAAATTAGGCCTACTAGTGAATATATATTTCTAATAATGAAATGATGGGGGAGTAATAGTATTTAGGGATTAGTCTATGTGCAGGAAACCTTATTGGCATGCAATGTGGCATACACAGGGCATTTAACAACTTCTGTTGATAAGAAGGGTACTTTTTATCCAAAAGTTTGATAGGAAGGGTAGTTTTGAGCCGAAATATAGCTTAAGGGAAAATTCAGCTATTTTGGATAGTTTAAGGGTATTTTTGACTCTTTCTACTTAGTCTACGTGGTAGTGGAATTCTATTGGCATGCAATGTGCCATCCATATGGCATCCACGTGGCTTTTAACAACTCCGTTTTTAAGAAGGGTACTTTTGACCCAATAGTATGACGGGAAGGTTAGTTTTGAGACAAAATAAAGTTTAAGGGTATATGTGAGCTATTTCGAATCGTTTAAGGGTATTTTATAGCCTTTTCCGTATTTTTTATAAAGTTCAGGGTGCCACTTGTTTTCAAAACTAGACCTTAGATTAGGCTATCATTACTTAAGACTATGAGAAAGTGACTTCCCTAAGACAACATTAAGGACTCGTTATGGACATTATGATTTTCTAGTCATCTATTTTGGTTCGACTAATTCTCCTACAATGTTCATGAGCCTTATGAACAAAGTGTTTAAGCCTTACTTTATATGTTTGTTATCATATCATTGATGATATTTTGATTTATTCAAGGAATGAAGAGTATCACGTTAGTCATCTTATAGTAGTTCTTCGAAATCCTAAGGATAGAGAGTTGTATGCTAAAATTTCTAAGTGTTAGTTTTTGGGGGGTTGAGTTTCTGTCAATCGAATAGGCCCAGTGTGTTTTGGTGATGGGATTTTTTTTGACATCCTGAAGATTGAGGAAGTGCAGAATTAGCCTAGGCCCACTTCTCCAATTGATATTTGGAGTTTCTTGGGATCGGCTGGCTATTATAATAGGTTTGTCGAGGGATTTTTAATCTATTTCATACCCTTTGACTAAGTTGACTCACAAAATAATAAAGTGTCAATGGTCTGAAGCTTATGAGAAAAGCTTTCAGGAATTGAAAACTAGGTTGACTACTGCTCAGTGTTGACCTTGCAAGAGGGTACAAAAGGCTTTGCTATGTATAATGATACGTCCAGAGTTGGATTGGGTTGTGTATTATGCAGATTGGCAAAGTGACAGTTTTTGCCTCCAGACATCTTAATATTCACGAGAGAAATTACCCAACCGATGATCTAGAGTTTGATAGCATAGTTTTCCTTTGAAAATATAGCATCACTATCTTAATAGTGTTTATGTATATGTCTTCACCGATCACAAGAGTATTCGGTATGTATTCAATAAAAAGAGCTTAATCTCAGACAGAGGAGGTGTTGGAGTTACTCAAGGATTCTGACATAAATATTCTCTGTCACCCAAGTAAGGATAATGTTGTTGTTACATCATTGAGCAGGTTATCTAAGGGTAATACTTCCCATATTGAAGAATAAAATAAGGAGTTAGCAAAACATTTGCACAAACTTGCATGATTGAGAGTTCGGTTAATTTATTCCAATAAAGGAGGAGTGGTGGTGATAAATGGGGATGAATCCTCACTTGTGTCTTTCTTAATCCTCTTCATATTTTAGAATAAAAAAAGACCTTGTTTTTCTTGAATTGAAGTCAAATATTCATAAGCAGAAAGTGATGACTTTTGAAAAAATGGGAGATGGTGTATTCAGGTATCAAGGTAAGGGTGGATGAACTCCAAGAGAGGATCATGAGGAAAGCTCATAGATCCATATATTCTATCCATCCGGGTTCCACAAAGATTTATCATAATTTGAGAGAAGTTAATTGGTGGTGTAGTAGTATGAAGAGGTGCATCACAGTCTTTTTGTCAGTAAAGACTACTTTTTCAGTAGAAGATTATGCCAAATTTTATATTCAAGAGGTAGTTAGAATTCATGGAGTTCTGATGTCCATTATTTCAGATAGAGGTGCACAATTTTGGAAGTCTTTTAAGAAAGGTTTGGATTCGAAAGTAAACTTGAGTACTACTTTTCATTATCAGACTGATGGTCTAGAAGAGAGTACGATTCAGATTTTAAAGGATATGTTGAGGGTGTGTTATCGATTTCAAAGGTAATTGGGATGATCACTTACCTCTCATAGAGTTTTCTTACAACAATAGTTTTGCAGGAAAGATGCAGATCTCATATTGGATGGTTTGAAGAGGGTGAACTGGGTTTATAGGATTACATTTAGTTCATCAAGATATGGAGAAAGTGGAGGTCATTCAGGAAAGGTTGAAAACAGCGCAAAGTTGTCATAAATCATATGCATATGCTAGGAGAAGAGACTTAGAGTTTGAGGTGGGTGATTGGGTTTATTTGAAGGTTTCACCCATGAACGGTTATGAGGTTTGGGAAGAAGGGGAAGCTAAATCCCCAGTATATAGGTCCTTACATATTATCCCAAAGGATCAGCAACGTAGGCCTAAAAGTTGGAGCTACCGCCAGAATTGACACCAACCCTTAGGGTATTCCACAATCAATGTTGAATAAGTGTATTAGAGATCCTTTACGTATTATACCAACTAAAGATATTGGTATTTAGGACAACCTATCTTATGAGGAGAATCATGTTCAGGCTCTGGATCGTCATGTTTGCAAGTTGAGAACCAAGAACATAGCATCAGTCAAGGCCTTATGAAGAAATCAGTTTGTTGAGGAAACTACTTGGGAGGATGGGGAGGATATGAAAAAGAGTTTCCCACATCTCTTTCCTCCTAGACAAGCTTCAATTAAGGTACGAATTGTTTTCTTGGTACTTTTAAGTCAAGATATTGTGTTAAGTTGCATCTTGGGTGTTTGAGTAGGGTGTTAGATGTTTCCACCATTAAATCTACTTCAGAGTGATCTCAATCGAGGATGAATGTTCCCAAGGGAGAGATATTGCAACATCCCACCTTATAAAAAGCTAAATTTGGAAAGCTCTAAATTTGAAATAGCTAAATTGAGAATTTCTCAAGTTATGCTTGACTTGTGAGTATTGGATCAACTTAAAAATACCATAACTTTCGGTATAGGATGAGTTAGGTGACCCATAGGGAGATGTGCCCATTTAAAATCTTGTTATCTAGTAAAGAAAAGTTAATCGAATTAATGAGGGGTATTTTGGTCTTATCCTTACCCCATTATCTTAAAACGTTTTTAGTAAATCCTTTAGGGTCAAATCTGGTTTGGGTAAGTTTTACAATCCTATTTTTTTATGCTTAGGGTTTTAGAAGAGAGTTCAAGAAGAGAAAAGAGGGAAAAAGGAAGAGAGGTCGAGGTTTCTTGACAATCGAGGCTTTTTTCACCAAATCCAAGTGTTAAGCTTTCATAGTGTTGGGTCAATTCACCCACACGCCAATCATGATTTACGTATTCAAATTTATCCATAAATACGGAAGGATTTAAGTTCTTGATCATTGTTCTTGAAGTATTGCTTTCGTTCTTGAAGTATTACTTGGGTTTGATGAATTCTAGAGATAAAAAGTATCAAGTTTGAGGTTAGTTTTGGGTAGAATATTAAGTACTTGTATTGGGTATTTGAGTCTAAGGAAAACATGAGGAAATAAATTGATTTAAGGTGAACTAGGATCATAAAACGAGAGGGAAAAGACATCGGATTAACCTAGAGAGAGTTTGGGGTGGTGCCTTAGTAGTACGTCATTTTGGTGACTCTGCAGTTTAGGGTTTTTCTCCCCACGCCAGCAATGCGCCAGGGTCGCCTACCCCCACCCTTTCTCCATTGTCTGGTCCGTCAAAATCCTTTTAAGGTGTACCTTTATGTTACACCATCAAAATGAACTAATGTATATAGAGCCTCACATGTTCCTAAAAAGGTTAATAACATGTTAAATAAGTGTTTTACATCTGTATAATTAATTTGAAGAGGTTTGGAGGTCAAACATCTAAGACATTCGAATGTTAGTCTTTAGACGTACTAGTGTGTCCTTGTATGTTTTACTTGTTTTTATATGTTTTTTGGAGTTGAAAAATAGTGGAGGTGACCCAAGTGTCTTAATATACATGTTAAGGGTCAAAACGTTTGGTTACGACTCCCTGAGGACCACCCCAAGGGTCCTTGAAGAGGACCCAAACGTTGGACAAGGAAGCTGCCTGAGGTAGCGGCAGAACCAAGAAGTGATGCCCATCTCGCATCGCTAACCTATTTATTGGTCTGCCTGAGCATCACGTGATCTACACAAGGCTCACTGCCTCAAAAATTATGGGAGGCAAGATTTGGGGTTGCCTCTGGACGCGCAGCCACTTCCCAGATATGGTTGCGTCGTTTTAATGTCAAGTTTGAGATGTCTAAAAGTCTCTATCAGCATGGGGGTGTTTTGGTAAGTTTTGAATACAATTACAAACTGTTTTAGGACCTATTTAACCCTTTTCTCAAGTCAAAACCCCAACACCCAATAAGAAAATCAATAATCCCAAAAACTTCTTCTCTCCTGAAACCCCAAAACCTCCATTGAAGACCAAGCTCAAGAACAAGTTATGGAGGTTGATTCTTGGAGATTTCTTCTCAGATTTTTGTGTTCTTTCTGATGTTAATTTTATGGTTATCATTCATCCATATATAACCATTCATCTACAGAGTCCTTTCAAACCTTTTCCAAACACGATTCTAAGTCAAAAATTTTATCTTTCAATCTAGCCATGGGTTCTTTCTCAAATTGATTTCAGAAGAATTCTAACGATGAATATATGTTTAGCTACTGATTATATGATGATTTTATATCCAATTTTATGGATAACCCATGGTCCTCCTAATTTCTTAATTTAGCCTATAATGTGGGTCTTGTGAACTTGATTTCATGTTTATAGAATTGTGATTACATTGTATTGAATTTTTTATTGCTATTACTATCTATATCAATTGAATATGAATTGTGGATGAATGTTCAAAGATGATCATTAGCTTGGAGATTTGGTAAGTTGACATATTTCCTCTAATTGGCTTAGAATGTACATTGAATTGTGTTGATTTGTATTGTCCACTTATGGTGGCGGTGTTTACATTCTTGTACATGTTTATGTTTTATTACCATGGCCTTGAAGGCATTAAATTCAAGATGAATTTATATGACGATTTCCATGTTTAGGAAGTTAAAGGATTTAGCCTTGATTCTAATATCATGTTCTATGTGAATTGATGTTATGTAAAGTATATGAATATCCATCCA
Organism: Solanum habrochaites; assembly: GCA_027704765.1. Lineage (NCBI taxonomy): Eukaryota > Viridiplantae > Streptophyta > Magnoliopsida > Solanales > Solanaceae > Solanum > Solanum habrochaites. The sequence goes on along the minus strand of JAKWJA010000490.1, from coordinate 163,562 downwards.
AATGAATTGCATGACTCTAGGTGGAAGGGGTGGGGGGGGAGGGGGGGGGGGGGGGGGTGAATGTTTATGTATATTTGTGATGATTATTTTAAGGGTTAGTTGAGCCAATATGGCTAATATCAAAATAATAAACAACAAAAATATATTCTTGTAGCCTGACCCTATACCCTATAATGAACCCTATATGAAATTTGTGTTCCAAAGTATGTCTAGGGCAGTCCTCTATTTATTGTTTATATGTACTTGGCACAAGCCTATGATCATAATGTGAGTGTGTAGTTTACAGTCTAAAATACTATAGATGTGTTTGACTCAAGATTTGAAAGATTGTTTTGTACTGCGTTGTGGATCTTTAGGAGGGGGCTTTCTAATGCTATGTGATGCCATTATCTGGATCATGTTGACCATGTACACACACACGTCATGCCTACTCTAGGAGTAGGTAGATTTCGTGCTGACCTAAGGAAAGAGAGGTTTTTCTTACTATGCATCATATACACCCTTTTTATGAATGTAAAGTATCATGATTAATGCAAGTTATGAAAACATGTTTCCTAAAGGTTTTATGTAAGATAATCATCTACACATATATATACAACACAAAATTGGCATGGGTTTTTTTTAATGAATGAAGTATGTTAAAAATCGAATAAAGTCTATGAATCGTGATGCTCGTGAAAGTAAATTACTCAATGCACTCTAAACTAGACTATAAGTGATATAATATTATATGTGAGGGACATTCTCACTAATCTAGTTTCTAACGATGGAATGTAAGATCAATCACAGATACATTTGATATATATGATAATAAAATATGAGTGTGCCAGTCCCTAAGGCTACTCTTAATGAACTGATTGTATCGGAGTATTAATGATGTGTTAAATTGGGATTTAAACACAATTCATGAATCCACGAGTGAACATGAATAATGAGATGGGAACTGCACGTTAGTAAGTCCAGCTTCCCAACAAGCGCAACAATCACCGGGTTTTATTAGTCTAGGTTCCTCCACCTAGTGTTGCGTCGATCTGTGATGAAAACCTCCACGTTAGAAGTCAGGGTTTTCACTACAACCATTCTACCTTTTCATAACTACTTCCCCCGTAAGGTTTATAACTTGTGGATTACAATCCGATAGCGATGTACTAAAGTCTTACATGGCAATATTATCACTTCCTCTGGTATAGTGTGGGAGGAGACAACTGGAATTCCATGTAGTCTCACATCTTTTTCTCGTCTATGTCGGTTAATCGATATATCTACCCGAAGGTACTGAGAATTAAACAAGAGATAAAATCTAATCTGATAAAAATTCCTTGAGAAGTGTAATCTTGTATAGGGAGGACTTGGATCCTCTACCTATGACTCACACTGATTGTTCAAGAACAGGATAAGATGGGAGCCCCTTATGAGTAAAGCTTAGTTTTCAGTGCATGCTTGGATGAATTGTTTAAGTGACTTTTGTTATGTCCTAGACATGAATTATGAATAAAATAAAAAAATAAAAAACTGTGGAAAAAAAAGAGTTGAGAATGATAATGAGTTCTTTCCGCCTCCTTCGGTTCCGATTTAAAAGCTGAAGAAAAAAAAAAAAAAAAAAAAAAAAAAAAGGGCCTGTCCCGGCATTCTTTCTCCCAAATTCATTTTTCAATTTTTTTATGCTCTTATTCAGTGCGCGAGTTATAGCTTTAGTCATCGAAGTTGATTGAATGTTAATATAAAAGCACTGTATCCTGTACTTGAAAAAGGAAAAAAAGAAAAAAAACGAACAGCTTCATCTGAATTATAACACTTAATGACTTCTATATTTTACTTATTCTCTGGTGTGGGCATGGTACTCTATGTGTTACATTGCACAGTAAGCTTGTGAAGGGGTTAATTAGGTGGTTTGGCCTATGATATTAAATACCCGAGTTTATGAAATAAGGGTGGTAGTAAAGAAAGAGTCCTTATAGATTCTATGAAATATGTGGCCTTAGGTCTAGTGTTACATGAATAACAAGTTCTTACTTGTTAGATTGTGTATACTAGACAAGGTTGAACGTCTTAGGTCACTTGTGGAAGTATTTTTATGGGAGTTGTTCTACTTACCATTGGCAACTATGTGATTTAGGAGTTTTATTAGGTGATGGTCCTTCTGTGAAGTTGATGGTCTATCGATTGTGCTTAACTTATAATATAGTCTTTGTTGTATCTTGCATCAGATTATAAAAGGTTATTGTAAGCGACGACTCAGAGTGCTCCGTCTCCCCATGTTACTTTTATACATAGTCGTAAAAACTGTAATCAAGCATAAAGTTTGGGATTTTGGGTCTGTGAGGCTTAAAAGTCGCGTATTAAACACATCTTTAGGCTCTTTCATCGGGGTGAGTCGTGACACAATCCATGAGTCAAGGCTTAGGACATAGAGGTTTCCCGGTATTTACTACTCTCATATCGTGCTATAGAATTTAACTCTTATGATCTCTCTTTTATGTTGTCCTTGTAACGGTTTACCTTTGTTGCTTGAAGGATGAATTTCTCAATGCTTGAGGATAAAGGTGAGCATTATATTCCTTGTTTTTATGTTGATGAGTATATGTGAATGTAACTTAGTTGCCATATCCGGGAATAACCCCCAGACGTAACCGGCGTCGTCTTCCTCCTTTGTAGGACTAACGACTATCCGCTAGCTTCAACAAAGCATGAACATTCAATAGTTACAAATGTAAGCGGAAAATTAAAATTAGAACTTTTTATACTTCTACATAAGTTTACATTGGACCTCTACATACACTATATATATCGAGTATAATAGAACCCTTAGAATAGGAGATTCTATCATAAATCTTGCTTACTTTTATTGCACATACATATAATAGATATTAACATAACATCAAAATATCTCTATCATAACCACTAATCCGAGTATACTCAAATTTAGCCTTTCACATACGTCAATCATAGACCTTACATAGATCACACAATTTCTTAGTATCTAAATGAAAATAAAGAAACCTAGAGTCTTAAATCTAAAAAAAACAACTTCATAGATTGGATAGATAGCATTCCCATCCAGAAGTTAGGACCTACCACAACTTGGATATCAGGAATTTCAGTCTTTCTCAAATCGTCTCCAAGAGCCCTTCGACGACCGGAACCTAAATTGGGGAAAAGGGAAGGAAAAATAGGGTTAGTACACCACTTTGTACTGAGTAGATTCCATTGCAACACATCTTGACCAAAAATCCATGCTAAAAAGGGGACCTTTACTTGAAAACATTTATCTTACATTAAACCTTATGGCACATTCAAAGACAATACCATCAAAGAGACTATTCCTTAGTCATACTCATGTGAAAAACAAGACCCACAATAAAGCTAGTCAAGTCAAGGAAACATATCAACATACTTGCCCTGATAATCGAGACCACTTTAATCATCAAGTTATAACTTCAACAATATGAATAAGAGTATAATTCAACATAAACAAGCAGACAATTATCCATAATCCTATCAAAGTCAACAAATACAATGACCACGAAAGGCCCCCCACCTTACTCAATAATTGACCCACCGAACCAATGACCAACATCCACTTCAACAGAACATGGCATTCTTCAGAGTCACTAATCATTTATAACTGACAATATAGAACCACCAGATAGTCTTTCAGAAAGTGAGTACTATTGCAAAGCGCATATCAATGTCTGTACCATTAAAGCATATTCATACATAATAATATCCTCCTAAACTTCACTCTAAAACAGGATCATTTGGAAATTAACTTCTACACCCTCGTCCTATACAATTAATAGTAGAAGCCAAGCATGCAAACCAATCCATACACAAAATTACTCAAAATCCGCCTATTGAGTCTACATAGTTTTCAACATAAGTTTCATGCAAGATATGGGGAAAATTTCCAAAAATTTTAGCGACTAGATAGGAATAACAAGAATAGTAGCCACCGGTATCAGGGGGTAAAGGCATTACATCATAGAGAGTTTCCTTTCAACACATACCGGTCAACCAAAAAAACGTCGGAGAATCTCTTGCTCACCACTAGAGCGATCCTAAAAGTGATTCTTTTGCAGCGCATCAAATTTGACCACTTACTTGACACTCTCTTTGTCTTGACCTTCACATTAGGGCAATCCCTAACTTTCAATTATCACACATCTTTCACAACCAAGCAAGTACCCGTTCACTAATCAGGTGCCACATGAACCCTTTACCACACTTGGCAACAAGTAGCTCATTGTTGTACCTACTATCCCTTCCCTTTGTTAGGACACCCTATCATCCCCTAACCTAGGAACTTTGAAGGAAATTGATTAGAAAAACCCTCACCCTCTTCTTGAAACTAGGCTTGTCTTAAAATCCAACCTCCCTTTGACAAACCAACCTTCCACTCTGATCCCTCTTTGCAAATCCTTACTTGTTCTCAGAAAATTAAGCCTGACCTCTTTCAATAGTGAGCATGAATCATGAGACGAGAAATGTTTCATATTGTCCATGTAGCATAGCCAATGACATATACTACTTGCAAGTCACTGACAACTCCCCGTTAATACCCCGCACAAAGTGTTCATTCATGTCTAGGTCAGAACCAAATGAAGAGAAACTTTGTGCAATTGGTGAATTCAAGGGAGTATTCAGCAACACTCATCTATAATCAAACTAATAAGGAAGGTTGATGAACTCCACGCTTTAGCTTCCCATCAATTCTCCTAAGAAAGAAAATATATCAGAAAAGCCTTGTGAACACACAAGTCAGACGGTCAACCCCTAAAACGGCCTAATTTCCCTCCATTACATAACAATTGGAGACAAAACACCTTTGATTTGGTACAAAGTGTGTACTCGGCCTTCTCACTATAGTCAACCCATGGCAAAACACAAAAATAAAGGATCATGTGGAATTCATTATGATTCATGGGGCTTCTTTAACTTTGACCAATGAAAGTATGGTGATTCATCCTAGTTAAGTCCCTTTAACGAGTGGCCATGGTAGCAAACTGACTTATTTGCTTGGGTTTAAACCGTCCCATTGCTGGGTCCGTCAGTGATTAAAATGAAAGCATTGATTGTGCAGATTGTCTTTGAAGTATTAATGACTTGGTCCATATGGAGAAAAGACCCTTATTCCCATCCGTCATGGAGATAAAAAGGATTGACGTGCTGTATCATCATTTCCAAATCTCCTCAGAGGAGGAACTTGATCAAAAAAATTGTCTTGATAACCACAATCGATTAACTCCCGCATACGGAATCTCTTCTTCCAGGCTTCGTGCTTGTTCCTTTCGGTAGTATTCATTGACTATTAATCACATAGAGTATTAGATGCAAAATGCACAGAGATCTACCACTCTAAAGGAACGCTATTGAACTTCTCACCATGCAACAGCTATTAGTTCCAAGCTCATATGATTCCTATTCATAAAGAAAAAAAATATTGGCGGCACTTCACTAATTAGAATACGAACACCTACAAAAATAGCGTATTGGAGAGAGAACAATCGAACTCAAAGGATATTCACCTCAGGCTCAGATACAAATTTGCTCACATCTAAGATACCACCCTCAGACCTAACCGGTCATCATCATCTTCTTTAAGACTAAGATCCCTCAGCTTACAATCATTGTACAAATTCATACAGGTTATAATTTAGGGAACTTTTCATACTTTTTACTCACTCTCTACAGTAACCAAAAAAAAAATCGACATACACGTAATAAATTAACAAATTCTACATCTACTTACATACATAGAGCCCCTTCGATATAGAAGAATTCTTAGTCTTCGACTTTATTGGCACTAGCAATAAACATATACCAGAGTCCTCATAATCGTCATCAAAAATCATCTCATATACGAAGACGTTGTATATCGAAATTGGCATATCCCAGACATAATCCACATAAGACTACCTATTCTGTCATACATTTTTTGTATCCAATGAAAAGGAATGAAACAATAGAGTCTTATAATACAACAACTTCAAGCTGATTAGTGGCATTTCCCCAGCAGGATCTACATACTAGATGCGCAAAAATTCAGTCTTCTGCAAGGTCTTCTCCAAAATCCCTCACACCGACACACATACCAAATGTTATAGGAAAGTAAAAATATGGTTAGTCGCCCCTTATACTAGGTTGAATACGAATAAAAAAAAAAAAATCAAACACTATTGCCATTTCATGATCAACAATAAACAAAAAAGGGCACCTTTCTTGTAAACAATCCTCTATTTTACACCCATTTTGACACCTTATGCACTTTAAGAAGACACACATAACCAATCTAAAAGGACATATCCTATATCATTGCTCTAAGTCCTCTTACCATAGAGATACACCACAAGACCAACAATACAAGCTAGTCAAGCTTCAATGAAACTATCCAACGATCTTGCACATATAATCAACAACCTAATCATCAATTTAAAATTACAAGCATTAATAAGAGTACATTTCAACAAACCAAGAAACCAAAGCCAAAACCATACCTCTCCCTATAAAGTCAACAAGTACAATGACCAGAAGTCCAATAACCTTAAACGCAATCAAGTGAGCACCATAACCATGACAACATCCCCTTTCCATAACATGGCATTTAAGAGTACATAATCATCATACAACCTTAACATATATACCAAACACACTCCTAGTAAGACTAATCAACATATATTACAACAATGTGCAAGTTCATCAGATAATGGCATGTTCTAATTATAATCCATATTTCAAAATAAAAAACAATAATAACATCTTTCCTAAGACTTACCTCAAGGCTAACTAGTGCATGATTTTTATGGTAAGTCCTCATACCCTACCTGACTAAGCTAACCCCTAGTTTATCTGTAGTTAGAGTTCACTACTTTAATTGCATTTGTACCCTTTCTTAGGAACATGTTGCCTTAAACGACATAGACCCCATAAGCTAAGTGGAATCCGTTGTCCATGGAACCCTACACAACCAAGAAGGAGGACTACTGCACCAGGGTATACCGACTTTACATTACAACTACTGTATCACAACTAGTATTCTGTGGGGGCAAACATAGTTCTCGAACTAGGAAGAATATACTCTGGGGACCCATCTTTATGACTACATGCAGGTAATATCCCCTACCCCCGAATCCTCAAGGTAGTACATTAGTGATCTACCTCTTCCTATGCGGCCGGGACCTTTCACTCTAGTTCACCTGTGCTAGGCTAGAGTCCCTTTTGCAATGTCTTTCTTAATGTCATTTATAATCATCATAATTATTAGGTCAAAGGGTCTGCCCTTTATATATAATCATCATCTCATCAATACAATCAGATTAAGACTGAATGAGTATAATCCTTTCATTACAATTCATAAACAAAATGAGTTAGCACATTTACATACTAACTTCATAATGAAATGCACATTAGGTAATATTCTCATTATTCACATCCTTATAAACTAGATCTTACAAACCTCCAAACCATAGTCGAGACCATTTTTCCAAATTCAACATCACAACACCACTATAAATCCTACCACACGCATAATTCCACTAGAACACTCATAATTATCCAATTAACCATATATTTTTTGGAAGCCAAAGTCTAGGATCAGCAAGACTTAACCCAACACACATCTCCTCATAAGATCATCACAAGGCCTTATCCTAACCATTAACTAAACCCTTAAGGGTGTATCTTACAATCCAATAAAACAACCAATAAACACTGATACATCTAATTGAATCACTACATCACATTCATCCTAGTTCATGAGCTTAGAACAGATACTTCTGTATTCACACATACTTCTACCCATACAACTTCTCATACACTAGCATAATAACTTATAATTCAATCCTAGTTTAAGATTGCACATAACAGCATATAGTAGAAAGCAACCATAAACAAGTCAATTGCTCACATTACCATTCATATCAAGATCACCACCTAGGTGAGGGGGTAAAGGTCATCTTCTACAAACTAGACCAAACCATCAAGATATATCATAATTAAGTTCTACATTTTAATCTATGTACATATCCAAATTAACATCATAAAAAAAATCATTCACAACAACACTTACGTATTGGTGAAATCCACTTGAACCCAACTTTTTGAATCCATTGATGGAACCCTTTGAGAGTGTAGGTCGCCAAAGGGTGTAAGGAATAATCATACCATAATAATTGAAAATAATTAATGAGAACTTGACTCTTTGAAATTCCCATTAACCACCCCACATCCCTCCTACCCCTAGCTTGGTCTCCTGTAGTATCTTTCACTAGAGAGAGAAGAAGAACGACCACTGCCTGGCGGCACCCATACCCGACCATCGAGACCGCGTTGATGGGTGTTTGTGTTACTCTGGGAGTTTTTTTTTATCTTACATTAGGTAGGCGATTTATATCTGGTGATTACCCTACTTAATGCAAACTTCTCCTAAACCCCTAATTAAGTCCTACTAATCCAATAATAGTTAACTAAGTTGAAAACGTGGCAGTGAACAGAACCCCACAGACGAACATCATGATTCGACGGCAAAAATACAAAATATGATCAATCGACGACTCAGTCCCCCCCTTCCTGCTTCCCTAACAGCCGTATGCGATGGTTGAAGGGAGTTTTAAATGACCCGTCTACGGTATTTTAGTCTACGGGACCATGACGGTGGCCATCGATGCCCATCAATTGAACAGGCGCCCCGTCTAACGGCACTCATTCGTGCACACGACCAACTTGACGTCCTTGACCCCAAACTGGACCAGATCCTCCTCAATGCCCTGGTTGGACTTGGCGAGTTTTTTGTTTGCGGGACCGTTTTGACTATGGACTTCACTCTAATACATGTCGACAACCCTTCCATCCCCACCCAAACCATTTTCATCAGTTTTTTGATTCCTAAAGCTGAGTCAATTAGGCTAAGGCCACGCTAAATAACCAAGTACAACCGTACCATGGATATTGCAAACACACATCTACAAAAAAATGTTCGACGCCTCAGTCTCGTCCTTTCCCCTCTTCTTCCCTGTTCTTTCATGTCGCTTTCTTTTACATTTCTGGTTATCTATCATTAAAATTGACCTTAACATATCATCGACCTTAATTACCCTTTTAGGTTCCTCTAATACGTGTTGGATTTTTGAATTGTGTACATTCTTATATGTGCGATGTTTTCACCTGCCATTTAGGTTATAAGTGTGGTTTCATTGTGGATGAGATGTTGTGGTTAGCTCGTCCAATATTTATGATAAAGTATGGTTAAATCAGTTAGCTATTTAATGGGTGATGGAGTTCCCTTGTGATAGATTGCCTACGATTATGTAGGATGGAAAGCATGATGTTATTATCTAGGCTAATTAATTTGAAATGTCAAGATAATTGTCCTTGTGTTGATTGGATTTTTGGATAGGCTTTCTCCAGAGGAGGGGAGATAGTGTTTTAAACATGTAAGGTGAATTGTCAAGTATGCTTAGTTATGGCGACCCCTATGACTAGTTTAATGATTCCCTCTTATGAAATCTATTCTAGATTGGGGGGAAGGGTTAACGAGGAGTTGTTTTATTCCATAAGTTGAAGTATGAGTACACTAAGGCGACTTAGGGAGATTATATAGGTTTGTACCCGCTTACGCTCTTGAAGAGAAGGGAGAAGTGAAGTTGACCTAATTTGAAAAGTTGTTAGTTGTCGTTTAGCGTGCATTTAAATATGGTAGATTTAGGAAGTGCTTAAGATGGTAACCTAGGACTAGGGATTTGGTTGAAAGGTTCCATTTATAGGGAGTACCCTTGTAGTGTTGGTCTTGACTTGTCTCAGCTTTGGATTTAAGGGCATGATGTGCTTATGATATGATTTTACCCAAGTAGGGGTAATGTGCATAGATGGTAAGATTTTAAGTTCCAAAACAATAAATTGACATTCCCTTGTTGATTCCTTGAACGTCCTAGGTTGAAAATTATTTTGATGTTAGTAAGATTGTGATATCAAAGCCTTAGATCCCGAGAAAGGGATGATTGTTACCTGCACTAGGGATGGTAGAAAAGAAACCTAAAATTTCCCTAAGTGCTGAGATATAGTGCGTTTTAAACTTGGTTGTTAATCCGAAGTGGGCGGAGGTTGACTTGCGTAGTAAGGTTGTGATTTTCCTATTTTGTTTTCGTTCTATTCTAACTCAGCCTTGAGACAACGGTTCCTCAGTCACTTTGTTCACATGCATCATATAAAACCTTGCATAAAAGATAAATTGCAATGCTCTCTATTGGTGTTATGCATGGCTAACTGTGACACTAGTGTTAATGCATTAGGAAGGTCATTATTGCATGAAAAAAAAGGGAAATTTGATAAAATTTGCATGTTGCTCATGATTTGTGCATCCTTATAAATGAGGAATGTGAAATTTGATTTCATGAGATTACTTAATCAAATCACATGCTTATGTCATTAAATGTGGGTTGTTTATTTTGGTGAGCCCCAATGGAAAGATAAGTCCTCCTTTAAATAAGAAAAGATGAGTCTCTTTGAAATTCTTTGTGGTCCTTTATCAAAATTTGTGGAGTGTTACAAATAGGACATTCACTCCTTGTGGACTCGTGATGGGTTGTCTAGCCTATATCTTATTGGTGTCCCTATAAAACTGTGACCAAATTTCGCTAATGTGCATGTTTTTATTAAATCGAAGTGATGTGCCTAGAAATAGAAAGCTGTAAATCCTCTTACTTCCTCAGTTGGTGAATGTACTTGGTGTACCTACCCATGTTTGATTCAGAAGGAAGGAGTATAGCATATTGGGGTTTTATGTAAGAAATCCACCGTTAAATTATGGATTTTAACCTCTATGCCATTGGCTTTTTATTTTGAACTCAAAAATCTACCGGTGCCCCGCAGTGTGTTTATGTTGGACTAGGAAAGGAGGTACTTCCCGCTTCCAACAAAGCTCCAAATCAAGTAATAAAAAAAACATAAAATACAAATGACCTTCATGGTAATTATGTTTAACTTAGATTTGTAGTTAAATCTACATTAATTCATGACTTCCTTATGCACTAAATGATTGTTCATTTTCTCCTGAGTTGATTTGGGGATTATGCTAAGTGTGATGGAAATCCTAGTATTTTAAACCTAGTGATGAATAATTGAACATGCCTACAGTTGGAATGGTAGTTCACTAAAATGCAATACTGCCTGTTTTTTTTGAATGCATGTTAGTATAGATGTTTTGTTACATGTAATTTTGTGCATTGCTAATCTTAATGATAACATGTTGCAACTCTTGTGACTGCTAAGAAGTCATTGAGTGCGCTTGAACAGTGTTTAATGTCTTCAAGTGTTATTCGATGACTATGGGGGCACGGGGGAGTATTGTTACACAAAAAAACCCGCAAGAACTAATGGTGCTATTAGACTCATATTGTTGCATAAAAGGTTAGAGTAAAACAAAAATTATTCATAAAGTTTTTACATTCTTGCGTAGATTAATATTGAAGAGAGAAATATAAAATATGGAGCGTCCAAACGTCAAAGAAGTTCAAAAGTTAGTCGGTAAAAACACTACATAGTGTGTCCCTTGTATGTTTGCCTTGTGTTTCATATTTTGTTTGGAGTTAAAAAAAGTAGAGGTGACCCGTGGTGTCTAATATACTTTTTTATGGTCAAAACCCTGCGGGTACGAATCCCCCAGACCATTCGAAGGGTTCTTGAGGGAGGACCCAAACTTGACAGGAAGCTTGCCCAAGACATCGGCAAACCAAAATGGACGCCTCACCCTCAGCTTAACATCTTGATCTGGCACTTGCATCCTGTGCATCCGGGAGATCCGACACAAGGATCACTCCCTCAAATATTAGGGAGTCAAACTTGGGCTGCCTCCGCGCAAGCAAGCCAAAAAAAAAAACTGCAATCCCAGATTTGGAAATAATGCGCTGTTTGTTACCACGCCATCACTTTTGGAATGTCTATAATTCCCCAATAAGTATGGGGGTGTCCTGGTAACATCTATGGGAGAACGGTTATAAACTGACTTTTCTCAGTTCTCAGATTTGTGTCGTCTTTCTAAATTGTACAAGGTACGGTAAGCCGTCATCCACAATATGAACCATTCATCTAGGTGTTCCCTTTCTAATGCATCTTTTTCCCAACCTGATGTCTATGTCAAAAGCCTATCTTTCAATCTACCTCCCATGTCGGTCTTTCCCTGCTATCTCAATTGATTTAAAAGCATGCTATGTAGATACTGTTTACTACTGCATTTTTGATTTTTCTATCCAATTGATATGAACGAACCCTGAGCCTCCTAGTACGTCCAAACAACGAAAAAAAAAAAAGAAAAAAAAAACAGGTTTCTCACACGTATCCTATAATGTGGGTGTTGTGATCTTGATATCATGTTTATAGAATTATGATTAGATTGTATTTAATTGTTTATTACTATTACTATCTATATCAATTGAATATAAATTGTAGAGGAATTATCAAAGACGATCATTATCTTGGAGATTTGGTAAGTTGACCAATTTCCACTAATTGGGATTAGAATTTATATTAAATTGTGTTGATTGGTATGGTCCACTTATGGTGGCGATGTTTACATTCTTGTACATGTTTATGTGTTATGACCATGGCCTTGAAGGCATTAGATGCAAGATGAATTTAGGAAGTTAAAGGATTTAGCCTTGATTCTAATATCCTATTCTAAGTGAATTGATGTTATGTGAAGTATCTGAATAGCCCTCCAAACAAGTTGCATGACCTAGGTGTGGGGATGATGTTATATGTATATGTGTAATGATCATGTTAGGGTTAGGTGTGGCCTATATTGCTTATGATGAAAGATATTCTTATAGCATGACCCTTGCCTATATGAACCCTATATGAATGTTGATCAAAGTATGATAGGAGTGTGTATATTTTATAGTCTTAAATACTCTTGATGTATTTGACTCAATACTTCAAAGATTGTTGTACATGTGTTGTGAAGTTTAGAGAGTGGCTTCCTCAATGCTATGTGATTGCCATTATGTGATCATGTTGACCAATTTACACACACATTTTATGCATATCTATGAGTAGGATAGATTCATGATGACTAAGGAAAGTATAGTTTTCCTATTCATCATTACCTATTTCTATGCATTTAAAGTATATTATTAATGAAGTTATGAAATATGTGCCTAAAGGTGTTTATGTGAAGGTAGAACTCACATATATGTACACACACACAAGCATATATGAATGAAGTATGTTAATGGTAGTTTAATGAATAAGTGTATCTTGAAATGTATTACTCTATTGACTCTAACTAGACTATAGTATAAAAATGATATGATTATATGAAAGGACATTCTCACATAACATAGGTTCTATGATGAAAGTAGATTTCTCATCATAGATACCTTTGAGCTATATAATGTATGAGGGAGCAAGTCCGTAAAGCCTAATCTTTATGAACTAATGTTATATAAAGGCTTAATGATGTTTAAAAAGGGAGTTTAAGCTTAGCACCGAGTGAACATGACAAATGAGAGTGGGAGCTTCACGTTAGTAAGTTCAGCTTCCCACAAGAGAACCTTCACATTTAGCAAGTCCGGGTTCCCGACCTAGATGTTGTCTCATGAGATGGAAACCTCTATGTTCAAGAGTCAAGGTTTTCTAGAAGCAAACTCCTTGTTCCATAACTACGTGCCCCCGTAGGTTATAGCCTGTGGATTACACCTAGATAGCTATGTACGAAAGGTCTTACCTTGGCAAGTAGTACCCTCCCTTTTCAGTGTGGGAGTATAACACCATATATCATGTAGCTCACATGGTCTATGTCGGTTATGGCTATGTCTCCCAAAGGTTAAGAAATGAACTAAGATAAGTATATGAATTCTAATCAAATTCCTTTAGAATTGTACATAGTATAGGGTGGACTATGGATCTTACCTATACATTGCACTAGATGACTTCAAGAAAGGATAGGATTGGATCCCCTTATGAAGTAAAGACTTATGTTAAGTATGACTTGTATGAATGTCTGTTAAGTGAATTTGTTATCTCAAGACATGAATTATGACTATGCATATGAATAACACGTATGACTTCTAAATGAGTTTACTTAGTATATGTGGAGGTATGGGACTCCATGTGTACATTGCACAAGTAAGCTTGTGAAGGGGTTACGAGGGTGGTTTACCTATGATATGAACTAAATGAATTATAACTAAGGTTGTAGTAAAGGAAAAAGTCCTTATATGATGCTATTACATATGTGGCCTTATGTCTTGTTATGAATGAAAATATTATGACTTGTTAAGTGTGTTATGCCTAGTCTAGGGTGACTTCTTAGGTACACTTGGTGGAAGTAGTATTATGGGATGCTAGCTAGACATTGCACTAGTGTGACTTAGGAATTGTCTTAGGTGATTTTCCGTATGTAAAGTTGATGTCTATGAGGTGCTCAAGACTAATTGATATATGTGTTTGTGTTATGAAGAATTTATGAAAGGTTATTGTAAGGTGACCTCATCTAATATACCTTGAACTAAGTACACTTGAGGTTTAGGCTTAGGAAAGAAGTAGGGATAAAAGGAGGTAAATGTATTGTATGTATTGAATATGCCTCAGTTTTGATAAAATTAATTATGTGCTATTAATGATTAGTATCCATGTCTATATGAATGTATGTGAACTATATTGAGCTTATATGTGCCAATGTTTATGAAGTTTATAAAAAGACATGATGCGTAATTTCTAACTAAATGTCCTCTTTAAATGTATATGTTTGCATGGTTGTCATACTTAGTGCATTCCTGTACTAATATCATTCTTCTTCATATTTTCACAAAGTGTAGGTGGTGATGGATAGAGGATGTCTCCTAAGTGATGAGCTTGGATTGAACTCCCAAGTTCAAGTAAAGAGACCCTTATGATTCAAGGGTTGCCTATGCCGAGATGTTTCTTTATGTTGATATAATAGCTTAGACTTATATTTCATGTTGTTAAGGGTCGTGTCCCTATTCTATCCTATTGAGTTGTGTCTTACGATGGCAAAGAGACTTAGATTCTACTTACGTACCTATGATTTTATATATATAAATGAAGTGTTGTTCTAGCATATGATGTGCTATGAAAAGTTCTAAATTTCTCTATTTTTACGATTATGCAATGAAAGATGTCTAAGGGCTTGTCTTAGACCTTTGAGACGTCGACGATGTCGTGGGAAGATTTGAGGATACCATATCTTCTAGGGTATAACCTCGGGTTGTAACACTTTAGTCCCTTGTTTTTCTAACTACTATAAATTGTATCTAAACCTAGATAGATAATTCATATCATAAATCATAACCTTGCATTCATATGTCAAATTCAAGGTAGAGTTAGGAGTTAAGTCTTGAAAGTTCTTTTGAGTCATTTTAAGAAGTATTTTAAAACTTTTCTTACGAACCTAATCAACTTGAGTATAGGATGATCTCGTTCAGTCATTTTTAAAAATGAATATATAGGAACTATGTATTCCAAAGAGTTAATGTTCATACATTTCAATCAGGGGAAACACCAATTTTCAGTGGAGTTCATGGGGAGTTTTGAGTACTATCTATTTAAAGAGAAACCTTTTGAGTAATAATCTCAAATTTGAGAATGAGGAAATGTTTATAAACGTATAAGCTTAGTTATATTTTAGGGGTAGTATTGAGCATCGATAGTGGAACGAGTTTAGATAACTCAAAGTCCTCATAAACCATGCAGTCAACGTGGTATAAAGGGTCATACTTCTTACATGATTCCTTATTGCTTTTGAAGCATCACTTAGTAAGGAATAAAAGTTTGTTTTCTAAAGCGTGGTCGAGACTTTGTATCATGATATAGGATCATAAATGATTATTTTCGTTAGGAATCTCTCAAACAAAGTTATTTTTTATTTTTAATACACAAAACTATTTAAGTTATATTTTCTCATACATTGATTTGTTCTACTGTTTAAAATATTTTCTTTATATCAAAATTATTGTTTCTTGACTTTATATTTAAATGATTGTGATTGGAAAGGTTTTTAAATAAATTAAAACAAATGAGGTAAGTTGTTTCTTATTTCCAGTTCAAGCAAGTCATCTTTTAGATTCCCCTTGCATGTCGTACAAGGTTTTTGGCCAAACATCTTTTAATATACCCCAAACTTATTTTACATCCTTAAAAACTACCAGTTCTATTCAGCAGAAAACATCCTTAAAACTATACCCCAAAACTTAAAATCATCCTAGAATATATCTTAACCATAAACATCCTTTCCAGTATTTTAAAGTGAAAGCATTTTCATCTGTCTACTTGGGAATTCTCATAAACTAACTACCCGATATCTACTACAAAAATTAAGTCCGTACCCTTCCTAATTATTATTCAATGATATGTCCAGAATATTATCGTGAAATTTTCGTAATTGATTAAGACTTATGCAAAACTTTTAATTTGACCTTTTTTCATTCATTTTTTGTGGTAAATTTTAATTAAAATATTATTAATTATTTAAATATGTTTTTATCCTCAAAGAATATCTAGAATAAACATTTGTTGGATACGTTCCGCTTCTAATATTGTAAAATGAAACTCAATACTAGACAGAAAATGGAATATTTTGGTCACATCAATATTAGATTGACCTAAAAATCTATTTATTTAATTGCTTAAGAAAAAGATAAAAATATTTAATCTCCAACTTCTTTCCGTTACGAAAAAGGCAAATTATGTACGCTCACACCTTCCAATCATTTTTAGTTTCCATAAGCAACAATGTCTAAGATTTTTTATATTATCCAAGAACTTCTTGTAGCAAGTAATGAAATTATGAAGAATATTATACAAAAGGATGAAAGTCGTTCATTTATAAATATTTAAAGGATTTTTTCTGCTAAAAATGATACTTTAAAGATGTAGTTTATGTTTAGGGTATAGTTAATGAATGTTTCTGCTAGAAATGATACTTTTTAAGGATGTAGTTTAAGTTTTGGCAGAGTTAAAGGATGTTTTTGGCCAAAAACTCATGCTCGTACACTCTAAGTACTGACTCTATTTGGCATGTATCTTTTATTATGCAGATACAGGGAATTAGGATCATCAACATGTGCTCTGTTGATCCAGTTGAGTTCCAATTAGAGTTGGTGAGCCTCCTTGCTTTTCATAGGGTTCCACTTTGAGATCGCTTTTCAGTCAGTTTTTGTTTATTAGGATGTTGTGGGTCTTGTCCTAACATTTTGTTATTTTAGGATGTTGTGGGTCTTGTCCTAACATCCATCCGATTTAGTATAGATAGACACTAGTAGTTCATAAGTCTTTTTCATTTCCATTGCATATGTTGAGACTTAAGTTGCCTCTTGGGCCAGTTGAATGTTTAGTTCTAAATATTCTAAGTGTAAGTATTTGAGAGTTTTGAGTTAATGCATTTTTTTTGAGTTTATCTAATGTTGAGAAAGTCTTCCGCTGAGAGTTGAGCTAGTCCAAGGGTTTGCTTGGGGCCAGCGATGGTTCTCAAGTGCCAATCTCATTAAGGATGTAGGCTCGAGGAGTGACAATTTCAATGTGACATGAATCTATGGAACATTTGACACCAAAAACAAAGGATTATTACAAGTAACCAAGTATGTTTTTGTCAATATGATGCCTTTTGGTGTCAATGAGCAGGAAAGAGGTTGTGAAATGAGTTGAAAGAGAAAAGCTTGAAATGATAGTGAAATAGTTGATGACGAATAGATATACAAGCATGGACCTCTATATGAACCATGAAACCAAGTTTGAAGATAGAATCAGGGAAGAAAAATCCAAGTGCAACTGAATGAGACCATGTGCGGTCTGTGGTGACTTAAATGAGAGGATTCGGGATCCTTGAAGTTGTAGGCCAAAATCAAAAGTTGAATTCTAAATTTAAGGACACTTGAATGAGACTTCATACGAACTATGGAATGTAATACGGTCCTTATTGAGGATCATGGGAAGTTGAGGTAGAAGTTGAATGAATTTTACTATGTGATGGACTACGGATGGCTTAAATGGACCGTGAAGAGATGCATGGGCTGATTTACTGTCCATGTATGATAGGGATAGAAGCAAGAAACATTTCCTACTTCTGCGAGAGTTCATCCTTTAGACTACGATTAGTTACTTAGGGTTTTATTAATAATATTCACGTTTTGGAGACAAGTTCTTATCGACAAACATGATAGATTTTCTTGCTTTGGTTTTACATTTTGGATAGTTGAACATTGTTTTGATTCTAATTTCTACTCAGATTCAAAATCAAGTGAATTCTATTGTCGTGAGTTTTTCATCTTTGATTCTTCATGATGTTTCACTAATGTTTGGTTGACAACATGAGAAGTTAAACATCACAACTACGGTTGTGGAAACCATGACAAGGGAGAAACATTCGGATCAACTACGAATAACTGTCAATTGATCTCTTGCATGCTTCATTTTTATATTCATATTGATTGATTTCTACTGATTGCACGCGTAAGAACCTACCTCTATTCGTTAGTAGCTCGAGAGAGAGAAGGATATAATTAGTAATATCTAGAAATGAATGAACTTTCACTCTACAGAATCATTTTTAAGATTTGAGCCCGGGGGTTAGTTTTTGTCACATTGATGAGTTCACAAATTGGACTCATTTAGGGATTTATTTTGATAGAAATAGTGTCCTTAAATGCTTATTAAGTCTCAATATCTGATGAAAACTCTTAAGTTTCAGGTATTTGAAGTTTGAGTGCAATTATGGACACTTATGCGCAAAAGGGGAACAAAAAGGCTGAAAAGAACGAAGAGCATCGCCAAGCTTACTTGGCGAGTCGCCGAAGGAACATACTTCGCCTTTGTTCCAGCAAGAAAATCTATGAAGAAAGAGGATCAAAAAGGTGATGAAAGGAGCATTCGTTGTGTCGCTGAATAGTTCTGAAATCAGTGCTATAATACGACTCAAGGGTACACACGAAAGAACAAAGAGTGAGAGAAAACAACTGAAAAAAACAAAACGAGGGAACATCTGTTCATAAAGCACGTGGGGGTAAAACGATTCGAAGATAAGAAGAGAGATTCGGGCTATAAAAGGGTGATGACGTCATCGAAAAGAAAGAGGAGCTGTTGTGTATATGCCCGACAGGGTAGTGCATAAACACGACCTACATACAGAAGCAAGTTACCAGGTCAGACCCGGATAATATTGTTGTTGTTTAACACAACTAAAACCATAGGCGATGAGTCAACAAGATGGTAATGAACGACGAACGTCCGAGCCCAGCCAATAGGGTTCACTCAATTTAGAGCCTGGGGGGGGGAGTATGAACGCGTAGGATCGCGGTCGAAAGATAAAACATGATAGAAGTTGTGATGGCTCCCTCGCCCCTTGGCAAGTTACGAGTCATTCGCGCGACCTCGAACTATCTTCACAGAATGGTCCTATACCGTAGCACTTAATCTGAATCTATAAATACAAAGTCCCTTAGATATAATAAATTTAAAAGGATCCTCACATTAATATAGATTTTTCATTTAAGAATACTATTTTCTTGTATTTTATTTCATGTTTGGAGAGGGTTTTAGGAGACTTGAAGAAAAAAGGATTTCATCTTCCCCAAGTTGGAAATGGGTATTCTCCATTCTTATTCCTTTGCTTAAATTAAGGTTTTATTTCTTATACCCATTTAATTTCAATATCATTTTAGGTGTAATTTGTTTATTTCTTGATTTGTGGCAAAAAAAACATTCTTAGGGGTGTGATTTAGCAAATATATGTTGATATTATTGTTGGGTCTTTCTTGATGATAGGTTAGATGTATTTAATTTTGATTTGACCAGTGGTTGTGGTTGCACTTGAAGTGTTTTGTAGTTGCCAAATACAACCCACCCACCCATGTGTTTTCACCAGCTTGCTTAGAGGGATTATCGAAAACCAAGACGCTAGAATGATGGCTTTAAGGAGTGGGTCCACATGAGTTCACTCGATTGGGTTATTCCCGTACGCCACATATCCTAACACTCAGCTTGAGAGGGAGTGGGG
Source organism: Solanum habrochaites (assembly GCA_027704765.1). Taxonomy (NCBI): domain Eukaryota; kingdom Viridiplantae; phylum Streptophyta; class Magnoliopsida; order Solanales; family Solanaceae; genus Solanum; species Solanum habrochaites. The sequence continues at coordinate 143,563 of JAKWJA010000490.1, read as the reverse complement.
TAAGGCATAGGCTGGCCTTCATGCAGAAAATTTGTGTCTGAGAGGAACGCATTTGAAATAGGATAAATTGCTCGGGAGAGAGCTTATTTTCTTCTAAATCTTAGCCTACTCACTATTATGTTTGCAATTTCCTATCAAAAAGCATGTATCCCACGATTTATATCAACTTTATTGCGGTCACAGCACCCCGCCAAGAACTTCTCTCATCATACTTGAGTTTCTTAGTTTTACATTTTACGATACTTTGACAAACATTGTTGATATTGACCACTTTTTTTTTTGGAGTTGGTGTAAAACCCCCTTTTAACTTATATTTTTTTATTCGATCATATCTTTCTCTATTACAATTAGAATGAATTCTAATTACTACACATCTCAAAACTACTCTTAAGTGGAACTCCCAACCTTGGTTGGGTTACTATATTATCAACGATCGTAGACACTCAAACAAAAGCTTAATGTCATTGGTCACGATAGGAAAATCAAAATGGCGCCGCTGCCCGAGAGTGGTGTTACTTGAAAATTTATTGTATTATCGAATTCTTAATCTTATTAGTTGTAATGACTTACTTAATTTTTAGCTTTATTTTAAGTGTCTGTGTTGAAAACAAGAGCCATGAGTGTAAATGGAAGTAATGGTAGCCAGGTGGGCCATCAAGTTGACATTGATAACCTCAACAATGTCCAAGAGCAAACTGTCAATGACCCCCATATCATGAGAGGTGTTGGATCCATGTACTTACCCTAGCTGAGGCGAATGTAGTGTTCCATATAAGGAGCACTATGTTGCAACTATTGCAACTAAAGGGACTATTTAGCGGATTGTCTCATGATGATCCTCACGAAGATCTTCGAAACATCATAGATGTTTGCACGCCTTTCTCTTTCAAAAACATATCTCAAGATTCAGTCTGGCTAGGACATATCATTTTCTCCAGATGGGGGAAGCTTAGCAAGTGGTTAGTGGAATTGGCCACGAAATTTTCACTCCAATGAGAATATGTCCCTACTTCACTGTTCAATTTTTTTCTTCCTTGAAGATGATGTCACTCTGGGATAGCATCAGGTTTGAAGCGCTTAAATTGAGAGGCCCTCTGCTGAAAATGTTTGTGGTCAACAATATGTTGATCCAATGCCCACTCATGGGCCTCCCTCATAACGTCCCTCCTCCAAGACTTTTATTGTATCTTAGATAGACTTCCGTTAAACAAAATGATGGATGCCAAAACTCTCACCTTGGGATTAATGCAACAACCATATGCCGTTAATTTTCTCAACTTCTTGGAGGAAGACAAAACCTCACCAGGATGGTACACTCGTGAGGGGTCAGGTCCTCTCGTAGTACCTTCCATCTAGCTATGAGGCGGATTGAAAGGACAATGATAGAGACCAAAACATGTCCAAGATTTACAACAACTTGAATATTCAATCAAAGAATTTCATGGGGGATGGCGCCATGTGGGCACTGTTTGTGGGGGTCGAGAGCCACAAGTATTGAGAATGAAGTTTGGCAACGTTGTAATAATGAGGAGGTGAACTTTCTAGCCACCAATGCAGTGGTTTTATCGTTCCAACTACCCAATGCAATGTGTGAATCAAGGTTGGGGTACAGATGAAGGCCTTGAAGTATAGGATTGTAAATGGAGGGACGCATCAGAATTGGAAGTGTGAGGAAGAAGGATAGATATTGCCGCCCATTAGCGCCAGAAAGCCCAAGAAATTGGGAGGTGGGCGGTCTGAGGATAGTTCTCTCACGTATCCTCAACAAAGTTGAAGGGTCGGACAAGATGTTGAAAGGAATGAAGGAGGATGTGTCACTCTTAGTCAGACTGTCACCTCCCATTCAGTTTCAATCGAATAACTAAAAACCTAGATGGGTCACATCTCGTCTCACCTAAATTCGGCACAGCAAGGGGGTTCGCCTAGTGATACCATGGCTAACCCCAAGAATGAGGTTTGAAAGTGGACTTGCGTTGTGCCAAAATGTTAACTATGGTGCTGTTTGGGAGGAAACCCAAAACCCTTTAATTTTTTTGTTTATTAATAAAATAATAGTGTGATGTTTGTACAGGGTGGAAGTAGGGAAGTGATTCAAACAGTGCATGCAGGCAGAAAAAGGGTACAGTAGGTAAACCGTTGACTAGGTCGGTGAAGCCGATTTCTTCCACCGTCTGACTCAAAGCACCTTCAGTTTGGATCCTATAACACTCGGCATTCTATAAAAAATTAGTGGCGCATCGCCAACATTTTGGAGATATCGATGAAGACTGCAATTGGGATTCCCATATAAGTTGAACATCCTGTAAAATTTGGCAAAGACACCAGGTACTCAGTACTTCGCCTGGTGGATGGGTGAAATTGATAAGCATCACCGAATGTAAGAAATTGAACTTTTACTCTGAGCAAGAGGTTTAAAAGGTTCATTTTCATTTACTTCCTCTCATTTTTATGTTTTCTATGCACAAACTCACACCAAGCACTTTAGTTTTATGTTTTTTGCATTTATAGTATTTTATTTGTTTAATTGTGCTTGGATTTGGATTGCATTGTCGCCTAGCATTTCACAAGGTTGGTAACTAAAACCTCGTATTTATTTCAATGATGCTATACTCATTTGCATAATTTAAATCATTGCAGAATCTCTCTAAATTGATTGAAGAGTGTGTGTTCTCTATTCCTGTTCGACAACTCTTGTTTTAATGATAGAATTTCGTTTAATTGTGCTTTGAGTTGAATTGATTTATTGTGGAAGTGTAAAAATACTGAGTATCCTCACTAAATTAGTTCTAAATATGCTTAGATTGAAGTCCCAAAGGTTGTGAGGTTGAACTTGAAAGGATGGGTCAAAAATAGGCATGTCTAACTGTTTGGCGAGCTGATGATAGGTCATCGAACGGTTCGGAATTTTGCCTAATGTCCCCATTCCAAGTTTAAATTAATGTCAAACCATTAGTTGACTCTATAACTTTTGGCGATCTATTTTATGTCGAATGCATTTGGCAACACGCCAAAAGACTTCACGTTCGCCCTTTCTACCTGCATCCTTGTTAATACTGCGCATTATTTTGGTAAATCACCTAAGTTAGGAGAACTTCGCCAACTAGTTTGGAGCCAAGGAAGGTAGGGGGATTCATCCTTGTAATGTCCCTAATCCGAGAAGAGGTTGTGGTAGCATTGGGTTTTCACTTTGCAACCTAGTGTCCCTAAGTAACTGTGTTGGCACACTGGTCAAACTCTGGATAGCCGCCCTTATTCGACTTAGACAATAGCCGCCTCCCCCTTCTTCAATAGGACTTGGGGTTTTTTAAGGAGCTTGAGGGGAACTGCTCCTTCAATTCTCCTTTTCATTTTCATCTCCTTTTCGAATCCGCTTAATTGAGTTAGTCCTCTTGTTCATTTCATATAATAAGCCAATAAAGGGTTAGAAGATAGGCTGATAATTTAAGACTCTTAGGACCACTAATGAATATCAAAAGAGTGAAAGTTTCCTCAGCAATCTCAATAGCCTCTCCTTCATAGGAAGTGTCGGGTGCTCTTCACACTCATGAACAAAACCTCTACTCGACGTGTTATTGTTGTGACATCATCCTACTTTTTCTCGATCTTTATGATCTAATAAATCATGTTTGTGAAGACCCTAAGATCCCCCCCCGCACCCCCCTAGCCTTACCCGCGTAGATATTACCTACCGTCGAAGAGGACTATAAAACCCTTAGCATTTATAATAGGCACGTATCATAAATAAAAATTAAAAATTTAAAAATTTTACTTTGGAGGTTTAACTTCACTTCATATAAGAAAAATAGAATCTAATTCATCAAAATGTACCTTCTAGACATAGAATTAAAGTAATTAGGGACTTAGCCCTTAAATCAATAGCAGGTCTAGAAATAAGAAATACAACATAGTCTCTCAATAGACAAAAGAACAAAAGCTAAAATCATAGGTGTAGTGTCCTCGGGCTTGAGGACTCACCAACTTGGAGAAAGTAGATCCAAGTATCTTGAGAAATGGCCTTGAATCACCTCAATGGCCCAAACCTACATTGTTTGGGAAATAGGAAAGAAAATATGGGTTAGTACAACACACGTACTAAGTATGGCTACTATGTATAAAAACCATTGAAACCTACAAAAAGGACATTTTATTCAAAACCTCATTTTTATCAAGTAAACCCAATACTCACATAAGGTAAATATCACAAGCCAACCCAACATAAAATCATCCCAACATGTAGTCAACCCAAGCAAGATGCTAATGCAATGCAAAGAATAGAATCGCATAACCCTATCCAAAGCTAAGTATCACATTAAGCAACACACTTCATACATACAATCATAAAATCATATTTCATGATAACTTGCCATATTCATAATAATCATATATAGCTTACCATACCTAGGTCATAACCAAAATAGTCCTAAGAGAACACTACTACAACCATCTCTTAGGATCCCACAAGTGTGATGTGTAAGAGAAGTCACATACCCTCCCTTTCACTATATAGAACCCCTTAAGAAAGCCCTAGTAAGAGTTCACACATTTCATTCATTCATTTACTTTTACATTAGGGAAAAGGTTTCAATAACCGACATAGGCCATGTGAGCTACATCGAATCCGGTGTTCTACTCCCACACTAAAAGGAGAGGTTTAATACTTGCCTAAGGTGTAACCTTTCTTACATAGATATCTAGGTGGATCATTAGGCTAGAAACCCTAACTTGCTAAACGTGGGGGTTTCCATATCATGATACAACACATATCTTGGGGAATCCTGGACTTGCGAAATGTTTACGAAATCCCTTGTGGGGAGCCGCTACTGTAACTAAACTTGGACCCCATCGCAATTTACACATGCCCCTTTTCGGTGTAAGCATCAATTCTTTATAATTCCTCTTTAGTCCTCAATTAGTCACATTATCCTTTAATAGACGCTATCTTATTTAACAACATCCTATCACAATACCTCATAAGGTGGTTCATGAAATGAGTAATCCTTTCACTTTAGAAACACTAGCAAGTGAGTAAACCTTTCACTTTAATTTTTAATAATAATCATGAGAACTACCTTTCAATGATATAACAATCATACCATTACATACATATATACTTCATAGCTAATTCAAGTGTATAAGGTTAAGTATCAGGGAACCTTTTCATTACTATCTAAGTAATTCATCTTTACTTGAGATAAATGAAGAACCAACATTTGTACCTTCTTGCCATTCATGGGACTTCATACTTCAATCATCCAACAGTTCTTAACCAATATGTAATGTAAGGTAATTGGTGAAGTAAACACAATTCACATCAATACAAGCAATTGATATATTTATCCTCTTCAACCAACTCACCATATCAAATCTAAGATTTAGGAAATTAGGGAAGAACATGGGTCTAAGGGAATACCAAGTGAACAAGAACAATTGCTCATTATTATACACATAATTAAACCTAACTAACTATAAAAAAAATCACAATTAATCCATGAACTTCGTTTAAGAAGGAAACACATGTGTAGAGAAAAACCATAATTTTGGGGGATTTTGAAAAAATCTTTGCAAGGACCTCTTGGGGAAAAGAATACTAAGAGTGAAAGAACCCATACTTTAATGGAGACTTATCCACGAAAAAAGAGCTGAAAACTGGGAGAACTGATCCTCTTTTTTTGAGCTTCAATGTTCTTCAATGGAGTATTTAGGTAGAGAGAGAACTTAGAGAGAATTTAGAGAAACCTTTTTTTGTTTTCATGTTGGAGTTTTTTTGTTTTTTTGTGATTGGTATAGTGGGGTACAACTAATTTTAAAATCAATATTACCCAACCCCTAAAATATACCAAAAACATTCTTCACTTAGTTCAACCTTTTAAATAAGTCAAACTTGACTTTTATTTCTGGAATTTTCGTTGCGGAGGTGTTCCCTGAAATTTTACGAAATTAAGTTTTGGGACACAATGGTCAGTGACGCACCCCTTTTCCCCCAAGTTTCTCTCCGAATTTTTCTTCTTCGTTTGTAAATACCCCCTTTTAGGTCATAATACGTTAGGTAATAGCTCTAGCTTAGGTCATAGAATTTGCTGGGTGTTTCAATACCCCTCCCCCTCACTTAGGAACATTCATCCCCGAATGACACTTGGACTTTTCCTAGGGAAGACAAAGACTCAAACTAGCAGTACGACACCATACAATATAAAAAAGAGTCACAACTCATAGGAGGAATTATCCACTCCTTTCAACACAAAATCACAGCTTCTAAACATAAGAACTTAATTCACAACTCATCATATAAAAGTTCATCATTTCATATCATATAAGGAGGAACTACCTTCTCCATATTCTATGAGTATCAATATGTACATTAAGCAATTCAACATGACATTTCTTCATCAAGACAACATCAAGCATGCTCAATTCCACTCTCTCATGAAGACAATATAACACAATACGTATGAGTGCAAGTCAACCATGATAGACATAATACATGAAAACTCAAAATATAATTTAAGCATGAATTTCCACAATAATATGCACATATTACAAAACCATGATAAGTTCAACATTACACATGACTTTCAATTTATACTAAATTAAGGAAACTACTAACCTCAACTTTTACTAGGTGTAAGAGGAAAAAGATGAGGATAACGGGATTTCATTTCGGTCTCGGCCTCACATGTAGCACCCTCAAATAGATGGTTCCTCCATAGAACTTTCACAAAGGCAGCCTCTTTATTCCTCAATTTCTTGACTTGACGATCTAAATCTTAACTGGAACTTCTTCTTAAGAGAGGTTCTCATTCACCCCTAAACCTTCTAAAGGGAGAATAGACATCGGGTCACCTATACACTTCTTGAGCATAATAACATGGAACACTACGTGAACCGAGGCTAATTCATTGGGCAATTTCAACTCATAGGCAACAATCCTAACTCGCTTCAAAATTTCATATGAGCCCACATACCTGGGACTAAGTTTCCCCTTCTTACCAAATCTCATTACTCCCTTCATGGGTGAGATCTTCAAGTAGACCCAATCACCTACTTCCAACTCAAGGTCCCTCATTCTATTGTCGGCATAAGACCTTTGCCAACTTTGAGCCATTATCAACCTATTCCTTACAAGGCGAACTTTCTCTATTGATTCATAAACCATTTTGAGACCAAGAAGAGAAAAACTCTGCCTACTTCAACCACCCCAATATGAATATCTCCACTACACGCCTAACCATAGAGCCCTTCATTGATGCTCGGCTTTAAGTTGGTGGAAATTTGGACACTTGGCCATAAAGGTCGCTATATCCCTTTTCATTCTGTTCCACCAATAATTCTCGCGTAAGTCACAATACATTTTGGTGGCCCCCTGATGGACGGAATATTGGGAACCATGAGCCTCTTCGAAGATTGTTTCCTTAAACATCCATATCCGGTACCATAATCTTCCTTGGTGCCTAAGCACCCATCCTCTCCTTGAGAGAAGGTTTATATAGTTTTGTTGAGAATAGACTCTTTTAGTTCTATCAAAATAGGGTCAAGGTGTTGCTTAGACTTTACATCAACAACAACGGATGACTCGGAATTATGACGTATCATGACACACCTTTTTAAAGAATCTTCTAGTTGAACACCCAACCGAGCTAGCCTATGTACGTCACGGGCTAACTATTTTTTAGCTTCCACCACAAGCGAAATACTACCCATAGATACTCTACTTAAGGCATCCGCAACCACATTGGCCTTGCCTAAATGGTATAGGAAACTCATGTCATCGTCTTTCAAGAGTTCCAACCACCTCCTTTGTCGGAGATTCAATTCTTTTTGCTAAAGACATATTAAGACACTTGTATTCGGTAAACACATCAAAATGTACCCCATAAAGATAGTATCTCCAAATCTTTAATGCAAAATCTTTGGTTGCTAGCTTAAGGTCATGAGTTGGATAGTTCTTCTCATGAACCTTGAGTTGTTTCGAGGCATATGCTATCACCTTACCATGTTACATGAGGAAACAACCTAAAACCACTTGGGAAGCGTTACAATAAACCACAAACCCTTTGGTAACCTCTGACAAGGTCAAAATCAGACGGTGGTAAGTTTCTCTTTAAATAATTGGAAGCTCCTTTACACGATTCTGACCATTCGAACTTGGACATCTTTTGGGTAAAGGTCGTTAATGGAGATGCGATAGATGAAAATCCCTCAACAAACCTCCTATACTACTCGGACGATCCCAAAAATCTTTAGATATATGTAGTACTCAAAGGTCTAGGCCAACTTCTGACCGGATCTGTCATCCTCGGATCGACCTCTACACCCTCACTAGAGACAATGTAACCAAAGAACGCATCAAACCGTACCAAAACTCTTCACTTACTCACTTTTAACAAAAAGTTAATGATTTTTTAGGACTTGCCTGTAGGGCAAAAGGCATACCTAAACGTACAACAAAGAAACTCCTATTAAAGCTCTAGAAGAGTGGATGCTTACCCAACTCACAGCTAAACTCGGATCCTATGGAGGGGTCAATAAGGATCCCTCCTAACTTGCATGGCATGAAACAAAATGTAGCTTTCCCCAGGTGACGGGACGTCACATGGATAAAAGTACTAGTATTAAGCAAAAGTAAATCCTAAATAGTGTTTGTAAAAATGGTAATAAGGACATCACATGAACCAGAAACTCTAATAGCTTCCAATCGTTGACACCCCTTCTAAAAATGATATGCCTGGTAAAATGCTAACATAATTGTATGTCATGAATATATGTGTGTATAGAAATAAATAAATAAATATATATATATATATATATATATATAATCTTATATATTATATACATATACATATATAATATGTGTGTGTGTGTGTGTTTATATATATATATGTGTGGTATGTGTTTGTATATATATATATTGGGTTGTGTTTGTGTGTGTCTATTTTTTTTTGTTTGTTTTTATTATATATATATATATTATATATTACTGTTTGGTGTGTTGAGTGTGTTTCTCTCCTCTCTCTGTGTGTGGTGTTTCATCTCTCTCTCTCTCTCCGCTTTTCTTTATGTACGTCTGATAATATAGGCAATATATCTCATACCTTCAAATTCTAGCGCGACTTATATGCATAGCATGTCATGTCATGGATTTGTAATGCATTTATGTTACCCTAGTCATATTTCCTATCTTGGCCCATTGGAACTCTTGTTCTCATAATCTCGTAATCACTTCCCTATCATATGTAAATGTCTTGTAGAACCTCATATATTTGATCAAATGGGAACACTTAACACTGATTTAGAAAGGTAACTTAAACCTGAAGATGTTCATAAAGAGCTTATAGTTCTTCACCTAGGTTCTATATATGTTTCCTTAGTAGTTTGTAAAATACAATATTTCAAAAAAATGTATGCTTTAGTAGTTTAAACATATGAGTTACATTATATAAGAGTTTTTGGAGATTAACATATTATTTTAATGTTTTTCAAAATATAAATTAGCGAGGAAGGACGACTGATTTCAAATTTCCTATTGTTCATATTGTAGAGAGAGTGGAAAAGTACATAACGGCCACGAAGTCCTCCTCTTTTAAGGTTACAACACCTGGAAGAATAAGAATTTGTACCCATAAACCTATAGTCAAGAGAATCAACAAAAAGACATAAAGATGCCGACAACCCTATATAAGTGAACTAGTGGAATAGAAACATAATGGAGTCACAGAAATACGCCATTTGAAATCTCAATGCCTTTCACAAAAGGTCTTTCTAGCAAAAGAATAGTAAAACAACATTTGACGATTTAGGATTCCAAAATTTGTGCTTAAAGGAAGCACATCGCTTAACAGTAACATACCTCAATTATGGTTCTTCAAGTATTAATATGGATTGTAACTCTTCCTTACAGCATGTATTCTATAAAAATCATGTCATACAATCATTAAAGGCAGAATATTAACATTTTAGGGTCAAAGTTGCAATTTAGAGCTTACTAGCAGAGTGATAGCTCGCAAAACCCTTTTTAAATGTGTTTTATTGCATTTTCATTCTTCTCCAAATTTCAATCCCAAATTGATCAAATAGATACATTTTTATAGCAGCTTTTAACAAGTGGAGGACTACACAATAGTCAACAACAACCAAATAGATTATGCCTGCACAATAAAACTCGGAGTATCACCACACCCCTCCTTTCCAAACACAAAAATAATCACAACCAAATCTCAACCATTATTCTTCAAACTATTAATTCCAAAAAAAAATATGTATTCAATCCTCTAATTATTCAATATAACAATTACAACTCAAACTTACGGATTCTGATCACCATCATGTGAGTTCGTCCAATTATTAGGTTCAGAATCATGTATTTATCTTCATAAGCAATAGGAGAATGAAAGGGAAGAACCTTAACTTAAAATTTATGGAGTTTATAGTATTTTAGAATGTCTTCTCAATAACAAAAACTCTCTTCAAGAACAAACGGTCCTCTCAAACTAAAGATGGTGAACTAAGAAAAAAACATTTTAAAATTTTAGTGCAATAATAGAACCAACGTTACATTTATTCATCTTACAATTAATTACACATCTATAATTCTCTTGTCGTCAAGACTCATATCAACAACAACCATACACAAAAAAATCATTTCGGAAAATTTCAGCAACAACAATATCAGAAAATACTTCGAAAATAGCTCAGCATCATAAAAATAGCTCAACGATTTTCCAACCGTCTATTCGTGTTTTTGATTATATGGCATAGCTATAACTTGGACTCACACATTAAAATTAAGGGTAAGAATTATTACCTTCAAACTGTAACATCCCTAAAAACAAGCTAGGTTAAACTAGATCCTAACATGTGTGTCATGAGGTTTTAGAGTCCTAAAATGGTTAATCATAGTGTTTAGATGTAGTTTTTAAAGTTTGAAAGAGTTTGAACTGAAACGTCCAAGACGTTCGAAAACTAGTCTAAGTTGATCTAGTATGTGTTAGTGTTTTATAGTGGAGTTTTGTGGTATGGTATGAGGGTAGAATTGGGTATTGATGGTTCCTGTACATAGACTGACATGTAAAGGGTCTAAAAATCTGATAATTATTCCCCAAGGATCATCCAAAGGGTCTTCGAGGAGGACCCAAACATGAGCCAAGCAAGCTGCCGAACAACCTCTTTTTGAAGGTAGCGGCGCGTCGCGCCTCCTACACTTAAAGGGAAAAAAGTTTTACTGCAACGCAGTTCCATCGTGAACCTTTCTGTCTCAATAATTTCAAGAAACAAGAATTGGAGGTGATCTCACGACGCGCAGTGACTTTCCAGATTTGGTCGTGTCTTTTTTAAGTCAAATTTGAATTGGTTAAAATACCCATAAAGTTCAAGGGTCTTTTGGAAAAAATTTGGGGATGACTATTGACGGTATTGAACCCCTATATTCACCTCCAAATCTAAACCCCAACTCAAAACAAAAGCGTCATTCCCTTTTCTGCTCCAAACCTCCCTTGATGAATCTTTGAAGCTCCGAGGAAGAAGGGGACGATTTTTCCAGTCTTCTCCATCAATTTGTATGATTTTCTTTCTTCAATATAGGTTATGGTGTTTCAATACTTTCATCCTCTTTCATTCATGTAATCAGTTTCCAATGGTTATCAAATTATAAAAAAATGAATTCTTTATTTCAACTTCTTTTCATGGTTCTTTGCATAAATGTTTGAATTCAATTCTTTATGTATAATTGAATGTTTAATGAATGATTTTAGATCAAAATTATTTCTATAAACCGTGCAATTCGTGATTTTCTAATTTTTGCTCTAATATAGGTGATTTGATCAAGGCTTAATAGTATTGAATTCTTATGTAGATTATGTTGGGCTATTGAAATATGTATGAATCATGATAGAATTGTATACAGGCTGCATTAATTTGGTGATTTTTATGTTGTATAGTGTTCCTTCGTTGTATGGTTTTATTATTGTTTTTGGTTGGTGTTATTAGCTATTGTTAAGAGCCTTTCTGAATTGAATAGGTTGGAATGGTTATGGATTGGAGGTGTTCTTGACGAAATGGTGGTATGTTGACATAATATCTTCTATATTGTGTAGTAAAGGTCTTGAATTGTGTTGATTGGTGTGGTCCACTTATGGTGGCGATGCCTTATGTGTTATAATTGTGAAGAACATGGCCTTGTCAGCATTACTTTATGAATGTGATATTAATCATGTTATAGCTTGTGAAGTTGATTAGGGAAGTAGGATTTTTGTTATGTACACTTGTCAAGTGGAAAAGAATGAGTCCTTCCTATTGATTATAGGTATCATGATAGACTATGGTGATGTCCGTTAGGTGTGTATCTTGTTTGAAGTATGATCCTTCCTAATTTACTATGTTGAGATCTTTGACGGAATAATGTTGATTTTTCTATATAATTGAATAGGGGTGACTTTTAGTATATTTAGTTCTCGCCTATTATGCTATTTGAATGTATGGTTACATGTGACAAGTTGATTGAAGTGTCTGTCATAATAAATAAATTAAAGGGGGGTAGAATAATGTTCCTCTACTTGATACTTAGAATTGAATATGACTCTTGACTTAGTAGTCTAAAATCACCATTTTGTCCTGAATACATATAATGTATAAAGTTGAAATATGACTTGAACCTGTAAGAGGGTTAACTTGGAACCTTCAAAACTAGGAAGGAGGTTGAGATATCCTTGAATTCAAAAGTTTGTAAGTATCCTTCTTGTGTGAATGGATTACATAGGGAAAATAGGGCGGCTGAACGGCTAAAACCATCTCCAAAGAAGAAATGAAGCTAATCCTTTTGACATTTGAGTGGCATCCTATAGGACCCTCCTGGTAAAGGGCATAGTGAGGTAATGGCTAGAAGTGTTTGCCTTGTCATATGTCTTGGTGTGCTTGAGCTACTCTTGCAGAAAAAAAAGTCCTATTACTAGTGAGTTGTTCGTGGGTAGTGACTCTACTAAATTTGAGACTAAGTACGAAAGAAAACCCTTGAGTATTCCTCAACCATGTGCCACATTATTTGGTCCTGGCCCATTGGCAAGTAGACCTCCATCGGAGTAGGGAAGATCCGGATAATGTCGGTTATTTCCTTTCGCATCATGGGGGATACATTCTAGTATGGGGATAAATCTACACTACAACGTTTAGGTAGCAAATTGGGGGCGCTATCTAGACATGTCACAAGTAGGCCCCCCTCGTACTCTCAAATACACTTCCCTAAGAAGTATAATGTCGTACAAGTAAAGAACCCAACTACTATGTTGGGGTCGATCCCAACGAGAAAATAATTTATTATACTTTAACTTTAATGTACGATTAACCTTATTTAGTCAAGTCCTTCCAAAAACTATACATTACAGGGGGCGTTGTGAAAAAAAAGTGTTGTAATTTTGTGAACTCAACAAGTAGCAAGAGTGGAATTGTTAGTGTTTATCAAGTTGTGAGAGAAACTAGGGTGAAGTTGTTCCCCATATACGTTCATAACGCCATAATCCTAGCGATAAAAATTCTTTTCTATATGTTGCATGCAAAGTGATAAGTTAATGTTGTCTCTAATCGCTTGGTCCCGGCATTTAAAAATAATTCCAACCACCCTTTCCTTGTTTGGCTTACGTTTGTCTAATTTACTCAACCTTCCCTTTACTTCATATTAAGGCATCATATTTCATGTATGCTAGTTTATACGTCGCATCCTCAAAACTAGCTTGTAGATAGTTACACAAACTATGTCGAAATTCTTTTCCTATTAACTACCACCACTACCCCCTTTGTCCCGGCAAGTAGCAATAAGGCGAGTTCTAACGATGCAACCCGTTAAAAAGACCTTTCTAAATAAAGATGATCGATGCATAGCAAAACATATTTGAGATTGTTTATTTTAGCTAGGTTTATTTTTGTTAATCAACCTATGGTTCCCACAACCCTGTTGTGGATTTATTTACCCATGCTTAGAATAAACACAATTCATAATGGATAAATAATAAATCATGACTACTTTGAAAAATTGAAGAAATTCAACTTAAATCAAACAATTATCTTACAAGCGATCCTGAAAAATCTGAATAATGTCCAGTTGCACAAACATATCTTCAAGAACAAAAGTATGAAATAGTAAAATATCCAACAACCAAAAACGAGGTTTTACACCTTATTTATAAGAAAACAGAGTCCTATATTAAAAGGAGTTCAAATAAGGAAAGTTTGTCCAAAATGCGGCTTCAATCGATGACCCCAACAGATGGTCCGTTGATCAAACGACGGACCGTCGACTGCCTCCGTCGGTCCATACTTAGCATCTTTTTTCAGACTTCACTTTGCATCTTCTCTGATCCAATTGATGGACCAACAGCACAGTCCATCGATACACCTATGATCCATCGATGTTTCTCGTCGTTCCATACTTATCTTTTCTTCAACATCGGGTACTGGGACATCTTTGATCCACAATCGACTTTTTTTTTTCCGGAATGTCCACACCGTCAAAACCGATGGACCGTCCCGTCATCCTTCCGTAGCCCCACACTTGGTCATAATTCCCAAGTTTGCTTCCAATGCCTGAACCTCCAATCGAACGGTCACCACCTACGGTCCGCATGGGCTGACAGGTTGTCGATGGCCTCGTGGGTCCCTTCTTCATTATTGATTCTTCACAAAAAGCCTTTTACATTTAGTTTTGGACAACTTTCCACTAACAAAGTAAAAACACATTAAAATTACTACAAAAACAGCTCTAGACCACATCAATCTTTAAGGAAAAAGCATTAAAATACCGTGAAACCACGGTAACATCAACACCCCTCATTAAATTGGTTGTTTGTTCCTCAGCGACGCACTAGGAACTCACGCACCATTTGTACACAAGTAATCCTCTTTTAAGCTTTCCGCAATCACATGTGCTAGCAATCCCACTTCTTTGTGTTTTTTTTTTGCTTTAGTCATGTTTTTCTTTTCTCGCTTTTAGGAGTGATAGGTTACCTCATGGGAGTAGACCATGACCCATACTCACCATGCACTGACCGAGCCCCAGCTCTACTTTTTTTTTGCCTCTCCTTAAGGACGCACTTCCGATATTGCGAACTATTGCCCTCACTTCAAAGATATCCTCCTTTTTCATACAGTGATTTTAATTTGATTAAGGATCATTATCAACCACTCCGCTCAACCATTCTTACCTAGTTGGTTCTTGTCCGCATAGGCTTGCCCTATTTTCACTGCTTAAGTTTCACACATGTTTAGACTCTAGGATCATATGGGACTGCCTTGGCTTGTAACCGTAAGCTAAGGGTCATGTATGGTACAATGGGTACATTTTAACTGACTTGTATCCCTCTTGAACATTACGGCTAGCGTCTACCTCTTTCATTATCTATAATGCCCTACTTTTCTGTCATCTTTGTCTTTCACTTGTGGAAGGACTCTCCCTTCTTTTTTGATCATCATCTTTTTCTCTCTCTTTTTTTTTTATATTCATTACAATTTTTTATGAGTCCGTATCTTGTTCACTAATCCCTTTCTTTTCCACATTACTCTTTTTCATCCCACTTTCGAGTCTTCAGTCATAATAAAAAAAAGCCAACCCCCACTTATGGCTTTGCCCCTAAATTCGAGGGTACACATTACCCAAGGTTGGTTTTAGGGCAAGACGAGGTCAGTTTCTATATCACCCCCTCAACTTATGCTTTGGCGTAAGTTTGAGCACACATGTCCAAAAGAGGGACCAGGAAAACAACATTATAACCCAGGGAAGTTGCGTGGTGAGAAAAAGAAGGTCTATTATAGGCTAAAACTATTTGGATCAAAAAAAGGGATAAACCATTTCATTCGCTCACTTCACTTTAGGCCTAGATGCTTGCTAATTTGAACAAGGGCCTATTTCCTTTACTAATTGTCTCAACACAGATTCCTGTTTTTTTTGCAGGACCAACCCGGCAAGTTCTAGATAGGTACCAACATGGGAAAATGAAAATCTCCTCGCACTCTCCTTGCAACCTCATTACACTATCAATTATAGTTTACCTAGTTTAGTGGGTTAGAGTGGGGATCATGTAGTGGGTTCAATCTTTAGTCATGATTAGAGAGCCAACATTGCAACATTCATTAAACCTATTCATGCAAGCACTTTCTGAACAGGATATCCTTCAAGTATAGCCATCTTCTTCATCATTTTCACTTTCAACCTTTTGTACAATCGACACATATATGTATGCCGTTTCAACAGTAAAGATAATTAGCTTTATGGCAAAGAACACAGGCCAGAAAACCACCCACCAAGAGAGGACGTGAGTTGCGCTATTAAACCTTTTACCCTAGCATTCACTTTCCAGTTTCCCCACCCCCAACAAAAAAAAACATGAAATTGTCCCCAATGTATAACAAATATAAAGATAGGGTGGTAGGTGAAGCAAACCTGAGGCGCATAGCGCCGGAGATCAACAAGTAGGCGGGTACGGTTTCTCAGAACTAGTACCCTCAGTAGGGACACCCTTAGTAGTGCCCACAGCAGTATTTGCACCCCCAGTGGTGCTCCTCTCAACAACCTCCACTCCGAAGCTAAACGCCCTAGCACCCAACTCTCTAGCCCTCATATGACGGGCCTCCTCATCAAGCAACGAGACTCTCTTCACATCCTTCAAATCCGTCAGCTCCTTCTTTTGAGCACGAGCATACCCACTCTCATTGGGAAACGACGGAATATTACCCTCTTTGGCAATTCTCATGTGCAAGGCGGTGGTGAGTGGTTGGTAAGGTGGACAGTGCAGTAATGATTGTGTCCCCTCCATGAGCTCCCACAAGGTGCGCTAACAGGATCGGGTCCCCCTTATCTCTCAAACCATCCACGTCTACACCGCGACTCGCCACAGACCGAAGAGTCATCAAATCAATGGTTGGGGGGGGCGGGCGTGCCGGAACTCTCACTCAAACGCATTGAGGTGGCTAGTGGACTGCCTGATCCTGTCGTCTTCTGCCCGTCTAATGAGGACCCTCTGCTCAATTTGGTCCTCAGCCTCGGTAAAGATCCTCTACATCAAAGCTGGATTTGATCATGCAAGGTTGGTCACAGGACCCTCGAACTTTCTGGAACTGCAATCAAGACCAAGTGTTGCTGATGGTTGTGTAGACCGGGAGGAACTAGTCCCTACTAGGCAGGGGATTGACTCGACCGGGGGTGGTAATCTGTAGGCTCCTGAAGTGGCAATGATCATCCTGTTGGGCTTGATCTATCGTATCCGCCAAGTTCTCACTCAGCGGCTGCAAATCACTCTGGGCCCTCGCCGTGGGGCTGCCACAATTGGCCTCATCCCTGATAAGAACCGATAACCACAATCCTGCTCGGAAGTACAAAGGACCATCACATTGCCAAAGGGTCCACTCCAGCATCCCGCCTAACTGGAATCATACAGGCGAACGGGTAAGTGTAAGAGGTTTTACAGGCCCTCTCTCATGTATCACGAGATCAACACCCTCGCAGTTGATCTCCACCTGGCTACCACAGCTGCTACCAAGCCGCTCTAATCCCAAGTAGTATATTATCTGCAGCCTGGGTTAGCGGGGGCGGACTACTAGCCAGAAGAACTTGGCTGTCAAAGTGAGGTGGCCTTCTTGATAAGTCCTCTGGGGGCCAACCTCAATCTGATCCCTACACGTCAATGGAGAGTTTCTCTGTAATCCCACCTCTGGTGGACCCTCTCGCATAGCTCTACTCCACTGAAAATGGGCCACTCTTGACGCGTACCACATTTAGTCGAACTCTGGGGTGAGGGGAACTCTCGTGGCATCAATGGACCCACTGTATAGGAAGCGGCGGATAGAAGTAGAAGAAATGTCCACCCGGCAGCCTCGAACTCAAACATCTGTGAGTGGGGCATCTTTGGCGGGGTTTGACCGCCTCTCCAAAGAACCTCAGAGAGCCACTATGTATGAGGCGTAGAACTCTCGCACAATCTCCTCAGTGTAGTACCCCACACTCCTCGCCATCCACTCGATCCGGTGATGGGTAAACAAGTCATGCACCGTAGGAACTGTATGTAGGCTCCTTGTAAGAACTCGTCGCTTGATTGTCAACACTCGAGTCATCACCCCCTTATCGTTCAGCAACTTGGCATCCCTTTATACCTGGTACTGGCCATGTATGCACCACTGGTTGGGCTCATCAGCAACCGATGCAGGGACCTCATGCTAGGGTGCCGGAGCAGACTCCAACTCTAGGCCTCATCAGACGAGGCTTTGCAGGCAAGCATGTCTAGGAGAGTGGCTCCCTGTGATCCGGAACCAAAGGCAGTGGCCTCATTTGACCCTATAGAGTGGGCCAACTCTGAACCTGAAGACTCCTCGGTGCCAGATGCTCCCTCAGAACCTGAGGTCGACCCAGAATGTGTGCCAATTAGTGTGCACTCCTCATCAGAATGGGAGGCAATGACTACGCCGGGAACCACCATCTTGGGGGTGAC
Source organism: Solanum habrochaites (assembly GCA_027704765.1). Classification (NCBI taxonomy): domain Eukaryota; kingdom Viridiplantae; phylum Streptophyta; class Magnoliopsida; order Solanales; family Solanaceae; genus Solanum; species Solanum habrochaites. The sequence goes on along the minus strand of JAKWJA010000490.1, from coordinate 125,105 downwards.
CCGAGTGTATCTAGCAGCTGGTGTATGGGGTCCAGGTGTATGGGGCACTATTTGGATCCACTATGCATCCACATAACCTATCAACAACCGTGGGAATGAGCCATAGATTTTGACCCCACCCCCCTAGAATAGACGAGTCCAGTTTTTGGGGCCATAATATCTGCAAACAACCTTGTTATCTCATGTTAATCATCTACACAAGCAACATAATCAAGGCGTAAGATCTGGAACATAAGATACAGTCATTCAGAATTGCAGAAGTGGGAGACAGCCTCTCGACAGCCCATTGAGAATCGATGATCATTGAGAGTGTCCATCGGTGGATACTTAGAAAATTTCAGAAGTCGACATTTCACATACCTCTCAATTAGAAATGACATACGTGCAGAATGGCCTGTTAATCAATCGACGAACCATAGTACACTTCCATCGTCTGACACTTAGAATAGTTCAGAATTGTTCAGAAATCAGGGTTGCAGTTAGAAATGATGGACGTGCAGAACAGCCCATTGATCAATCGACGGATCATAGTCCACTTCCGTAGTTCCCAAGTTAAGAAGATTCAGACTTTAGCCATCGATGGTCCGTCGATCAATCCACGGTCCGTAGATGGGGTCACATCTTGTTGGTCAGAGACAGGGTTTTAGAAATTTGTTTTAACCCCACAGATGGACAATTTCAAGCACATCACAAGTTACACCCAACACATAATATAAGTTAGAGGACCAACTCGTCATCCTTAGGGCTTTGATTTTGCTAATTTTGATCATGGATTCTATGAAACTATCAAGCCCTAAGTGGAAAAACACAAACAATTGCATTTACAGAGGTTCTACCAAACCCCCACCCATTTACTTTCTATCATTCTAAGGACATAGAACCATTGTTAATAAGTTTAACAGGCAAATTTGTCCCCTAAGTCAAGATCCCATACAATTTATTCCACAAGCAAATGAACAATGAATGCATTAGCAGATGGAAATGAATACCTGTAAACTGTAGTGGAGGTGATGATGTGGTAATTTTTCAACACCACCTAAGTGTCCGCCTTCACACAACAAAACACACCGATCGGAGAACACACAAAGAGAAGGAGTAAACACTGGGGGAATTAGTGTTTTTGGATTTCTGGAGTTTGGAGAGTTTTGATAATTTTGGAAGAAATGGAAGGAAGTGATTGTGGGAGTTAAGATAGAAAGGAGAAATAATAAGGGAGGGAAACGGTTGGGAGAGAATTTTGAAAGATGTGGGGTGGGTAACTGAATAGAGTGCATTCTAAATATAGTTGGTGTCAGGGTCGGTCTGGTCCTGGGTTTTTTTTTTTGTGAACTGACGATAATTCAGTTTCTGACGGTCCATAATTCATTTGACGGACTCGTCGAATGATACCATCAATTGTGGCCCTAACTTTTACATAAATTCAAGATCATGGTACCTACGGACACCATCGATGGTCCCATTTGATTGAACGACATCTCGTGGTTGGTCCCGTAGATTTGTACACCAGACCATTTATGCGAAGTCTGTGGTTTGGTCCCTGCATATTGAAGCACCCATTAAGCCATTCTTTTGTGTTGTTGCCACTTTTAGACTGGCCCTAAAACTCCTCTCTAGCCACATACTAAAAAAATTAACACAATGAAGTTGAGTAAACAACAAAACAAAAGAAATCAAATATTTCCCACAAACCAAGAAAGAAAAACCTATTTGTTGGCTAGAGGATACACATAAATTTGCCTCCCAAAAGCGCTTGATTAACGTCGCGGCACGCAAGATCCTGATACTAAGACCTCATCAAGGTGATATGCCTCCAACCCTTCATGGGCAAATCTCCGCTAGCCCTAAGGTAGATCTTGATTTTATTACTACCCATTTACCGTTTAAACCTTCACCCTCCTTTTCTCCACTTAACCACTCCATGTGGAAACACTTTCGTGATCAGAATGACCAGTCATTAGAACTGAGTTTGCCCGGAAACAAGCGCAGCCTAGAGTTAAACAGAGCACCAGACCAATCCCCAACCCGCATTTGCGCTTCTCCATCTTTTTGGTCAGGTACTTCTTCACTTTTCTTTGTAGAGGGATTCAACTTTCATATGCTTTTAGGCGCAACTCATCAAGGCTCATTCAACCCATTAATCCTCTGTTTCCACTAGCTTTCATTCCAATCCATCTTCAGTCTTCATCGCCCACATGGCCTGTGCTCCAACTCAACCGGCAAGTGATAGCCTTCCAATATACAAGTTTGGTATGGAGACATACCTATGGGGTCTTATATGCAGTCCTGTAAGACCCCAAAGAGCATTAAAACAAGCCTCCTTGACCAATCCATTATGATCATTAACCGGTTTTGCATAGGATCTGCTGTATTTTCTGTTGGACACCTCACCTTGCCCACTAGTTTGTGGTGGTTTGAGGGCTACATTGTGGTTAACCTCCCATATTTTATCCAATATCCCTTTGAACAACTTATTGCAAAAGGGGGGATCCCCACACTAATAATTGCCCTAATGTGGTGCCAAATCCTGAGAACGATTGTTTCTTTTTCAAGAACGCTGGTGGACCTCTTCCCGTCATTGTTTTGGGCAAGTGTTTTTGCGGCTTCCACCCATTTTTACACTAATCACGCCATAAGATATATTTCATCCCATGATAACTCACAAACTCCCCATAAAATCAATGCCCCATAACATCAAATCACTCAATCCTATAATGGGATTTAAAGGTAGCTCTTACCTCTTTCGAAATGCCTCCATCTCTTTGGTACATCACATGCCTTGGCTAACTCATGAGCATCTTGGTGGATGTTGGCCAATAGTACCCACACTGAAAATCTTATAGGCATTGATACGCTCAAACGTACTTCTCAAATAAGAACGTAAGCGGTCGTATCAAGTAAAGAACCCACTAATGAGGGTTGGGATCGTTCCCGACGAGGAAAATAGGTTTCAGCTTAACTTTAATCTAGTAATTACTATTATTTAGTCAATTATTCCTTAGAAAACAAAATACAATAAAGTGGGGGTTTTTATTTCCTAAATATGAAACTAACTAACTAAAATTAAAGTAAACAACGAACATATCAAAATCTTGATTTATCATTAATAAAAGTAACTATGGTTTAAGTGTTTCCCACAAGTTTCCTAACTATAAACAAATTCTTTTCCTAGTAATCTTGCAGGCACAGTGATAATTTATGTATTTTTAAACAATCCTTGGTCCGCATCTATAAATGTCACTCCCCACCTTGGTCCGGCTCGTTGTTGCTATACTAACCCTTACCTTTACCTCTAGTAAGCATTGTATTCGATATTTGACTAATTACCTCGTCCCAATCAACACTATCCTAATTAGATAGTATACCCAATCTATTTTTGATAATTCTTTTCCCTATTTCTAATCTACCTCCTTGGTCCAATCAAGTAGCATGATGCGATTCTAAACGTTGACCAGTCCGTTAAAAAGACTCTAAACGAAAATTATCAATCCATGCAGAACACTATTCCTAGACTTGTTAGTTTCAGTTAGATTTTACCTCATTATTCCACCCATGGTGTTCCCACAACCCTAGTTATGGAGTTTTATTTCCCATAGTCCATATTCAATATATATTATATAAGAATTCATGCACTTACTTTATGGAAGATAAAATCCAAAGTTCACTTGAATTTAGTCCAACAAATGCCCAACAATCAATTCCAGAAAAAAGTGTAATCAATTCCTACTGAAATTAATCCTTCATTGAACAAGAGAACTAAAGATTCTCCACGTCTAACAATCAAGAGTCTACGAACCAAGAGTCTACTAACAAAACGAGTCTATATACGATTCTACCTAAAAAGTCCTACCACCAATAACGAAGGTTTTTCGAACTATTTATAAAAACAAAACCTAATAAAACGAAGGATCTAATTAGTGAAAATCTGTCAAAACGCGTACCATGTGGTCACGATGCCGTCATGGCCTCCGTCGTCCCATAAAACTTCAAACAAATTCTTCTGCTGCTGTCTTTCTTAACCCTCGACAATAGGTATTACGTCGTTTCCAATCAGGGGGCTGGTCCCTGGGGGGGGGGATAATCTCTCTTTCCTCCGTTCCATAACACTACACTTCTTGCATTTGGGTATCTGACTACTCTCATGTTCATCACGACGACCAGCGGACGGACCGGTCTTGCTATGACGGTCCATCTGGACTTATCGTAATCCCAACACTAGGTCAAGACTTCCCATCTTCCCTGTTCCTTCCACTTCACTACGATGCCACCTATGGACCGTCACAAACATCTCAACGGACCGTCCACACAAGCTCCGTAGGTGGTAACTTTTCTGCATTTCCGTGCTCAAAAACTTCCCGTTTCATCTTTGGAAGATTGTCTGCAATAATGAGAAAACTTTTCCTTAAAATCAATACAAAAAGGCTTTGGACCACACTAAACTAACCTAGAAGAAGGCATTAAAATACTGTGAAACCAGGTAATAATCAGCAGTCCGGATACCACTATGGATGCCCACCCACAGGGAGAAGGGCATGCCTTAAACACTTAGCATCTCACTTCCGCACAAGAACAACGGCGAATAAGCCCATCATCACAACTCCGGTATAAGTTAAAGCTCATTCCAAAGAACTGTTTCACATCATGCATGAAATTTTTTTTCTCCTGATGGAAGACAAGTCCTATGAAGACTTAACGCTATCCAAATCTTCGCAAATCGGCGAACCATGGGAATCAATCATGAGAAGCGGCCAATCATGCTCATCAGGGAAGGTATCATCAATTTCAGCCTGTTCACCCAACTCTTTGCATGCTTCAATCCTCTAATCTGGACAAGTGTCGCAACCTTGATTTTCATCCCTTTTCTATCTTTCAACTCAAATTAAACTCTTGCACTAGTATCACCCACTAATCAACCTTGGTTTCGCATCCTTCTTTGCCATCAAATACCTCAAAAAGGAGTGGTCCAGTATACACATATACTCTCGTGTGCCAAGCAAATAGGAGGAATTTTTGGAAATCAAATACCTACCACCGCAAGGAGCTCTTGTTCAGATCACAGTGGTAGTTCTTTTGTGCATCATTAGGGACATACTACATAATACTGGGTTTAAGGTTTTTATCCCTTCTTTTTGTCCCCAATACCCACCAAGAGCACACCCTCTAAGCATCACACTCACCTCAAATGGGTTTACTACACTCCAATCTTGGGGGGAATAATTAATGGCGCGACAACTTCTCCAACACCTCTCCAATGCCTTCAGATAGGATTCATCAAAAAGAATTGTCATTCCTATCAAGTACTTGCCACAAGTATGTGCATTTTTTAGAAATCCTTAATCACTCTGGTCTAAGCCCGGCAGCCCAAGATCTCACCCCTTTTACCAGATATTGGTGGAGGAAGTCTCTATATAAACCTCAATTTTTGCTCATCCACCTCTATCCCCTCCTCCGAGATGCATGGCCAATAAATACCCTCTTTTCAACCATGGCACGTGACATTTTTGCCCATTTTAGTAGCAGGTTGCAATATCACGCATCTTTACGAGCAACACTCTACTCCCAAAACCCCCAACTTGGACTTGTCCCCGGAGGACGCCAATGGTCAAGTCCAAAAAACCCATGACACCAGACCCACCATCACCCTCCCCACCACAAAACACCCCCCGGCCACTCAAAAGTCCCACCACCCGACCTCCATCAGACAACGCACCTAATCCAGGTGCACATAGTGTCCTCCACCATATCGAGATATTGACATCCATACAACTCTTTAAAAAGTAGTCGGTCATTACCCAACCCAAAAGCATCCTCTTGAATATGAATCCCATAATTGCAAGTAAAGGAAGGTGGTTTTCTCTTGATCCTACGGTGCAATAGAGATTTGATTATAACCCAAATAACCATAAAGAAAATAGTACCATCATTTTCCTACGAGTCTATCTTATACATGATCCATGAAGGGCATAAGGAAATGGTCCTTCTTAGTCCATGCATTCAACTTCTGGTAATCCATACAAACTCTCCATACGGTCACCGGCCTCATTGGAACAAGCTCATTCTTCTCACTAAGAACTACTGTCATTCCCCCATTTTTGGACACACACCTAACGGTGCATACCCAACTACTATTTGCAATAGGATATATGACTCCGGCATCCAATCACTTAATAATCTCCCTCTTAACTACCTCTTGCATAGGTGGATTCAAACGTCTTTAATATCCACTACTTGGCTGTGATTCGGTATGAGTTGAATGTTTTTGTGTGAAACAAAACTGAGTACGTTTCCCAATAATGTCCGCAATAGTCCAACTAATGGCTCCTTTTGTAACCTCTTTAACACTTCTATCTAACCAGCCTCTACTTGTTCAAATTCAAATTTGATGCACTGATTACCGGCAAAGTGTCATAGTTTCTTCCCAGAATACATACCTCAAAATGAGTTGTAGAGCCTTAAGCTCTAATTTGTTGGGGCCTCCTCAATGGATGGTTTCGCGAGTGATACCGCGATGCTTCATACCTACTCCAATTTCTTGGTTTGAACCGAATTCCACCTCGATCAAGTTCCGCAATTTAACATACCCCATACTATTCATAACCTCACTCCTCAAAATTCATGATTCACTAGCTCTAGTGTCTCACACCAGGCACTCTACAATTTTGACCTCAGACGTACTCTCAACCCTATAGCAGATACCGTTGGGAGCTCACCACTCTGCGTCGTGGCCTTACAAATATTGGAAATTTTTCTTCTTCATTGTTTAACCTAAACTCATCGGCCCTTTTTCCATGTCAACCAAGGCGTGAACATAGCAAGGAATAGCCTGTCCCCAGAATATAAGCACCGTCAAAATTCCACCTCACAGTCAAGAATCACAAATCGTTTTGGAAATATAAATTACTTCCACCGTTACTAACACCTAATGGAGTATCCCAAATATGCCTCTTCATTGTTCGAATCGGGCCATCAGTAGCGGCATCGCAGTGGGTTTTGGTCACCCAAACCCCAGTTTCCTTTCTATAAATGCCTATAGGCTGAGATTTTGCTTTGCACCAGATATCACATGGTCTTTACCAAAGTGTATAAACCGATGGTAACATAAATAGTGGGAACTCATTCGGATCTTCTTTCTTTTGCACAAGAGACCTGTAGTCAATGCAACGAAGTGGTTGCATTCGGTCATCATCCTCAAAAACTTCCGGTCCTCTTCCTTTGTAACATATCTTTCATAAAACTTGGCATAATCGGGCATTTTGTTTCAAGATCTTCTATCAACGGGTACATTATGGAAAGCTGTTTCAAAACATAGTAATTAAACGACGGTATTTACCATACTCAGTCTTCTTCACAAATCTTTTCGGGAATGGTGGTGGTGTTCTAGGAACGGCGATCAACTTTTGGGGTATCTCTGCTTCTTTCACCCCTTTGTCCACCAACTCACCACTAGCTTCCACTACCTCATCATCTTTTCTCACCTCATCTTCTACTACATAAGGCATAGGTGAATCAATGGTTTGCTTACCCCCTCGAGTAGTGACCGACATGCAATGTCCATTATTTTTTGGATTTTTAACGGTATTGCTAGGAAGATTACCCGATTGACGTGGGTTCACATTAGTAGACAATTGGGCCATTTCCAACTCAAGATGCTTGATTGAGACGGCATGTGCATCCACCTTTTGCCCGATATTAGCCAAATCACCTCTCAACTCCTTGGCGTGCTCATCACTAGCATTAAACCTCATCATCATCTTTTGTAATTTTCAACTCGCGCCATACTACCTTCACCATCCCTAGGAGCAACTTTCCAATTTTGAGGCGGAACATAGGGCCCACTTCGATCATTTTTGTTACTATAGTTACTCGGTTGAACTTGTTGTCACGGTTGTAATTTTCATCTCAAACATAATGGCCCTCTCTATTGTAATTCCCATAGTTTTGACCTTGATTTCCTTGACCATGGTACCAATTCTCCTAATTGGAACCTTGGGCGTTCAGTCGAACACCCCTCATCTGCTCATTCACTGCATAAAAGTCCTCTTCATAATAGTAGTCATCCAATGGAGGTGGTGGTTTAGTCAAATAATTCACCGCATTTACTTTTTATGCACCCCGAGTGACATGTTTCAATACCAATCAAAGTCAGCTCTCATTTGTGCAATATCTTCACAAATCTCATCTGTGGCCAAGAATTGTATAGCTTGCACTTCAAAGGTATTTCTCCAAGTGTCCGACTTCCTAGTGCTCCAAGCAATATTGTTGCCAGAGATTTTCTCCAACTTTTATGTGATCCTTGTATAGGTTCACTCACCATAAGAACCACCTGCAATAGTATCAATCACTACCTTATTGTTATCATCTTGCCCCCGATAGAAGTACTCTTTCAACAACTCATCATCAACGTGGTGGTTTGGGACACTTATTACGAATGAGGTGAATCTATCCCAAGGCTACTCACCGACTCCCCAGACAATGCCACAAATTTGTTCACTTTATCTTTGTTGTTAAGCTTTTTAGACACCGGGTAGTACCGTGCTAGGAACACATCCCACAACTGGTCCCAAGTACAGATCGAATTATAGGGCAACTCAGTGAACCGAATTGCATCCTCTGCCGTTAGTGAGAGAGGGAACACTCTTAACCCAATGACTTCCATGTCCAAGTTTGGCCTCCCTACACAAATCTTACACACCGACCTCAGTTTGGTGATGTGAGCATGTGGATCCTCAAATGGTAGCCCCGAAAACAAACCTCTGGCAGTGAGCATCTTCTTCAAGCTACTAGTTACCACAAATGTGTGACCCTATGGTAGAGGAGGTACGACAAGAGGCCCATCAGAGTCAGTGATGTTAATGTTTCCCCTATAGAACTCGTGAGGGCGTGGAGCGGGAAGTTGCCTCCTCAAAGCACCATCTTGGACATTCTTGGACGTTTCACTTCTAAACTCTTCCAAACTCAACACACTAACTTCTAATACTATAATTCATCAATTTAAAACTTTATAAACTCATGACACACATGTTAGGCTCTAGTTTTACCTAATTCATTTTGGGGTCCTTACAATATCCTCCACTTGGGAAACATTCGTCCTCGAATTACACCTAACTAAGCACATCTTTAAAGGACCAACTCTAGACTAGCGGCCCATCGTGTATTCATTGTTTCTAAATGCATACACCCAAATCAAGGAAAACTCAATTCCTAGCTAAGCATAGCTACAAATAACCATATAAATACCTTATGTAGAAAAAGCTCATTTATCCCCCACTTAGGAGTAAGTCATACACATGAAATTTTTAAATTCAAATTCACCATCATTAGGAAAACATCATAACCAACAAGGAAAATCATAATTATAAGAAATTCTGGAAATTTTCATAAATCATCAAAGAAACACCTACCGAAAAGAGACATAAAGAGATCATTCGGGATCATCCTTGGACCGGAGAGCATAGAACTTATTCCTCTTTGTAGGTCCATCTTCCACATTACTAGGAGAACTTGCTTTCCTTCCCTCACACTAGACTTTACCTTAGGGCAATCCTTCCTCATGTAGCCACTCTAACCACACCCATAGCAACCATCCTTATAGGCAAAACACCTACCCTCGTGATTCTTATCACACCTAGAGCAAGTAGGCCATGAATACTCATTGCTCTTTCCTTGAGGCCTATGGTTAGACACCCTCTCATCCTTATACCTAGAAGTATTAGAATGACCTTGTCTGGAAAACTTTTGTCAATTCTTAGAACGGCCATGTCCATCGCACTTATCATAGTCCATCCTACTTCTCTTTTTCTCCTTCTTAAGTTTGGACTCTTCTATTTGTTGAGCAAACACCATTAGTCGAGAGATATTCATATAACAAGCATTTCCATACGGGACTCTTCTTCTACTAGTTCAGACACCCCCGTCATGAACCTATTCATCAAGTCTCTGGGGTTTGGAACCAAGCTTGGAGCATACTTAGACAAAAGAATGAACTTCAAGGCATACTCCTTAACACTCAAATCGCCTTGCTTGAGGTTTATGAATTCCTCCAACTTAGCTTCCATGAATTCCCTAGGAAAGAACTTATCAAGGAAAGCTGACTTAAAAGTCTCCCACTCTATGGGAGTCGCCCTTACCGGCCTAGAATCTTTCTATTGTTCATAGCACACTTGTGCTACGTCTTTCAATTGGTAAGCGGCTAGTTCTACCCTTGAAGTTAATCCCATAATAGCAAGAGTCTTATAAACCTCATCTATGAACCCATTTAGATCCTCCTCCACCTTGGAGCCACTAATTCTTGAGGGTTCATCCTCAAGAACTCTCTAATCATATACGCACTAATTACCCCTATAGGATTTTCCACCACCTCCCGATTGGCTTGGGCCATCAAGTCTTGAGCCAACAAATTTATAGAAGTCCTAATCTCCTCAAGACTAACATTCCCCACTTGTGGATCATTAGAAAGTTGAGGAGGAACTTGACCTCCTTGAGGAGGAATATCTTTATCATCATTGTCATCTCCTTCCCTTCTAGCATTAGCCTTGGTTTTAGCTATAACCTGGACAAAATCACAAGCAAACATTAGAAAAAGGGCATACTAAAGCCTAACTCTATGGCACGACTTGAATAATGAAGAAGTGGAACTTTCCTAAGCATTCTATATCCTCCTACTCATAGATGTGTCACAACTCACGCCGATGAATAATACTCTACTAGACGTGGTTTTGAGACATCCTAAGAACATTTCATGACCTTATCCTCTGATACCAATTTTCTCGCGACCGGAGAGCACCCCCTAGAAGTAACATGGCGTACTTGACCTCTCGAAGGTCTTGTATAATCCCTTAGACATCTTTCATTCCATATATATGAAAACTAGCACGGAATTAAAAAAATTTGTCAGAAACATAATGCGAAAGTCATTTCATAAAACGGAAGTCTTTCTAACATATGTCTCAAAAATCATCTACGACAACATGAGTAACAATGTCCTGGGATGCAGCCCTCAAAAGTCTAAACATAGTTAAGAACATAAGGGCGGTGTCCTTGAATGATATGAGGACTCACCAATCTTCACTTCTTGAAAACCTTGGAAAGTCTACCCTTCCAGCCACTCAGAATCCTTAAGACCCTACATTGAATTAGAATGAAGGCAAAATATGAGTTAGTACAAAATGTACCAAGTATGAAAACTATCATACCAAACATAAGATATCTCAAAGGGTTAGTCAAAAATAGACATAAGATTAAGAGATAATATCATAACATAACATGAATATCATAAGCATAATAAATCATCATAATGCATACTTATTTTCATAAATCATTTGTCCTTCTTACTCAGGTGAACTACTTCACAAGCCACCTCCAAGTATACTTTTGCAAGGCTAAAGGTAGCATCCCATACTACTACCTAAGCTAAGTACCTCTCTTTGGTCATTCTTGATCATAATACACTTTCATAATTAAGGCCTAAGTTCTTCATGTCATATGAGCACTATGCCCCTATATCACCTCAAGTAACACTTGTGCAATGCATGTGAGGCATCCTATGCTACCTCACACACTAAGCATATCTTGAGATCACCCTAAATTAATCTCATCAACATTCGATGTCAATATTAGACCTAATTCATGTTGACAATGAACTATTACCTTAAGTCAATCATAACATGTAAAGCAACCATAGACACTACCAAAACTAAACATACATCACATAGAGGTCATGTCATAGCTAGTTTCAAGTCATACTTGTGTCATGTAAGAATGGCATCCCGTACTACCATCCATACTAAGTACTTCTCTAGGCTATTCTAATCCAAGCTAACTTATCCTTTATTCTTGTCTACTAATCTTAACATGTTAATATAATAGATCTACTACCATGGAGAGCATCTTAACATACCATCCAAGCTAAAAAATGAAGGATACAAAAGTACCAACCTAACCACCGTACAACTAATCATGCAGATGCAAGCTAACCATAGGGGAGCATGAATCCTCACCCCTAAGCAACCATGAGAAACCTATCTCAAGATATTCCATGACTAGGCACCAACTTTACAAGTCAATATCATCCTTAATAAATTAGGCCTAGTTATATTCATATCTAGGTGATCCTATTATGATCTATTAGCATACAATACAATTGAATTAAGAAGATTAAGTTAGAACACTCAACCTTGCCTCTAATGACCTAAACCCACCATGATCACCTTCATCATCACAACTTAGAATTCATCAAGGAAACCACATGAAAATATCACATAATCATCACATAAACATAATTGAATGTTGCTCATTATATTGGAACCACAACCAAGTCTTACCCACAATGCAATCACAACCCTCTCTAAATTGGGGTCTGTTGGATTCAAAATTGAGGGAAACTAGAGCGACTCCACGAATGGAAAAATCCATGAATGAATAAGCTTCACATACCTTTTATTATAGACTTAAACCTATCTTGATTCAATAGTGAATTTAGTCCTAGAGGTGCATCCCAATTTCTCTTCTCTATGGTTGTTTGAGAGAGTATAGGAGGGATGAGAAGTTTTAATTTGAAGTCTAGAGTCTAAATGGCTATTTTATTACTCAAATACTCTTAAAATACCTAAAAACACCTAAATTAACCATCCATTACTTAATTAGAATATTAGGTGAATACCCTAACCTTGGCCAAGACACCTGCAGAAAGTTGGAGGTGTCAATCGATGGAGCTCACCTACGGAGCGTCGACCGGACGATGAGCCGTACTAGCAAGCCGTCATTTTTGTCAGAGGCTGCTCTTTTGGGGCTTAAGCTCCCACACCCAAGTGTGGAGCAACGGCCCCCATCGACGGGGCGTGAGTAGGATGACAGGGGGATGGTTTGAGTTTGAGACGTTCAATTTTGGGATGCCTAAGGCAATTTCAAGCCAAAGTTTTGGTCCTGCTCAAGGACCCTTAGGGTGGTCCTTGGGGAGTCGTTCCTGGAAGTTTCAACCATAAACACGTTTCATTAGATGTTAAAAACCTCTTCGCTATCATTTGGAACTCAAACCAACACATTTAAAACATGCAAAGGCACACTAGAACACACAAAGCATGTCGAGAGGTTAAACTTTCTAAGTCTTGACCGGTGCTTGGATTGTTTTTACCTATAAAATCTTCCAAACTCAACACACTGACTTCTAACTCTATAATTCATCATTTTAAAACCTTATAAACTCATGACACACTTGTTAGGCTCTAGTTTGACCTAATTCATTTTGGAGTCCTTGATGATGTAATTAACTCTTGACATTTGTGTAAAATATACTTTTCATAATCTTTACAAGTATTTTCTTATACTAACATTTTTGGGTTTATTTCTTTGAAAAATTCACCCCATATATCTATTTAATGCTTAATATAACAGCATTTAGATGTTATTTTTTATATATTACTACTTATAATAGTTTTATTACAAGTATTAACAGAGTAGTTTTAATCTTTAATTTAATTTATTTGGTTGAATTAATTAGTTATTATTTTTATAATTATCTTATAATTAATAAGTAAGAGAAATAAGAAAATCAATTTTCTTATCTACGTACGCCAGCTATTTAGGGATACATTAATAGGAATCCAATTTGTCATTATCTCTGTACACATTTCGAGAATTTCTTTTCAAATTTTCACACCCCCACCCTCACGTTTCTCTTTACATAGAGCTAAATGTTTTTTTCTCTCATCATATTTCAAACGTTCTCTTTTCATTAAAAAGAAAATCAACAGAGAACTCACGATTGAGCCCCATTGAATGTGCAAGAAAAGAAGATGACATATTTCCTTTTTGTAATGAATGTTTGTTGATGTTTACCTAATTGAAAGACGTGCCTGCTTAATTTTTCACCCACCAATGGATCGTGTTATTAGTTTTAAAATTAGCACCTATTTTAAAAAAATGTAAATGGGAGGAAAGAATATTAGATATGAATTCTGATTTTTTCTTTCTATCTTTTTTCTCTGCTACAAGACTTTTTTTGTTATGTCAGTAGCATGGAGCTCAGAGAAGCCTGGTGTTGGCCCGATTGCTGCTCTTAAACTAGAGATAAGCTGTTGCAATGCCAACAAATTAATGAAATTCGGCAAAGAAAACAGTTGAGTCTGCCAAATCAAAAAGGGAGGAAAAAGATGGTGAAGATTGTAGAAGCAAACTCATTCTGTTTCGAATTCCGGATTGAATTTCCGTTAAGTGAGATTAAAGAGGAAAAACCAAAAAGAACATAGTTCGAAAGTGATCGTCTCAAACCAATCAACAAGAAGAACAACAAGGAAGTTAGACTCAGAGAAATTTGAATTTCAAAGATGCCCCCCCCCCCCCCCCCCCCAGCAAAAAAAAAAAAAAAAAAAAAAAAAAAAAGTGATTAGGATAATTATTTATTAATTTATTTTTGAATTATTCAATGTAGTTTTGTTTATGGTTCAAGATTATATGAGTATGATTCTTGTTGTTATTGAAACTTATATTGATGTGAAAACTGTACGAAGTTTGAATAATATTTGTATGAATTTGACAATAATATATGATATATGAATATTGTATGAAATGTGATGGAATGTTGGTATTCAACTGGTATGAAGTGTTATTTGATATTGGTATGAAATTGGTTCATTATCAGTAGCCCAATTAGTTGATTGTAGTGTCGTTTGTTAAATGTCATAATGCACATGAAATCTGATATGATCTTTGAATAATATTGGTGTTAATTTTTTTTTCAAATATGGTATATTGTTTTATTAAAATTTATGTACATGAATATGGAATGAAACATGAATAATATTGGTATGAACTGAATTTTATAAATAGAAATGTTGATATGAATTGATTTAATTGTTGTATAAATTATGTGAATAAATTAATTTATATAACTACTTATAAATTGAAGTTGGTATTGGAATGAAAACAGTGGAATGTTGGTCATATAAATATATTTTCGGTAAGAATATTTTATTTATAGGGCAAGGGGAAAGACATACATACACTCCGTCTTTCATGCACACACATTGCAGTTTTAGACTTTTTTTATATTACGTGTTTTTTGATTTGTTGGGTGAGTCTATTTCTTTTTGCACGTTTTGGACAACAATATATTAATATAGCAACATTGTTACATTATCAGATTACACTTCCCAGATTTATAACAATGGGGGTTACCAACTTCATCACATTTTCATTTTAGTCTTTGTTCTTAAAATGTCAAATTGAATACCAAGGTATTACAGTATGGATAGCAAATAGATACAACATTAAAATTGTTTTAGTTTATCCAATTTGGTGATATAATCAAGACATTTTTTTCCTTTTCTCACTGGGATATGTGTTGGATACCAATTGAATACAATATTAACTTGTTTTAGGTTGTCTAATTTGATTGATATCTCAACTACATGTTCATTTTTCAATTTTCTAATGAGATATCACTTGGATACCAAATGTATACCGATTAGATACAGTATTAACTTATTTTAGGCTGACTAATTAATGCTGTTGAATTCTCAATTACATGTTGGTTTTTCAATTTTTCAATGGGATATCAATTGGATACCAAATGTATACCAATTGGATATTAAAAATTAACTTGTTTGAGGTTGGCAAATTCATTCGAGATCTCAATTACATGTTATTTTTAAATCTTTTCAATGGGATATCAGTTTAATACCAAGTGTACACCAATTTGGTACAAATTAACTAGTTTTCGGTTGTAATTTAGTTGAAATATCAATTATATGTTTTATTCAACTTTCCCAATTGGATATCAATTAGATACCAATTGGGCATAACATTAACTAGTTTTAGGTTGACTAATTTGGTTGAAATCTCAATTACATGCCTTTTTTTTTTAATTTTTCCAATGGAATCGAGTGATTAGCGAATGTATACAAATTAGATGCAGTATTAACTAGTTTTAGGTTGTCTATTTCAGTTGAAATCTCAATTACAAGCGTTTTTTCAATTTTATTGTTGGGACATCAGTTGGATACCCAATATATACCAATTTCATAATAAGATTTGAATTTCCAATTGATATCAATTGCATACCATCATCATCTAGTTTTTTTTACTATACATTTGAATTACACTTAATACACAAATGATTAACTAGTACACATAATAAGTGTTACTGAAATTATAATTCATTAACTTAAAAGACAAAATAAATCAAAACATGGGTTTGTCACATTAAAACAACCAAAACAAAATAAAAATAAATATGTCTTTTTTTCAGCAAGGTAATTCGAACATGTCTTTTTGTTGTGTCCCTCCCAACGACATGTATTGCACGTAACCTTAGACCTCTTCTATTTCACATCAGCAATTCCTTAACAACGTTCATGTTGTGGTCTTCCTACAATTATTTTTGAAACCACATGATAATAATTTATACTCCGACACTTTTTGAATGCATATTTTCGTGAGTTTGTGATCTCCGTCATAATGGATTAATGTGTTTCAGGTTATGACACGATATCAAAAAGTACAAAAAAAAACTTTAAAAAACTATCTATAATAGATAATACGTACATAACACTGATCTTTTGAGTATTCAATTATGCAGCGGACACGCGGGGGAAGGGCAGAGTGGGCGGGGCGCAGCGGAAAGGAGGGAAATCAACAACAAACTGAGCCACTACGCAGCAGGAGGGAGGCGGTGAACAAATAGCAAGGGGGGATCAGGACACGACAAAAAACGGTCAGACAAAACGAAGAGGGCACAGGGCGGACGCACGGAAGACACAGGGCAGACAAAGCAGCAGGCAGACCAAGGGGAGAAGGGAGCGACCAAAGAAGGCACTGAAGGCACACAAAGGGAGACGCAAGTAAAAAAAATACATATAATCAATTAAAAAATTTCAAATATTCCACTCAATTGAAACAATTGTCATACAGTTCTTCACCCAAATATGAAGCAAACTTTCGACACATCTAAGTTGATAACACGTTCATGCCAATATTCATTACATTTATGCTTCTAAAACATTTACATTTTAATTTAGATATTTCGCAAAGAACAGTGAATTCAATTTAAAATGGCGGACGATATCTCTACGTAATCTTCAACATAAAACTATGTATATTTTGTACATTATACTTCAATATTTCAGTGCCCGCCTATTTCTACGAAAATCATGATTTTGACAGTATACAGATTAATCAAACAAAAGAAACAACTTATTCAAAATGTAGTATGACACAATTTTAAAAAATGTTTATGAACAAAATTAATAAAAACGAAGTTGGACCAACAGCTAAAACAATAATAAAAAATAGCATGAAGGATCACATCTTTCATCATGTTTAATAAATATTGATACGTAATTGTCCATAACAACAAAATCAAGATTTTTCAAAGAAAAAAAAAAGCAATTACTCGACAGTGAGAAGATATTTTGGCAGAAAATCGAAGAGAGAGAAACGTTGAACAAAAAAAAGGATAAAATCAGAACTTAAACTCATTTGAGTAAATGAAGGAAACTAAATATTCTTAATAAGTTTGAATTCCTTGATTTGTGCTAATTATTAATTTTCTACACTCAATTCAAATTAAATTAACACCCCTATTATTAATTTTTACCTTTTGCCTTCAAAAAAATGTGTTTTTATTATTTTTAATTTATTTTTTTTAAAAAAGTATATGTTTAATTATTAAAATAAGTTTTTAATAATTGTTGAAAACCGAAATTAAGGTGACACTTGAAACTTTAATCTTACTGAGATATTTGAAAATATTAATATAATATATGTCATGTATGAAATTTTTAGTATTGCTTTTTGTTAAGAACTGTTGTTGTAATACTCCCTCCATTTCAAAAAGAATGATTGAGTTTCCTTTTTAGTCTTTTTAAAAAAGAATGACCCCTTTTCTTTATTGACAATACTTTAACTTCAACTTTATACGTGACATGTTTAAGGCCACAAATTTAAAAGAGAATTTAGATACCTTTGACATAACTTTAATTTAGAATCACTAGATTAAAAAATCTTCTTTCTTTTCTCAAATTTCGTCCAAGTCAAACTAGGTCATTCTTTTTTAAATGGAGGGATTATTTTTTGATGTAGTGGTGTTTATCATGAACTCAAGATTTTTGAGTGAAAAAAATAGTAGGGATGGTTAAAAACAACGACTATTTATATGTATTTGATGTCTCAAATTAAAATTTTGTTTTTGGCCATTAATGTTAGGATAGGAAATAACGCAGTGCAAAACGCGAAAGCTAGAAGCAAACTCGAAAGAATCCACGAGTAAGAAAGACAACGAGAATATCACCAAAAGACACAAGATTACATGGTTCGGTTCAATCGACATACCCACAAAGGAGATGAGCAAGCCAGGTATAAATATGAGGAGTAATAAATACAGAGAGAAACAACCTCAACAATTCAACTAGGAATACATGGGATGGTTCACACAAGTGATAAACGTTATCAAGCTGGTGACCCACAAATTCTCCCCCTAACAAAAACTCTCAAACGCCCTTAAGACTTACATTGTGAATGCTGATTTAATGTTAGAAGGAACATGCTCTATATTTATAGAGTCCTAAAATTTTTTCCTACTGAAAAAAGGATTAGTTAAAATCCAAAACCTTTCCTAAAAGGAAACCTTATTTATGGTAAGGAAATTTAGGGCAAATAAAACCCAACAAAGCTCCCCCTGACCGAATTTCTTGACAAAATAAATTTGTCCACCTTCTTGACTTTAATCTTCAACAACTTGCTTCTCCTCTCCATTAATATTTCTTTGCAAAATTTATGTCTCACACAGAGAACCCTCTGAAACAAATTTCTCTAACAAAATCTTCGGTACGGCAAAAAAAGGTTGCGGCTAGAGAACTACACCGTCAAGATGAACATCTCTTTATAACCTGGTTCAATCATCGATTATCGAACCACTGAACCTGACTCCGGTCATTGATTCCTGGCTCTGATACCACGTGTTAGGACCGAAAATAAGCAGGTGCAAAACGGGAAAGCAGCAAACGCAAACTCGAAAGACCACGAGGTAAGAAGAAACGAGAAATATACCAAAAAGACACAAAGATTAACGTTGGTTCGGTCATCGACCTACGTCACAAAGGTGATGACAATCAGTATAAATATGAGAGTACAAAATACAGAGAGAAACAACTCAACCAATTCACTCGGATACATTGGGAGGTTCCCACAAGTGATAACGTCTCAAGCTTTGTGACCCACAAATTATCCCCCTAACCAAAACTCTTCTCAAGCCCCCTTAAGATACCATGTGAATGCTGATGAAGTTAAGAAGGACACATGCCTCTATTTATAGAGTCCTAAACCTTTGCCTACAGAATTAAAAGGATAGTCAATCAAACCTTTTCCTAAAAGGAAAACCTATTTATGGTAAGAAATTAGGGCAAATAAAACCCAACAATTAATTCAATAACTTTGTGTACAATTGTTTTTGATGATTCTATTGTAACAAGAGTTCATCGTTGAAGTACAAGTTGTATTTATCCCCATCATGGTGTCTATTTTATAACTACTACTATAGATATAGCTACACCTTATGGAATTGAAAATCCAGTTGGTGAAAAAAATGATGGAGCTCATATCGTATTACATCCAATTATTCAAAGTTTCCGCTAACTACATTCCAATCTTCAATTAGTTTCGGCTATAAGAAAAGTTTTGGGGACATATCCTAGGAAGGGACTATGAAGAAAATTGATGGAGTAGGATGGAAGAACTATTATATAGTACAATTATTAGTATATTTTGTGAAAGTAACAGCTTTAAAAGAATAAGGATAACGGAGATGGTTAAAGGTTTATAGAAGGGGATCACGGCTATTGAAAAAAAAAAATTTCTTTATCATTCTTATATAGCTAGAATAATGTTAGGTGTGGATTATGTGAAACCTTCTTTATTTAGTTTTGCAGTTTCTTCATACTTATTAAAGTTTTTGATATCATATTATTATTATAAAATATTTTATATTTGTGATATATTTTCGTATGAAAAGTTATTTATATTGGATTTCTTTAAAAAAAATTATGTTACAATAATTTTTATTTGCATATCATACAATTAAATTTCTGTAGTTAAATGTAAATAATTTTATCAATTGTTGAAATGATTTTTTATAACAGATTTATTGATATAATATTTAATTTTATAGGCACATTCTTAATTGGGACTCCGTGCGCTCGTTGCAGCTAACTTGATATGTGGGGGACATATCAAAGATGGAAGGCAGATGCTTGCTGGTAATCAATCTCAGCCTTTAACATTCGGGAGAAGCAAGAAGGAAGGAGCGAAGAAGGAAGATGAAGCGAATCGGCTAGAACAAGGGGGAAGAGGCATTTAGAATCCATCTTACATTAGTCAACGGCCATGTTTTGGAAACTTGAATGAGAAATAAGGAAAATTCCAAAGAAAGAAATTTGGTTGATGAACCGGGGTCAAGCCAAGATTACGATGCAACGACATTCTAACTTTGAGGAGGATATGTACATACAAAGAAATAAAAACTTGAGAAACTTTCGTCCTCTCAAAATGAATTCAAGTAAATTTGAAAAGGAAACTGGGAAAGAAGTTGTCAATTTTATTATTTATGTCCACTTTTGAAATGATGTTGTTCTGAACCACTACATCTGTGGCCCTTTGACAAAAAGTGCTTCGTTGGGGATGTTCTGTAAGAGAAAAAAACTACCACGGGGTATATGAATGAAGCAATGGATAGAGCCAAAGAAGCTATTGCACAGTTTGTGGATGGAGTTAAAAAGAATATGAGAAAGTGTATGAAAATCTTGATGCAAGGTGGGGTCAGATTAACTCCATCGGCCTTTGCATGTTGCAGCTCATGTTTTGAACCAAGATTTATATTATAAAGCTCAAGAGAGGAAACTTTAGCAAAGACTCGTTTCTTTATTGGACCGAAGTAGTATATTGCATGTGTTGAGAAGTTGGTCCCTGTATAACAATAAAAGATGCACTAGTCGCTGGAGCTTCCTAAGTACAAAATGGCGGAGGACTAATTTGGTTGAGGTTCCGGATAAAAGAGCTAGAGACACAGGTGACCGGGGTAAGTAGGTTGATTACGATCTTACTTAATTAGTTTGACTTATTTAAGTCACTCAACCTTTAATTTTTATTAGAGTTGAATGGTGGTCCACATTGGTAGTGTAGTGGAAACAAGAAACTTGCAAAAGCTGGCCATGAAAGTTATTAAGCCTAACTTGTTAGCTCATCGGATGTGGCGAAATTGGAATGTGTTTGAACCGTAACGTAAATATTTAACCTAATTTTTCCATATTCATATTATTATCAATATCAACTAGTTAATATCAATAATCTTATGCACAAATTCATTTCAAAAAGAGGGAATAGACTTACACTATCGCTTCTCAATGATCTAGTGTACCTAAGGTACATAGAAACATTTAAAACGTCGTTATTGATGATCGTGATCTTATTGATCCAATTCGCTTGGATCAACATAGATGATTAATGTGAATGGTTAGTGGATGCCGAAGATCAAGATGATGAACTAGTATAGGAGGATGATGATCTGACTTGGGGTAGTGTTGCTACGACAATTGGAGCGGAGAGAAGTGCTATCATCGTTAGGGGACTTCGTCAAGATCAAGAGCACTTGACAAGGGAAAGAAGTCAAAAAGTACATCACAAGTTCATTTCAAGTAGGACTCGGACACTAATTGATGACGGAATACGAGGAGGACTAAGATTGACGAAAACAATATGATGATGTTAGAGGATTTTGATCTTCGAGAGTTGGATAATTTGAAGAAGAATAGGACTTTTAAGTTTTAGTTTATTGTATTTTGAATATTGTCTTTAAGTGTATACTTTTTAGTATCTTACTATTGGGATTTGAATTGCAATATTGCAATATGTGTTATTACTATGAAGATTTTGGGATTATAAATATGTAATAAATATTTTTAATTTTGGTATTAATTGGCGCTCTTGATTCAAAAAGCAAGCGCCTCGACGCGTGGCGAGGCCGGCCTATTGTCGCCTCTCGCCGTCCACACACTGGAGGAGCCTGATTCCTATGTATCAAGACAAAAAACTGAACATTGTTTGAAGAAAAGACAGTGATGAGCACAATCCCTACTTACTCATATGTTTGAAATAGATTGATCGGATAGAGAACTTTTTTAAAAAATAAAATTAATTGGAAATTGGAATGCTAAGAATGTGGAGTGATTAGGGAGGTGAAAAAAAAGGAATAGTAAAAGTGGGTTTGGCGGTAGATTTTAATTATCAGAAATTTTTTGAAATTGGAAGAAAGAAAGGGGATGTATGAATATTTAAAAAGATAGGGCAAATGGGAATAAGATAAAGTTAATCGTGATGCTTTATAAGCTTTTTCCTTAAAAATATTGTAGGCTTAGTCATGATTAGACATGTCAATTATAAAATGCGGAAAACTTACAATAAATATATAATAATAAAAAATATATTAACCATTTATAGCAATAATAAATTTTTTTTTCACTTGATCAATTTTAATTTCATTTATAAGTACAGTAAATATATTACAAAGAACAATTTATTATTCAACTATAATACAAATTTTATGATGAATATACATTCTCAAATTTTAATACAATTATAATACAATGTGATAATTTTTTACCAAAACAAACATGATATATTTCAAAAAATAATTTAATTTCATATATATTGCTACATAATTAAACTTTTAATAATATTACAGATTTAACAAAGCATACTATAAATGATAATAAATAAAAAAATTGCTAAAAACTCAGAATATTTTGTAAAAGTATTTAATTTGTGTTAATTGCCTATAAAAAATTTTCGCAAAAATTAAAACAGCACCCAAGATTATGGAAATCAAGCAAAAGCTTTTGGAAACCAACTTATGGTGTTGAAACAATGAAGCCCAAATATCATGTGAATCCGCCCACGCAGATTTCTTTTACATTTACACAATTTCTACACTTGGGATGTACTCTCTACCACTTCCTTTTCCAAAAAATATTTCTGATACGTTTCCGACTATTCTTTCTACGGCGGACTCCCTCCTAACGATTCCTTCCTCCGGCGATATCGACTTTGTATGTTCTCTCTCTTTCTCTCTATCGATTCTCAACTGTTGCAATGCTTTGTGTCTGCACCGATTGGGCTAACTATTGTTCATTTCTGATTATGACAGCTGTCTCTGGTTGTCACCACTTATTAAATAGCTTAAATGAATCCAGTGATGTTTTTTTACTTGTTGTGATTCTTAATAGCTAGATTATGTGTGAATCAGAAGTTGTGATGCTTGTACTAATCTGCTACTGTGCATTACTGATCCATCTTGTGGATATTTCTCCAAAAATAAAAGGGGGAAACAGAAGAAGAACAAGGATAAGGCTATAAGATGTATCTAAAACTGCCCTTTGAGTAATTCCAAATCAATTTTGTGGATATATCTCACTAAATATAAGAAAAAGGCTGTGAAATATAATCATTGTAAAACATGTATATTTTATAGGTCTTCTAATCTTCCATTTGGTAACTTCCTCACTAGAAAATAGGAGAAAGAAAAGATTACATAATTGAGATATTAAAACCATTGTAATGAGTTTGACTAGCTGATTTTTAATCCTATTTTATGAACCTCAAGATCAACAAGAGCCAACCAACCATAGATACAAGACAAGGGAAGACCTTGCTCGACCAAATGAATGTAGCAGCATGTATATTTAGAGATGGGAGCATGATTCAGAGTTGTGATGATGTACTAAACTAACCAATGAAATCAATCAATCCATTGTGTCAACACAAATTAAAGTTGTGATCTGTCTATCTTTTAATCGGGCCCGGTTGGGGGGTTCAATGGGCGGTCAAAAATAGGTGCGGAATTGAGTACAATGACCCCAACAAAGCTTAATTGGTCCTGATCAACCCAACCTTATCATCTTTTTTTTGATAAGCGTGTTAAATAGTAATATGACCTTTACCTTGAAGCTACACAAAACCAAAAGTTTACAAAAGCACGCTGGATCTCCAAACGTCAATACAACATCTCTTAGTGCCCACCTTTTGTTTTCTTTTGGTACTTTATTCTTAATGATGAAACTTCAGTTTCATACCCTACCAAAATAAATGAAGAAGGATAACTCTAAACTGGAAACCAAGTCAAAATTCAAGGGTTCCCGCAACATTTAAATTTAAAAAGGACAGGAATCTATTTAGTTCTTGACCTCGAGACTAGCAAGCTGGACATAGAAACTTAACTCATTACTAAGTTTGTCCTACCCAAGAAAAAGGAAGGGAAAAGCAAAACCTCGTTGCTAGTTTCAAAATAGACAATAGCTGAACATCCTTGGCCTGTTTAGTTAAAAACATCATGACAGGACACAAATTATTGCAGCTTGCTTTTACATTATAAGTGTATTCGAATATACAACTGAAACATACTTCAAAACTTTTGCTATATAGGATGAGAATTAGTCCCTTATTTATTCAATTGTTCACTACATAAAAAAGCTTGTGAATCTTAATTGTGGAACCCCAATAGAGGTGGCTAGTAAATAAACTTCTCATAAGAAATCTTTGCTCCCATTACCACTGGAGAATCCAACAAATGCATGCAGTTATGTAATGATGAACTGTAGTTTATCTGTACATGCTCAGACAATTAATGTTTTAACTTAATATTCTTTTTTGGGTTCAAAGTAGACTTCCAAAGCTAAATCAGGTTCTTCTCTCTAGCTCACTGTCTTTTCTTTTCCAATAGCTAATAGTTCTTTCATTCTCTGTTTTCTTAATTCAGGAGCAACACTTTTGGTTAATCTACAGGAGCAAAGCTGACCTTGTTTCGGTTTTCATAGCAGTTCAATGGGCACTAGTCTGAATCATCCTTATACGTAGCGATAGTTGTAATGTAAAACAGTCAAAAATACAAAGTTCCTGTAATCTATAACTTTGTTATATTTACTTGATCTGTGCAATTTTAAAGAAGTATGATGACCTGAAATGGATTGAGGCCTTCCGTATCTCTTCTTTCCCTCTTGAATTTAGAAATTATAACTGTTCATTGGTTATTTTAGAAAGAATTTGGCATCTTTAACTTGTGTTGTTTGATTGACTGAGCTCTGAGAAATTGTCTTACTACTTCATCAATGGAGAGCTTAGCGCACCTTGAAGCATTGTGTGAGAGGCTTTACAATTCACAGGATTCTGCTGAGCGAGCTCATGCAGAGAATACACTAAAATGCTTCTCAGTTAATAGCAGCTATATTTCGCAATGTCAGTATATTCTGGATAACGCATCAACTCCTTATGCATTGATGCTGGCTAGTTCAAGCTTATTGAAGCAAGTGACAGAACAACACCTATCTTTGCAGACCCGGCTTGATATTCGTAATGTTCTAGTTTGACTGCAGATTTTCGTATGTTTCTATAGTTGTTTCTTCTAACTTCGCTCCCTCTCTGCCCCCCCCCCACCCCCCATTTGTTTTTCCTTGTCTGTATATTATTTGCAACTTACTTTAAAGCTGCTTTGGTATGCCATCATTATTTCTCATGAAGTTAGAGTATATGAAGGTAAGCATAGGGGTATGTTGGCATCATATTTGCTTTTTGAATAAGAAAGAAGGTGAAAGTTCAGGCTGTCACTTATTCTCTCACTTTTATGCTTGGGAATCTGTATTTTTCTGCTTGAATTTTCTGCTGCCTGTAGACTTGTAAAGGATATGCCTACCAAAATTCAGTTAATGACTTGAAAAAAAAAAAAAAAAAAAAAGGAAGAAAAAAGGGATTACTAAGTTGAACCATTATAGTGGAAGATCTTGGGTATCTTCTACTTCACATTTTGGAATTTAACCTAGTTGTGCTAATTTAATGCTTTTGATGCTTCTACGGTTGTGAAATACTTATTACATATCTCTCATTCATATATTACTACATATTTTAGCTAATCTGCTCCTTTTATGAAGGCAACTATCTCATAAATTACCTGGCAACAAGAGGAATTGACCTGGAGCCTTTTGTAACTGCATCTTTAATTCAACTGTTTTGCCGAGTTACGAAGTATGGGTGGCTTGAGGATGACATTTTTAGAGAGGTGGTCAAAGAATCCACAAGATTTCTGAATCAGGTAATGATGTTTAAGATCTTTAATCTCTACTGTACATATAAGGATGGGTGTTGCGCCAGATGATTGGTTAAGGACCTTTTAAAGCTTTATTGCTTATAACTGGTGTGTGAAAATTCATGCCTTCACGATTTTATAGTTTGAATGTATGTGACTTCATATAGAATCTCTTTACTGTGGTCTTCCTGTTTTCATTCTCTTTTGAAATTGCAAGTAACTATGTCTATACTATATTAATTTTCGGCCATGCCTCTTTTTTCGCTGGAAATTTCAGAGATATCATTTCGCGTAGTTGACTTGGTGTTGGCTGAAACTGGTCCTTATGGTTGAGTTGAGTCTTTCCTTTTTTCTTGGTTTTTTCTAGCTATATTCAATATTTGTAGCTAATATAACCTGCAGAATGGTTTCATCTGAATCGTTCCGTAAGGTGATTGGGTTTTGTGTCTGATATGTTATCAAATCTTGGCGGGAACCTATGTTGCTGAGATCCTCCAAAAGAAAAGTAGTGCACTTTTGGAGGATCAACACGGTTGTGACGACATTTTGGAGGATCCGATCTGTGTAGATGGAACATGACAACTAAAGAATCCGTATATACATGAGAATACCACAAGCAAAAGGGTAATTCACATGAAGGACGAGCTAGATAAGCTAAGAATCACCAGTGAAGGTCATAGAAACTCGATATCGGTCAACAAAATTATTGAAGCTTTAACAATTATTTACAAATAGAGAAGGTATAAAAGGGTGAGAAATGATGGTATGCCTTTGATTATTCCCTCAAGCATAGTATTTATGTATATAGCAAATTTGGTGAACTATGTTTATGCTTCGTAAAATTCCAAAGAAGATTTGACAAAACATTAAAGGTAGAGGAATAAAGATCTACACATGGTGTTTGTTGAAATGGAGAAACATGAACCAAGTGTTATGCCCGAAAGCATAGAGGAAAACTATCATAGCTTGTTTAAGTATCTTGAGTCTATTATCCAAGCTAGTGGGAACAGTGTTATGAAAGGCGCTCGCCTCGTCGCCAAAGGCTATAGGCGAGCTAGGCGAGGCGAGGCGAGGTGCTCGCCTTCTCAGGCGAGGCGAGGCGAGGAGAAAAAGGCGAGCCCATGGCGATCGATGGCTCTGAAAATGGCGACGAAGGCGCCGCCTTTTTGATTAAAAAATTTTTGACTTAATAAAATTAGTCAAATTAGGTTTTTTTTTTTTACCTGTTGAAAATTTCTAAATCCTCCACACGCGACTCCGCTCTCTCTGGATTCACTCTTCGCGTCCCTCCATCGCGCGGCTGCTCCCTCGCTGTCCCTCGCTTCGCGTCTCTCCTCCCTCGCTCTCCCCTCGCTGTGTCTCTTCTCCCTCGCCGACGACCCTCGCGACTCTCAACTCTCTGTTTTCAGGTTTTTCAGGTACTGTTTTCTCATTTCTGATTTTCTCTCTTCTTCTTTCTTTTCAGTTTCTTATTTTTTCTGTTCTTCTTCTTCTTCTGTTCTTATTTATTTCTGTTTTCTCTTCATTTTTTTTTAAATTTTTGGTAAGCTGCTACATCAGCCGTGTTACTGCTTTGTGTAGTGTAACAAGTGTTTATTTTTTTTTTTTTAAAGTCTTTCCTATTGTTAATTCCAATATTCCTCACAGCGAATTAAAATTGAATTTAGAATCAATGTCGGATCTATCAAAAGAGGGTACATTGGATGGATTATGGCACTCAAGAGCGACGAAAGATTCGGTACTTGTAACTTTTGTGGGAGACTTCAATGGTGGAATCACTCGACACAAACAACATTTAGTGGGTGGTTTCAAAAATGTTTAAACCATGTGCGATTGGTCCCGTCGAAAATTGAGAAGAAATAAGGGCTATATTGCAAACAAATCATCTATAATCCCAAATTTCAATGCAGGCAACCGTAAGATTTTGTTGATATTTTCTCAATAGTTTTATTGCTATTAAGACTTTGGTAAAATGAAGGCAATTAAATAATTTTTAATTTTTTTTGTATTAATTGGCCGGCTTTATTCAAAAAGGCAAAGCGCCTCCGCCGCATCGCCTCGCCGCGTGGCGAGAGCCCTTGTGCCTTTGTGTCGCCTCCTCGCCGTCCACAACACTGAGTGGGAAGATTGATGATGATGTCAGATGTCGCACACCATATTGGTGTAGGGTGGATAAAATGGAGCTCACATCTAGAGTCTTATGTGATTAGAAGGTTCCACCAAAAGTTAAAAGCAAGTTCTATAGAGTGGTGGTTAGACCATCTTTGTTGTATGGAGCGAAGTGTTGGACAATCAAGAACTCTCACGTTCAAAAGATGAAAGCTGCGGAAATGTTGGTGCTCTAAGAATGTGTGGCTTATTAGGAGAGATAGGATTATAAATGAAGATGTTTCGGTCAAGGTGGGAGTGGCCTAGGTGGAGAGGGGACCAAATGCAGAAAGTGTGGCTAAAATGGTTCAGACAAATGAAGAAAGATGCATGGATGCCCCAGTGTGGTGGTGTGAGTGGTTGGCTATGATCGTTTTAGAAGAGGTAGAGGTAAAGCTGAAGAAGTGTTGGAGAGAGGTAGCTGCCCTTCCCTACCCAAACTTCATTCCAGAATGCAGTTTTTAGACCATTAGCAACACCAATCGAGATGTTATTGAAGTAAGACCAAAGTCTCCTGATTGTTTTTCAGACAGTACAACCAAATGTTCCCATGACTTCTTCAGTTATCCAATGGCTAAGTAAGCCGTACTTTTGTGCTATGTACCTTCTCCATAAGTCCCCATCTTTAGTGCAAAATCTCCATGATCACTTTTGTAGAACACAACTGTTCTTGTTGCTGAGATTCTTTATGTTTGACCCCTAATCTGTAACCAGGGCATCCTTCAACAACAAAGCTACTTCACCAATGCTGCACCAATCCTTAAATACATCCACTTTGAGGCTTGAGCCACCATTTTTCGAAATTGAAGTAGGTCTGTCTGTGTTCCACTTCTCCACATTCAAGAAATATAGGACGATGATCTGAGCCTATCACTGGTAGAGTTCTTTGTTTGATGCTTTTGAAATTTTCCTTCCATTCCATAGAATTTAAAAATCTATCCAACCTAGCGACGCTTTGATGATTGTCTCCCCTGAACCAAGTGTACCTCCCACCCACCAGAACTGGATCATGCAGATCTAGATCCATCTAGAGTAGTCAGACATTATGTTTCTGTGTCTGTTACATCCCCTTCTCTCCACTATATGTTGAGCTGTACACCTCTGGGATACTTCTGACAGGTCTCCTTCCCTCTCTTACATTTATCATGCTTATGTATCTACTATTTTTGTTGAAATTACTGACAGAAAAGATCTCTGTTAGAGGCTCTGTTTTCTTCCATTATCGGACAATGTTTCCGCTCCTTGGTGCCTCCTTCAGTATCTTCACTATCCACTCCATTGCCTTCTTATTGAAGGGTCTTTGCCTGATGGAGTTCGTACTCCTTTCCGTCCATTTGTATCATTTGCCTGAGATCCTTGATAAATTTTCTATGTCGAAGGTTTTGAACCCTACCGCAAAACAGATGGTGTTATCCATCATTTACAATAGAGAGTTCTGAAAGAGGAGATTTTTTTTTGTGGTGGGTGGTTGGGGGGGGGGGTGAAGGAAAGCCAGGAAAAATTTCAAATTTGTATTTGGAGTCGTGCCTGAGAGAGCAAACTCACGCCTTTTTCTCTTTAACACATCGCTCGGGAGGAACTTCTATTTCTTGGTCATTGGCGGCATATTACATGCAGAGGAAAGAGGCTGTCAGAGATGACGAGGAAGCAATATTGAGGCATAATATTGTCATTGGAAGACCTCTGTCACAACACGTGCCTAGGGTTTCAATTCAAATTTGCCTGGTCGCTTCTTGGGTTCACAACTTAGACAACCAGACAATAGGGCCCAAAATGAAGTTGGACCTTTTGAAAATGCCAACACGTCGTGTCAGCAGAATGGATGTGGAAGAAGATGAAGCTAAATTTCGACCGGTGATGGAAGCTGACTATGGATTGTTGGCCAGTAGAAGTAAGAAGAGTGGTGTGGATCAGATTATTAGGTCTTCCCATGAGCATGTGGTCGCAAAAAATGTTTTAGCAGACGGAAGAGGAGACTTGTCTCAAGCACCACTTACACTGGGCTCGTATCTAAGGGGTGAAAGGGGATGGGAAGAAGGTGTGAGGGAGATAGAGGTGACAAACGACGGATTAGTTCACACAATTCTGATATGGTGGGGGAAAAATAATAATGACGTGAATGATAGAGGAGGGGACGTAGAGAAGGAAAAGGGCTTCACCCCTCATGGTGATAGTAAAGGACGGAAGTTTTCATTTGGCGAAAGAACAACAAAATATTTGTGTGAAGTCATAATATCAGTCATAAAACTGAAACCGTATTCATAAATATCTTATGACATGAACATCGTATCGAAATAGTAAACTGATACTCCTTTCGTTCACATAGCCGGGAAGGCGAGTAGTAACTCATCAACACAGCAAAAGAGAAAGGTGGACGCATAAAGGATTCCAAGCAGGAGAACTATGCACAGCTTGGAGGTAACACATCTTGCAATATGACAAGATGTTTCATGGTGTTTCGTGAAGCAAAAAAAAAAAGACCAAATCTTGATTTTGAGGATACCTTTTTGTCATTTTTGAGGCAGCCTCAGGAACTCCAATCAAATTTGGCGGATAAAAGACGAAAGAACTTTATTCTAACCGATCAACACTTGTGACAGGGATGGAAAGATTGGCTAGTAAGCTAGGAGGCAAGATTGGGGAACCTCCAACTACCTACCTAGGCATGCCTGTGGGAGCAAATAACAAGTCCAAAGGTATTTGGAGTGGGGTCCTAGAGGAAATGTGAAAAGAAACTCACCAACTGGAAAAGTGAGTACCTCTCCTTGGGAGGCAGACTAACTTTAATCAATAGTGCCCGTGATGCACTACCTTCCTATATGATGTCAGTATATCCAATGCCTGCAACTGTATCTAAGAGCATTGATGCCCTTAGGAGACATTTCCTATGCAAGGAAGTGAAGACAAAAAGAAATTCCACCTAGTTAAATGGGAGGAACTGATAGTGAACAAGGATAAATCTGGCCTAGGCATCAGGAACTAAGGAGCAAAAAACCCAAAGGCATCTTGTTGAAGTGGCTGTGGAAATTTGCCCATGAACATCATGGAGGACAAGTGGATGACAAAAGTGGTTAACACTCCATACAACTGCACTGTATGGAGAGCAATCAGGAACCTGTGGCCTGTGTTTGTATTCAGATCTAGAATCAAAGTGAGCGAGAGATGGTCAATAAAGATAACATTCCTTCGGGAGGACAAACGGAAATGGAGCAACACCCATGAAAAACAGTGTATTGCCTCGGAAAACTTACATGTTATGTCAATAACAACAGCAACGTGGCCACAATGGGGAACTGGTCAAGGTGATGGAATTTTTCCTTAAGGGGACACCTAAATGACCTGGAAATAGTAGAAGGTAATTGCACTCCAGACTTCAGTGGATCATTTTAGCAATTCTTGAACTGAGGAGAAGGACTCATAGGTTGGTAGAGATGAATTATGCCGTAAATTCTCGGTCACAGTCAGCATATAGGGACAAATCAACAGATACAGACCAAGAGACAGACTGGCCATGGAGGATGATCTGGAGGAAAACCAAAGGTGCCCTTACAAAGTGAGTCTTTGTGGGTTGCTGTCAAAACGAAGCAGTTCTGACCAGAAAATCTGAAGAAAAGAGGCTATCAATTTGCTCTAGATGTATTCGATGTGGAGAGCAAGCAGAGTACAATCAACCATCTTTTTGAAACTGTAGGTGGACTGAGGTATAGGAGAATGGTTCATTATGCCTGAAAGGAATTAGTGGGTGATGAAAAACCACCGGAAGCTCAACAAAAGGTGTTCTAAGTAGCTGGATAGGGATGGACTGGAAATGCTTCAAATGGGAAGATGACAAGAGAATGGAAAAGTTTGTCCAGCATGCATATGGTGGACAAATTTTGAAAGAGAGGAACAATAGGAAGCTTGAAGAATGTACTGGTAGGGCTAAGCAGATTAAAAAAGAATTGTTAGCTCTTTTCTATTGCTTTGGTGTTGTGTGGAAACAAGATCTTTAGCTAGACCAGAGACATTCTGTGAGTACTAGATTCAGTTATAGGCATCAATTTAATAAGTCAAAGATTTGTAAGATGTAATATTTTTTTGAAGGGGAACTATAACTTTGGTTGTAGTATACCTGTGATAATCTATAGAATGTATGGTGTATCCCGCCTCAAAAATAGTAAAGTTCTACCGTTGAGAAAAACCATGGTGTTCATACTTGTCATAATAAATCATCAGAAATACACGGTTCATAGTTGTAGAGTCATTTTGTAAGTAAAATCCTTAATAGGAATCATCAAACTCAGTTTTCAAATAAATCATACTTTTCATATAACTTTGCGTTTGCTGACTTATCCCACACTTCCAGTTGACCTCAGTTGGACTTGCGATTGAGGATGTGATAGTTTTTGTTATCTTTAGTTGTTTGCAAGAAATCCTAATAGGAGTTCTGCAACAAAATTGCAATTATGTAGCAGAGTACAGAAGAAGATGATATTGATGTGAGTGACGAATTAACAAGACTGATATTTAAGGAGTATCAGAATCTTTTCAAGAGGTTTGCAGAATATAAGTAATATGATGTGGAATGTAGAAACTGATTTATTTTGGTTATCAAACTTTGTTCATCATTTTTGGCACGATTGTACTTATTATTCTCATCTTTTAAGAGGGTTTAAGAATGTTCATAACTTTTTTTTATGGATGCCCAAGTTTTGGTGAGAACAGAATGTGAGCTTATACTCCGTGAAGATTGATGGATTTTTGTGTGTCGCCTTCTCTTTCTCTTTAATTTTAGTGTATGACTTGCTATTTTCCTTCTTCCCATAATTTTCTACGACTTGCACTAGTATATTTGCCAATTTGGTGATAAGTTCTAATAGAATTTTTTTGTGATGTGTGGTATCATGCCTCTAGGACAGAATCTCATTAGGCAATGGTTGAAGATATTGAATCAACTCGTGTTCTGTCGGGGCAGAGAGAATTCAGGTTAGTATCTCATAAGGCTTATAATTGTCTTAATATGACTTTAACGATGATGGTCATATTCCGGTTAAAACCATGTAGATGAAATTAAGAAGGTTATTTTAGTGTTAGTCGGGTGCACGAACAGCCTGGCTCCGAATACCACAGTTATCAAAAAAAAAAGAAAGGAAAGGGAAACCTAGAAAGGAGAATCATGTGGATATTTCAAACTGCTACCAGTTGTGAGCTTTTAAAAATATGTTGGTGCCGATATGACATATCCAAATTCCTAATGGGTGTCTTATTTATGGGGTGGTGTGTTACAATTTATGTACATAAAAAATGTTCGCTATCTAGTAACTCTTTTAAAGTGATTTATCAGAAGTCTTCTAACATGCAAAAGTCCCCAGATTTTGACACTGATGTAGTATTGCTTTTTGTTCCCCCTTTGCGTACAAATGTTACCTGTTGTATTTATATTAATTCTACCTTTTAGTCAAGCTCCTGGTTTAATTCAGGGGACTCTTGAGATCATTATTTTGGAATTTAGTTTTGTATATGAGTTGAAGAGAGAATTATCAGCTGAATCTTATGTTGCTAGTTGTTGCAATTTTATAGCTAGGTACTTTTTCTTATGATTTCTAGTATTCTGATATGGACTTAATAAATGGGTAGATTTAAGTCTTTAACCTCCTCATTCTTTGAATCAGCCAGTTCATACAGCTAATAAACTTGTGTGGTTATACATTTTCTTGATTGCAAAATATCCAGCCCAGTCCTGGATTGCCATCAGCACAGCATCGTAGGGTGGCTTGCTCCTTCAGAGATCAATCGCTTCTTTCAAGTATTCCAGTATCCCTGATATCAATGGCCCAACTGAAAAATGATGGTAATGCTTATTTAGATACCAATCAATGTGATTAGTTGTTGACATTGTTAGTGCACCAATTTGTTATCTTACTGTTGTTGCTTGTTCTTAATATGCAGTAACAGTTTCTAAGAATGCGGCTAGCAGCAAACTACATGAACTGGCGCTTGCTTTGTCCCTGAAATGTTTATCATTCGACTTTATGGGAACAACTGTTGATGAAAGTTCTGATGATTTTAACACTATTCAGGTGGTTTTATCTTCTATAACATATATTTATCAAGTTGTCTAACATACCTGCAAATATAATGTTGCTCACTTAACATTGTTGCAGATCCCATCGTATGGAAGCCTATGTTCCTGGCGGATCAAATCAACGGTGAGATATTTTTTTTTGACTATTATGAAATCAAATAAGCCCAACATATGAAGGAGGTCGAGTCATACTGTTCTGGTGCCTTCAAGTAGATTTTTTTTGCTTCATTGTTGTCCACATTTAAATCATGTGACTGGGGTTTGAGAATTTGAAGAATTTGATTGATTTACAAACTGTTGGCAAGAATGCTCTTTTCAGTCATAAGTTTAGATTCTCAATCTTGAAGCAGTAAATTGACAAGTGTAACAAGCTTAATTGTCTCAGGCTTTAGAGTGTTTAGTCCGGCTTGCTTCAGTGAGGAGATCTCTGTTTTCAAATGACACTTCTAGAGTGAAATACTTGGCACACCTGATGACAGGAACCAAAGACATTATGCAAACTGGGAAAGGTGAACAGGATTATTGTATTTCAATTATGTTGGTTATCTTTATAGACATCATAATCATATCAGATAACATTAGTTGTGGGTTTTATATAAATTTGTAGCTCAGGATTGGCTTCTCGATTTTCTGTTATTCTCTCCTGGTGTTTTATTTTATTTATCTTTTCAGTTCTTTGGTTATCTAGACGATTTCTTTCGTAGAGTGGCGTTTTATTAAATTTTACGTTTTGTATTGCTATGTTTCTGTATAAATCTGGTGTGATAATATCATATCCAACTCTGCTTGGCCATTGAATTTGCAGACTTGTTCTGGTCTTGACTGAGGATAGATACATTTGGCCTACAGAAGCCTAACATAAAACATCTGTGGGCGTATTCATCTTGAAATTGAAGTCGTGTGATGGCAACGTTCTCTTGGACGTTAGAATCCCCTATGTTGTAGACGCTCTCTCACTACTAACATTGTTAACATCCATCTTGGATCTTTTTGTGATAAGTAATACAGTAATTTTTGTTGATTGATCTGGGAAAAACCCTTTTACCAGGAACCTACAAGATGAAGACCCATACTTTCACAGCAAATGAGCACATCATCTGTCAGCAAGAATCTCATTGGGGCTCCACACTTTGGTTAAAAAAATAAAGGGAATTTCCCTATCTGTGCCAAGAGAAGTATTCCACCAGTCAAACTTGTCATTTTTTTTTTGGTTCACAGTACCAAAATAAGTGCTGGTGGGAGCGACAATTAGGTTCTGCTTTTCCATTACACCAACTGCTAATGTCTGGCGGTTTAATTAAAAGTCTTAAATTGAGATTGATAACTACAATACCATTTTAATTTTAAGTATTTAAAAACATTGAGATAAAGTAGCACATCAATTTAAAGTGCCATTCGTCTGCTGTATTTTTCTCATTTACTTGTAATATCAAATGGTTTGCCGCCGGGCAGTACACTTACGTACGAAGATAGGTTCTTTTGAGTTAATGACATATTTTTCCTACTTTATTTTTCTTCGATCTTTGAATATGAAGGGATGGGGGAGGGAGAAAGGAACATGAACATAAGTTGACTCCTGCTGATTTAGCGTCAACTTGATTGAGCAAGCAGATGGTGGTTTAGAGTGTTACATTTGCTATGTTCTGTTATAGGATGTCATTATGACTCCGCTTCCCCCTCCTTGGGAACAGTATGGCTGTCATGAATATTATCATGAGTTGTCTTGTCGTGCTTCTGGGGACGTTTTAAGTAAAGTTCAATTATCAGGAATGAAAAAACTATTTTTGCCACCCCTTCACCTTTTTCCTTCTTGATAATATGAAAATGCAGTGTTACGCATCGACATTGATTTAATTCTTTTTGTGAGGATTCATATAAGCTGACATAAGGTGTTATATTTAGTTTCCATAGCTACTTTAATAATGTATGTATAATTCTAATATTGTGTTCTCTTGGTTTTCTCCTTATTGCATTCTTAACTCAGATAGCATTTTGAATTGTATCTTGTAGATTTTGGAATTTCCTTTGCATATATCCATGTTTGCTTAAATTTGTGATTAAGAGAATCAAGGAAATTTTCCTTAGGTTAATATCATAAAACCAGGAACTACCTACATTCATCAAAAGGGATTCAATTAATCCTCTTCATCAAAAACTTTTACTATTTATATTTGTACTTGAACTTTTTTAAAAGGTCTACATATAGTACATGTCGAATCCGCTTGACAATACAATGATGTTAGAGTATTGGTCAAACATGTTAAGGTCTAAAGGTCGCATGTTTGTAGATTTTGTTCTGCACAGGGTTTAGACTTTGTACTCCTCACTCCATTGTATCATCTCTACTCTCTCACCTCCTTTCCTGCGTCACTACCCGCAGTTGTTCCTTGGCACCTCCTCCAATGTTGGCCAGTCAGGTGCCAGCACACTTCATCAGTCTGATGTTCACGGGATAAGTTACACAACCTATGTGTTAAAGAAAAGCCCTTCGTTATCTATGTCAATAATGCCAATTCTTGGGGCTGTTTGCTTTCAAAAAATGAGGCATGTCATTGTGGTGGTCTCTACCCATCAGTGGTCGATTTCCAATCATTTTAGGCTTATTGGTCTCACTTCGTTGTTAATGTAAAGATAAAATACGATAATGCGATTATTTAAAAACATTAGTGAGAAAAGAATAAGATAATTTACAAAATACAGAAAAAGAAATCATTTTGAGGGAAAAAAATAATTTAAAGGATTTCATAACCAAATAGCAAGGATGATTTTCCAGCAAATAAGATAGTTATTGGACATGGCTTTTAATCTTTGGTCATGTCACGTGTAGAAAAACCTATCAAAGTAAAAGAAAGTATAAGACTCAACTTCACGTTATAAAGAAAAAAGAGAAGAAAAAACTGTGAGAGATTTAATTGGGGGAAAGAGAAAAAATTAGATTAATGTAGTAAATAATTGTTATTAGTGCGAATTCGACCTCGGCCCTTCCTAAAGACAAGGCCTTCAAACTATGTGCCGGGACCAAAGAACTATTTTTTTGTTCTGTGGGCTGAAATTTTAATATGGTCAAGTTTTAAGAAATACTATATATATTAAAAACACTTTTATGGTCGAGCGTAATGGGTGCTAGATAACCGGAAAACAAGAAGGAAGGTGCGGGGAGGATGATTCATCGGTTGTCCTTTTGCCTTCAGGAGCGGGCATTATCCGTAATGTTAAGCCTTGTCAGCCGTACTATCATTTTATATTTAATTATGAAGCAGAAGAAACTACTTGTATTTGCATGCGAGTTGTTAAGTGATCAGATTTTTTAATGTGTGATAATGGATACAAATCTAGTGGCTAAGGGGGATTATCAAGCCTGGGAAAAATCTAATAATAATTAAGTTTGTAAGCTACTCTGCTAGACATCCACTTTCTTTGTTCTGTCTTGGTACTTAGGCGTTTAATCAATATATAAATGAATTACAAAAAAAAAAAGTTATTGCAACGGGTTGAAACAGCAGAAAAAAAAGTCACATTTGGTATGAGTTAATGGCGTGTGAAAAGCCAAAATGTTAAATATGTTGGTGAGGCAAGTTGAGGGGATCTATAAATCACTGCCTGATGTAATGTGAGGACGTTATAAGAGGATCATCTCTTAGCCCATTCCGATTTTCCTTAGTGATGGATGAACTGACACATCATATTCAAATAGAGCTGCCATGATGTATGTTATTTGCCGATGATATAGTATTGATTGATGAGACGAGCGGTGAAGTTAATGACATGTCGTAGAGTCTAAAACCTATAGGTTAAGCGGGACTAAAATAGAGTACATGATAAGAATGGGGTTACTTGCAAGAAACAAGAAACAATGCGGAAGTGAAAATACGAAGATCAAAGATGGAATTTAAAGATATGCGACATTCTAGAATAAGATTCCTAAATTTCAAGATTAAGTGCTGAGAACCTTAATTGATTTTAAATTTTCAATATTTAGTGGATTTTTTAAAATATGATGATACTAATTAGATTCAATTTTAAGAACATCGAATTAAAAGGTTGATCTATGCTTAGCTATTTCAAAGATAATTAGAGTACAATCTGTGGATCAAATCGTGAAGCATCCATTGCTGAGACCTGACTAACCTAGGAGGAATATCATCTCTAGGATAAACTTCTAAATGACTGGGAGATTGAGAGTGGGCCCCAGCCTACTGAACAAAGGTTGGTGAATGATTTCTATGGTTTAAATACCAACCCTGATACACAATCAGATGAGACGTGCTATTCAGTCGGACGATGTACAGAAGAAATCTGATCTCACAACCTGGGAACATCCCTGGACCTTGGAATACAAAATATGGATAATCTGATATTCTACCAAGATTAAGGGGGTTTCACATGGAAGGTATGTAGAAGAGCATGTCTCACTCAGGAGGAACTGAAAAAGGAGAAATGAAAAAGAAGGGGGGGGGGGGGAAAAGGGGGAGGGAAGGTTTATTAGATTGTTTTTTCAATAGGTGCTTCTTTGAAGGAAAAGGAGGAAAGACATAGCCGATTGTTCCTCCATTTGTAGAGTGACGTTCTCAAGATGGGTTATGTTTCTTAATCTCATCCAAAAAACCATGGGTGAGGCTGAGCATATGCAAGATCTTTATAACCTGCTGGATGAGACGACGGTGGTGGAGTTAAAAAACAAGGGGAACCTAAGTCCTTCTTGAATATGGTGGTCACTCTGAAGAAAGAAAACAATAGATTGTTTTGAGAATTATTACTAATCCAATGCGAAGTAAAAGAAAAACTGCATAACACTTTATATATTTGATGTAAAGAAGAGGGTTAGATGAGGTAACAGACTAGTAGCTAGTAGACTTCTTAGGCTATCTGTTAATTATGTATTACTTGCACTGTGATTTTTGTGGTTGACCGCCTACTATATCCACATTGCTGAGGAAATATAACTTTACACTTGACTCAAAAAAAACAATAAGTTAGTCTAAGGCAAAGTACAATTCCTAGACCCCTATTTCAAAACTAGACGATGCTTTGTGAAACGAGGGAGTAATAAAGTAATTAATTTACAACAAATATAACCATGTTTTATTTACATAAGAATAGCCAAAAATCACACTAAAATAATAACACCTACTATTACTATACCTAGCTTGCCAAATTCATGGAAAATATTATACCGGGTGACTAACAATGTAGACTTAACACCTAACGTTAGGAAAATTGACTATGCATTACGCTACACTCAAAAAGTTAAACTATACATGAAATATACTGGCTATAAATGAAGTATAGTAGTATACAATGACGATTCAATCCCGATCAACTTTAAAATCATCTCTACATAGTCCCAAAATTTAGATATGAATACTCTTGATGTTTTGAGTCTTTTGATATGTAATTTGTTTGAAACGATTAACATTTTTGATACGCCTAATTTTTTTTTTAAAAGAAGCAGAAAAATAATGAAGAAGATGAAGCGGAAGAAGATGAAGAAGAAGAATGACCACGATGAAGAAAAAGCAGACAATTGATGAAATTGAAAAAAGAAAGAAGAAGCCATTACTGTATGAATTGGAAGGAAGAGGAAGAACATATTTGGCTAATTTTAGTAATTTTTGAAAGTTAGGCTAATTGGGTGGTAAATAGCCAAGTGCGAGTGGCCACTTTGCATAATTTGCTCGCTAATAAATACTAAAATCAAACTAGGAAAATTTTAAACTAGTGTGAGAAGTAAGTAACTAATACCAAAATTCTTCCCAAAGCTACCTACTAGAGATAAGGAGAAGTACTAGTGCCAATTAGCACACATACCGAAGCACGTTAACATGTTTATGGCGTCGTGAATTTCAACTTATCGTAGGCTTGATTTTCAGTCCTCTTTGACTCCACCTAGGCTTGATTTTCAGCCCCCATGATCTATGTGGGGTTGACTTGCAGTCCCATTTTGGGATCTATGTGGCCCAATTTCGGGCTCCATGTGGTCCTTATTTTCCTTTTATCAGATTTGTACTTGGATCATGAAATATGTGTATCACTTAGCTCATTCTGTTCCTCAATTCTAGAACTCGTTCTTGGACTCTTCTTCCACGATGAGCATCTTCTTAATTTCTCATTGAATCCCGTCAACCTTTAATAGGATAAGCTTGATATATTAAATTATATTATTATTCCAAAATAAAAATGTTAACTTTTGTAACAGTAATTAAAATACGGGAGGTATGCATAAAAACGCATACCATAATGGAAGGCAGTGTTATGAAACCAAACCTGAAAAGAGGTCTCTGAAATTACGCAAGCTAATAATTAGAAACTTTAAAGCAATAGATGAATGTTTTAATTGCCTAAAGATTGAGATTTATTAATTAAATAGTGAAATTTTTTCATGATTTTTCTGCTTAGGGTTTTAGCAAGTACTTTAATTTTGCCAAGATTTGTGAATTAATTATAATACTAAGATAATCCAAGAGAAGATGCAAAGTAGGTTTAGTTTATAATTTTGAGATTATCATAGTATCAATTGGACAAGAGTATGACATTGTTTGACTCTAAAAGAACTTCATGTAAGGTGAGATAAAAATAATGTTGTTTTTACTACCATTAATAAAAGTAAAAGCATAATAATAACGGTGAATACGACATCATATTGAAGTAGTGCTAGTGGGTATGTAGTATGAAGACGAAGAATCTTGTATTATAAACCATTTTTAGGTCCATAACCTGAACCAAGTTGGTAAAGCCAATTCTTTGATAATGGTTGACCATATCAAAGTCTTCATGAGGATATACTCATGGATAATTTGGTTGCTCTTAAATTATTTTTTTGGATGACCATTGCTTGCTCTTAAAGTTGCTTCTCATTGACATGCTCATTGCAGAATCTACCATTTGTCTCGAGTCTGACCAGGCCAGGATATTTTGTTTCATCTTCCTTTTCCCCACAACGTGTTTGATGTGCCTTCTTTATGTGGTTTTGATACTTCTTTCGCAGTTATCAGAGCTTGTGAATGTGGAAAGTTATGGGGACTGGATACGCCTGGTTGCTGAATTTACTTTGCGATCTTTGCAGTCTTGGCAGGTTAACTCTTTGATAACTGGATTCAAGAATAGCCTTTGGTCATTAAAATTTTACTTGTTTTCACGAAATTTCTGATTTTATTCCCATGATCAGTGGGCTAGCAGCAGCGTTTACTACCTTCTTGGGCTGTGGTCTAGATTGGTTTCGTCGGTTCCATATTTGAAGGGAGACACTCCAAGCCTGCTTAGTGATTTTGTGCCAGAGATTGTCAAAAGTTTTATCACATCTCGATTTGGTTCCTTTCAGGTTGCACTGAATTGATTGAGTGTGAGGGCTGCATCAGGAGTATCATATTTAAGTTGTGGCTTTCAATTTACTCTCTGTATGTTTTGGTGTTGCGGTGAGGATGAACAGTCTCTGATCTCTGTCAGAGAACCCCTGAACAAGTGAACTTCTTCAAGGACTCAGCTCGACTGTCTTCCTATCTTTGCAGAAAATGATTCGGTCCAGACTTAAAATGTATCGACACTTCAAAGATTATCACAATGTTCTGAAAGATGCTCGACTTATGTTAAATTTATTTTTAGTTCCGAGCTGCCAGAATATGTTTTGACTGTTGGTTTTTGACCTACTGAATTTTCTGAAATCGGTTTTGGTCGATACAGTATGAAAGCTGTAGCTCATACATTATGCAGATTACTGATCCTCTGCTTCAGATGTATATGGTATGCTTAGACCGTCATCTAATAATTTGTAAGAGTTGAATGCCTAACGGAGCTTATGTGTTTGCGCTGTGTTATACAGTCCCTGGACAGTTCATGTCGTGGAATTGAAACGGAATCTGCTGATCCCCAGGTTCTTGCAGTGGTGGAAACAAAATTTGCTTGGATAGTTCACATTATTGCAGCTATTGTTAAGACTAAGCAGCTTAGTGGATACAGGTATTGCCAGCTATATGCTGATTTTAACTGTGTTGTGAATCTTCTAGGTTCGCCATTCACCTAATTTTCTTATGTATATTTCCACTTTCAGTGCTGAATCTCAAGAAATCCATGATGCAGAACTTTCAGCACGTGTACTGCGGCTGATAAATGTTACTGATAGTGGCTTACGCAGTCAGGTTCACTCTAATTTCCACCTGACACTTTGGCAATATAGCATTAAAATGTAGAGAAGTTATTTTTTCATGTTCAGCTGAATTAAAATGAAGGTCTAACTCTATTGTGTATTGTACTTCATCTTTTCCTTAGTAACTTGATCGAATTTGCATATATTGGGTGACATTTTTGGTACTCACGTATTGTTTTTGTCATTCTTCATATAATCCAGAGATATGCAGAAACAACCAAACAACGCCTTGATCTAGCTATTCTTGTGTTCTTCCAGAACTTCAGAAAGTCGTATGTTGGAGATCAGGCAATACATTCATCAAAGGTACATAATTGAAATTTCTTTGCTAGCTTACCCAAGTGCTAAACTTCTTATTTCATTTCTTACTGGGTATTTAATCCATTTATTCCTCTGCAGCAACTATATACTAAATTGGCTGAGCTTCTTGGACTCCATGATCATCTGCTTATATTGAATCTCATTGTTGGGAAGATAGCAACAAATCTTAAGTTTTACAGAGAGGTAATTGTAATAGTTGATTTCTTGTGATTTTTCGATGAAAGCGAATCATTATTTCTCTTCTTTTTCATTAGAGTGATGGAGTTATCAGTCAAACATTAAATATCATGTTGGAAATGGCGTCTGGGCAAGTATCATCTTACTATTCTTCTCAACTTTTTTGCTATTATTAGAATTGATGACATCTCCTGGCTCTTTGTAATTAGTTTAACTTCTGGAATTGGAAGATATATGACTGCAAAACTTTCTGGGGAAAGTGGGATACCACCATTAATGAATCTCCAATAGGATGTAAGTATTGTTTGTAACTGCGGTATGTTGCTCTCTTGTCAAGTTGTCCTAAACAGTTTGCGGTTGATATGATACTTTAAATTCGATATTCCGAGGGAAAAGAAGAAAGATTCCCCTTGTTGGGGGACGACGACGGGCTCTCGTAGTAGAACTACATTTACTAATATTTATTGGATTGTTGATCTTCATGGAAAGATAGTTTTGGAAATTTAAAGCATCAAGGATTCCACTTCTGCAGAGTTTTAGTATACAGTTTTTGGATTTTGATTGATTGTAACGTTATATTTGTGTACCTTGAATTAGTATGTTGAAGTGTTTTTTCCCGCAACATTTTTTTTGTTGAATTGCACCTCAAAATTGCTCAAATAT
Organism: Solanum habrochaites; assembly: GCA_027704765.1. NCBI lineage: Eukaryota > Viridiplantae > Streptophyta > Magnoliopsida > Solanales > Solanaceae > Solanum > Solanum habrochaites. Next base: position 81,479 of record JAKWJA010000490.1, on the reverse strand, counting down.
CTTTTCATTAATTAATTTGCTCCTAGTACTTTGTTTTAGTATTAAAAGATTCAGAAGCTTTACTTATGTTTCTGCTTCTCACTCTGTAATTTGAGTTAATGATGCATAAAAGGTCTGCGGGACAAGCTGGGCATTGGATACAAGTGCCGTGTTGCACACTGATGATGTTAAACAAGCATTAATTGGGTTGATGAGGGATCTTAGAGGAATTGCAATGGCTACAAGTAGGTTAGTAGTATCGTCAATATCAATATTTCTGAGGGACTAGACTTGTTGACTATTTTTTGATGACACACTAAATCTTCCTTCTGCTTATGATTCTCCTATAGTGGCCTACCATTCAACAGGGTACGGCCAGAGAGAAAGCGAAGAAGCAGACCTGGTGTTTAGTCATAGCTATTTAGAATTGGTTATAGGTAACCATCAAGACCAAGGAGATATTCCGCTAGAATTTCGGCTATGCCATACTGAGCGAAAGCTATCGAGGAACAACCCTAAAAGAGTGAGGGGAAGGCGCAACAGGACACAACTACGCAAGAAGGGCTGACGGACATTAATCCACAAACTTGACATACTGCTTGGGTCGAGCCAAGGATTACGCCATAAGGCGCTCGCGTCCGTAATTGAGGGAGTTTATAGTTGCACCATGAAACCCTTCCCCGTACTCACCATGGTTCTTTATCACAATCCAATGTTGTGGTTATCTTACAGGTTGTTTTTCCAAATATTCGTGCTTGGTCCCATAAACAGCCTGCAGTCGTATGCCCCCTTTTTTTTTTATACTGGCACACCCCAAACATTTGTTCGCGTCGGCCCCGAGCGAGGGTAAGGTCTGCGTTACAAACTACCCTTCCGACCCCATTTTGTGGGATTTCACTGGGTATGTGTATTGACTTGATAATAGAAACACTCAAATCCTAGAGGGTTCTTGTGTATTTGAAAAACAAATGCTTAACAGATGTCAAAAGATTTGTAATGATTCAACTGGTGTTTTTTGGAAAGTACTTGTTTGAAGTGTATAATGTTACACATGCAGTACCTTTTGGTAAGCAGTTAAAGTATACTGCTGCATTAAATCCATTTAGGGTTGATTGTTCTTCAAAGAGCGGATTAGTTACTCAACATTTCCGAGAAACTGGTATATGGTTGTTTTGAAGTTAGAAAGGCTAACCAGGCACCCAATTCTTGAGGGGGGGGGGCGGTCTCGTTGTTCCCGGTGATCTTAGTTTCTTGCTGGCATCTTGACAGTTTGTTTACTAATCATCTCTCTCTGATTTTAATCTAAAAACTGTAGTATCTTTTATGGGGGAAAAGGGGGGGAAAACAGAATTTATGGTGCCTTTGGGATTTTTCAGTCTTATTGATATCACAAGACTCATGCAAGAGCTGCAAGTCTGGTTTGAGTGGGTTAGAAGAAGTAAAGTAGGAAATTTGAGCGCAGAACCATGGACATTCAGCGGTGGTTTGACGAGGGGAAACCATGGATGGTTGGTGTTTTGTATTCCAGGGATGCATCAAAAAGGACTCTGGTTACTTGCATCTAGGAATATTAAAGCTTTCACTAAACGAAACCGGCCCTTTAGCAATGAGACAGTATATCTAGGAGGGTTTTGAATCCGGAAGCAAAGCAACGCTTGAGATTTCATTTAAATTTAATCAAAGTAAGCCAAAGATTTGGGGTGGTCAGGGGGATATTGAAAGAGAAATTTTCGGTTAATAAGTAGAATGGGGCCAACAAACAACACAGGGAGGAACAAAGCAACAGTGACAATAATAGGCAACACAACCAACCAGTCAGTGCCTCTAAAGAGGTTGAGGCATCTACATTTCAATATGAATGAAATTCAAAGAGGGGGAGCCTTAGTAAAGTAGAGAGAAAGATCATCAATTGTGGAAAACAATGATGGTTTAATAAATAATTTCTTGGAAGTAAGGGGGTTTTAAACGACTAAGGGAGAGGGATAGTCGAAACCAAATAATCAATGGGGGCAGATGTCACTTGTCACAGTTTGCAGGCATTATAAAAAAAGGGGTGCGGACTTGCAAGTAGCAGTACCAGAGTTCATGGGGAAAAATATCTGGAGGACTGCAACACCAACAAAAGGACATGCTTGACACAGTGAAGTATTGAGGAAAAAAAAAAGATAATAATTCGTGGTGCTCTTTTGTGGGAAGACAGGATAAAACTACAGTCACATTCTTTAGATTGACACTTGACAACACAAAATATTGGTCCCGTTTCTCAACTTTTCAGAATTGAAATGGACTAGGCAATGAACATACAACGATTTACGTTAGTTGTTGGAGCAGGAGAGGAGGTGGTACAAGAGACAAAAGACCTGGGTGGAATTTGATTCCACATTTGCAATTGGTGGGATGGATAGTGTGGAAGGAGAGGAATAGTAGGAATTTAAAGAATATCCAATTAAGTCACAAGGTTGGTTGGTTTTAAGTGGAATGCATTGTATCTCTACTATTTTTGGTTTTGTAAAGAGATCGGATGGGATTAGAGGATTTTTTAGATTCAACTTTTTGATTCAACTCCTAGAATTCAGTTAGGATCCTTGTAAGTATTTTGCTCTTTGTTTTTTTTTCTGATTTTCTTAAAGGTCCCCAGCATATCCTTATTGCTGAAGAATACAATGTTTACCAATTCTCAAAAAAAAAAGAGAAGATTTGCCATCTACTCTATGCAGATGACACCGTGATTTTCTATGAGCCACAGGAGGAGCAAGCTATTTACAGTAAGTTCTGCTTACAAGGATCTGAACCAGATGGGATCACTACTAAGCTTTCTCTCTTGGAACTCCTACAGAAAGTCAAAATTCCATATAATTGGGTGGTTTTGAGAAAACCAGTTCTAACTCATGATAAGCTATGGAGGATGGAAATTCATATGGTCTCAAGATGCTATTTATGTGGACAAAGTGTTGAGGCAGTTAACCATCTGTTCCTATATTGTAAGATGACCAGTCAGATATGGGATCTGTTTATTAGCTTAAGAGGCATTAGGTGTACAATGCCAGGAAGAACCTGAGAAGCCCTGACAAGCTGGACTACAGAGGAGGAAAGCAGCAGACACAAGGACAGACGGAGAAATGTTCCGGTGACAATATGGAAGAAAAGGAACTCTAGGTGTTTTGGATACCTCACAGCTCCGTATGAAAAGATTGAAAATGAATTGTATTCGTTATGTTTTGTTACGGTTTGTTAATTCAGGTACATAGATGATCCAAGTTCTCCGTTATTGACATCCTAGGCTCCCTATAGAAGATCAAGGACCTAGTGTTTTTCTCTAGTTTATACCATTTTCTTTTGGATCTTTTGATGTAAAAACTCATTTTGGTGGCCAACACTTATGGGTTGATGATTAATTACTGTGATGTGAACTTGTCAAAAGAAAAGAAGTTTGTAGAGCTCCTGGTTTTAATCTTTACAACCATTCTGTTTCCCACACATTCTTCCGTAGAAGTTATACCCCGTGGAAGTACATCTAATATACTATGTATATGCTTCTCTCTTGACATTTGCTTGCTATTACAATAATGAGCGACCCTTATTGCACTGTGGATCCTGGATATAGAACGTTTGTGTATATGAATTAACATGCTGGTGAAATGAAGAGTACTACTACCAGATTGTTAAAATTTGGTTGGCTTAACAAGATCCAACAATTATTGGAAACAAATAATACTTGCTTTTTGGGATGTCAACTTATCGGGGGCAATTTTCCCTTACAATTTAAGAAAATCTTCTATTAAACTACATGGAAATTGATTCCTTGATAGTGCTCGTGCTTTGGTGCACACTTGGAGACTTTTTAGCTTCTTCTGCCTTTAGAGCTGATCTAACTATGTCTCCTTCTCTGTTTTAATGCATGGAATAGGTGACAACACCATTACTTAAATTCGTAGCTGAGTTTGTGCTGAACAAGTCCCAACGACTGACTTTTGAAACTTCATCTCCCTGTGGCATTCTTCTTTTTCGTGAAGTCAGCAAATTGATTGTTGCATATGGATCCAGAATTCTCTCTCTGCCTAATCATGTGGATATGTATCAGTTCAAATATAAGGGTGTTTGGATTTCCTTGACAATTCTTTCAAGAGGTAGGATTTTTAGCTTTTAATCTATCTATCTTGGTAATGACTTAAATATTCATGTAAATTTTGGCCCTTCAAATGGAAGGCTTCCTATATGTTGTCTGCTTGCAAGACTATCTCCTGACAAAAAGTTTGATGCCACGGAGAAGAGTTTCCAAGCTCACTACTTGTGCTTTTGGTTGTCTTGTTTTCTCTGTCTTTTTGCCTTCTATTATGATGAACTTAACTTGAGTAGCTTGTTGATTAATTTTTGAAAAGAGTTTTCTTCATCTAATAAGAATTAGTTATTTTAAAAGTTTGATTTTTTTTCTATAAACCTGGATTATATGATGGTATTGTTCTTCACAGTCAAATGAAAAATTGTTTAAGCTAGTTCTGCTTACCTTTGTTTTTTTCCCTTTTGTTTCCCCTTTCTCTTTGTCTTCTCGTAGACAATATATGCTGCTCTTTTCCCAACAGATTGTTTGTGTTCTCTCCCTCTGTGTATTTAGCTAATGAACAATACAGTAATCCTGAAATTGTAATATATTAACAAATGTCAGCGTAAACAACTGAACTGATGTGGCCTTTTATTCTGTATTTCATTATGACTTCGCAATGTAGCACTTGTGGTGTAACTACGGTCCCCCCCAATTTGGGTGTTGGAGATTTACGGAGGGACAGAGAGCTTTGCAGATGCTTGACATAAGGCTATGAGGATGACACTATCTATTACTTGGCAATATACTCTAGTACAGAAAGGTATAAAATTAAGAAGCGTTGATCAGGACGATTCTCTTGTTATTTATTATCTGAGATGAGGAGTGAAAGAATGGGTAACGGACCTGGGAATAGAAAAGGGTAAAAAAAATGATACATTTAAAATAACTCGGGATTATGTGTGAATTTTAAAAACTTCTGGTGCTTTAGGGCTTTGAACAAAAATTTATTTGATTTGTGGGAAACATATGAATCTTCGCAACAAGTTCCAGCAATTTTTTGCATATTCGACTTATTGGGAGGTTATAATCCCCCACCAATGAGACGGGGAGCAGCTATATGCACCCCGAGTTTAAGCCCAAATTTTTAAGGGCTTGTTTGCAGGTGGAACGTATGGTTTACTTTGGGCAAGTTGTATACAATCACCTTAGGGTAACAAAACACACTTAAGAGTGTCTTTTTACAACAAAGGAAAATGTACAGACTACTGAGACATTTGAGAGGTCAACATAGTGGTGGGAAGAAATGGTCCTGTTGTTTATGGGGCATATGTTTTATCTGACACTTCGGAAATTTGGTTTTGACTATTATGCTAGCTTATGAGAAATGCTGAAAGTAGCTTGATTATAAATTTATTATAGTTTTATCAAGATATACATCTTTAAATATGGATTTGATAGGTGCTACTGATAGTTTTATGTGTTTGGCGTGCCATTTGTATGGCTATATATTTTGCTTTGAGGAGATTTGAGCCATTTTTGAGTCTTGTGCAAATTGGGGGTAGATTCATAGAAGAAGTTGATTTGGTTTTCTTTTTCCTTTTCCTTTTCCTTGGTCTTTTCTTTTCCTTTTTCTTCGTCTTTGTTAATACATTGTATGATTTGTAAGAACACAAAGAAATAGCCTATCTAACGTAAATTGTTTTTGGGGGCGTACTGCACATACAAAACTCTCTTTCTGAAGAAGATTTTAAATTTTACTATGATGTGATGATAGCTAGGAGCTACTGATAGTTCTATATTTGTTTGGCGTGCCATTTTGTTTGGCAGTTTGCCTTTGTTGCGTATATGTGGCTTTGAGGAGGACTGAGCCATTTTCGAAGTCTTGTGTAAGGTGTGAGTAGATCATAGAGAAGTTGATTGGTGTTTTGTTACTTTCCTTCCATTTTTTCCTATTCCATTTCTCTTCTGTCTTTGTAAACATTATAGCATTCTAAGAGAAACACAAGAAATAGCCGACCATCAAAGAGGCGGCCATAAGAACTCTTTCTTAAAGAGGAAGTATCTTTTCTTGGGCAAAGGTTAGTGATGATCAAGAATACTAGATTCATTACCCACCTATACCATGTCGTTCCGTTTTCCATTAGCGGTGGTGGATAAAATATACAAAATACACAGAATTTCTGTGGCACGGTAATAGAGAGATTGCAACCTTTAATTTGGTTAGATGGAGTGAAGTGTCTACAGTCAAGTCGGGAGGTTTTGGTATTAGAAAATAGAGACTTAAGATTCAAAGTAAAATTTGCAGCTTAAGTGGCTTTGGAGGTTCAATAAGGAATTGGGAGCATTGTTGAGAGATGTCGTTATAACAAAATATGGATTTCTCATCCATGGATGACCCCACAACGATTTCTCTCCAAAACACGTGGTATATGGAAGCATCTGAGAACTCACTGGGACATTTTTGAATTCTTTATAGGAAATTGGGAAGTATGATGAAGTAAGATCTACAACAGTGGCTCGAACTCCTGAAGTATTATTCTAAAACTCTGTGGGATGTACATCAGACGTAATAGGAGAAGATTGGGAAGGGGACCAACCTGGCTCTTGTTTCTTAGCTACACAGTTTTCCTCCCCTTCTGTCCATAGATGACTCTTTATGCTGGAAATGTGACTTTAAGGGATGTTTCTCTGTTATATCATGCTACAAGCAAGTTTTAATCCTCCCCACAACGAAAAAGGGGCCTTTTGAAGTGTATTTGGAAAAACAAAGCTCCTATGAAAGAGGAACATTTCGCATGGTTAATGGTGATATGAGCTTGTTTCACACACAATTACAGAAAAGGGGAATTGATTTATGGACAGAGTTGGCTTTGTAAAAATGGAGCTGGGAGCAGAGTTCAAATGTTATTTTTGAGCCTAAGTCCACAATCTCAGATATCGAGGTCTTTTATCATTTTACTAGGATATACAAAGGTTGGTTTGCCCCAGAAGAATTCAAGAAGAGGAAGCTTCTTTGTTTTCTTGTGAAATATCAACCCATGAGATGGGGTTTATAGATGGGTCCTAAGATAGTAAGAAGCTTCTCTTCTTGAAATATTCATCATTTTAGACTGAATTTGAGCTACTCACACTGCAGATCTTGTCACAGTACACTGGAAAATTTTCCATTTTTACAACCAAACTCATCCCTCAGTAGTTTTCTGGTCAATCAGGAGAGTGTTATGCACGATATGTGACAAGGAAAAAGGCGTGCAAAGAGGGGGAAAGCGGTAGAGGAAGGAGGGGAGAGGAGGGGAACGGGGCAATTCCCCATCCTCATCCCTGTTCGTGTTACCTTGTTCCTTATGGTGGGTAATTTAAAGATTCTTCTCCTAATTAAATACTAAAACTACAATTAAATGCTCTTAAAACTATAATTTTTCTATGTGTTGTTTAGATTTTTAGACATTTATATTTGGTGAAGGGAATGAAACATCAAATTCGGATGTTTCGTCCAATTTTAGATCTTCTATTTTTTAATTCTAAGTCCTCTTAATTGTGGGTCATATACCACAAATAACTTATTAGGTTGCATCATTATTGGAACTGTACTTTTTCTTCGGTCAAACAAACAAAAATTATACTTGTTGGTCCAGTTAGATGGAACAACAAACCACATAAAATTATTTTTGAAATTGAAACTAATCTTTAGCAGTAAAGTGGAAATGACAAGGACATAATTACGTAATGCAGTTTACAGTTATGTTAAAATTTTGGATGGAGATGCTCAAAAAAGAACGTCTCGGTGGTTAAAGTTTTGAAGAACATCATTTCAGTTAAGTTTTGACAGGACTTTACTTTTCGGCCCATTCTTACTCGAACCAACAATGCTTATCTAAGTTGCTCGGACTATCCAAAAGTATTGGCGCGCCGTGTTTTGGATCTTCCAAAAATACATATTCCAAAAGACATGTATTTTGGGAGGATGAGTATTAAGTAAAAAGTTTAGAAAAAGAGTCTGATGCAAAATAGCTGATGATGGGTTTGGAGGGACTCTATCAATAACATAAATGCTTATTCAGAACGAAAAAACCATTCCATACTTAAATGGTCTCATACAATGTTTGTATGAATTCTATTAAGTAACTTCGCCAATATTTTTTTTTAAAAAAAGTAAACAACGGTAAAGCCCTTGTTTCTTTTTGCTGCTTGTTTATATGTACTATAAATACCCAACGTAGTTTGAGGGCAATAATCAAGTTTTCCCTTTCTTATGATCTTTCCCATATTAGCAGTCTAGCTTACATTTTCTTTTGCTTGATATAATTGAGTCAAATATTTTAAACCTTTTGCCGACTCTCAAAGATATTCATCCGGTGTGTTGTTATCGGAGCCTTTCACAAGTAGTGCATTTTTAAGGATCCGGCACGGGTGAGGTAGCATTTTTGGAGAGTCCAGGCAACTTAGTTTTAAAATAGTGACTCCATAATTTGAAAAGTGGACCTTTTTGTTGTTGTTTTGGCAAAAATTAATCTGTTCATTTCAGCTATATTGCTGCAATTCTCTTCGAACGAGAAGGCAGGTCAGAGAGATGGGAGAAGTATCCAAAGTATGTCAAAAATGGTAATTAATTTCTCGGTGGTTATCTTTTGAATAGTAGTTTCATCCCTGATTGCATCCTTTCCAGTGGGGGCACACTGGAATGATGTGAGGGGTGTATAATATGCCTTTACCTTCTGTAAATAATCATTGTTTGTTTCTCTCCATTATAAAACATAAACCACTTCCAATCGGTCTTATCTTACAGCTTTCAGGAGCTTACTTCCATTGTGGAGATCATGATGATGAAAAAACCATATCTAGTTGATACGTAATTGGACTCAAGTAGTAGCTTACATTATTGCTGGATCTCTTGCGTTGACTTAAAGTCCTGAGATGAAATATCAAATCACAGGTTGTGTTTTGTGGACCATCTTCCCTTGAAATCTGTAAAAACGTTCATTTCTTTGTATCTGTTTAGTTTTCGCAAGTTGGTCAGGGGAAACAACTATAACTAAATAATTAAAAAGTGTGTAAAAGCTTATAGGTTTCACCTGAGTTGGTCACACAATTTCAACTTGGCTATCTGTGCAGAACAAAGGTTCAGATGTTGTCGCCACCCAAGAAGAAAAAAAGGACGCCCCTCCGTTTCTTCTACTCTTTTGAATTGCTCTCACTTTTATCTATATCTACCTACCCCTAATTTTTCCGTCTTTCCCTCCCGCCTTTAAATCTTTCCTCCGCATTCCCTTTTTTCTTTTCCTCTTATTCCTTTCTCTCAGTTCCCGCCCCCCCCCGTGTCCCCCCCCCCCTCCCACACACCCCCCCTTCCATCATTCTTGTTGCCTATTTCATTAATCTTATTCTTCCTCATTTTTTCTTTTCCACCTCCTCATGACACCGTCCTTTGCTACTACTACCCTTTCTTCCTCTTTTTACTTTACCACATGCCTCTTCTTTGCTCTCATTACATTGCTGGCCCCATGATAAAAAATTCAGGTCCACATGTAAGTCAGACAAAATATAATTAAGTACTAAATTAGTGTGTTCTTCTGACAACTTAAAACCTCCTAATCTGAGATCGTGCAATTTCAACAAGGATTCTTGGATATAAAATTTAATTTATTCTCAACAGGGATAATCTAATCATTTTATTTTCTAGTGTGATGGGCGTGGACAACTGGCTTACATTTTATGCGAACACATAAAACGGGAGAGTCACATACCACCCCTGTGGCGCTTAAACCTGAGAAGATTAGCAGACTGCCCAAACATATTCTTGAAGTAAGTTCCAACTGCTCTTTTTATTTTAAGCAATAATTATTTCTAGAACTTTTTTAGGAACAGCATATAGGTGGCACAGATTTGGGTTTAGCCATGTCAGTCCCGTATTTCGGCAGGGAACTCTGCCCTTGTTGATGACCCCTATCCCTACAGTATGTTTTGTCCCTTTTATTTCATGAGGTATCTTCTTTCTCCTTTGTGTCCTTGTATACATCTTTTTGTTCGGGGACTGTGGGTGGGAGAATGTGGAGTTTCTGTAGAGAAAATGCAGTGGATATGAGCCTCTACAAGAATTAGCTGCTTCACATCACCCATTGTGGGAATACACAGTTTACCATGTCGACGTAACACACCTTCGCTATACATAGTGAATGCCTTAACACCTCCCTTTTGCGCTTCATCTCGTAGTCTAGCAACATGGGGATCTTCATATTGGCTAGTCTTGGTTTCTCCAACTAAGGATGATTGTACCGCCATATCTGCAAGTAACCTTCCCAGTTTATGATCAATTTAAACTACCCAACTAGCCAATGTCTGAAAATCCACGACCATAGATCGCTTTTCAACGATGAATCCGTCAAACTACTTATGGACTTTCTACTCAAGGCGTCTGCCACCACGTTCACCTTTCCGGGATGATACAAGATAGTAAGATCATAATTTTTTTAATAGCTCAAACCACCGTCGTTGCCTCAGATTCACATCTCTATGCTTGATATGTATCAAAATAGGTTTCACACAGCTCACCACAAAGATAGTGACACCTGATCTTGAGTACAAATACTATTGAGGCCAATTGCAAGTCGTGTATCAAATAATTCCTCTCATAAAATACTTTAGCTTGTGTGAGAAAGCATAGGCCAGCCACTTTACTATTCTGCTCAAAGACACAAACCAATCCAAATTGAGATGCATCAGAATAAATTGTGAAACCACCCTCCGTCGTAGGTAAGGTCAAAATCGGAGTCGGGAGTCACTGGGTCCTTTAATTTTTGGAAACCCTCTTCACATCCGTTTTGAGTACTGAAACATCACAGCTTCGAGTTAAACGTGTCAATAGAGCGGTTATCTTCGTGAGAAACCCTCCACTAATCTTCTGTAATATGCATCTAGTCCCAAGAAGTTGGGTATCTCTCTAGTAGTACTAGGTTGAGGCCAATCTCGAACTTTTTCTACCTTCATTGAACTTGCTTGGATTTGATCTCGTGACACCAAATGGCACTGTGGAAGTTTCCCTAGCTGGTTGAATCTGAGCTTGTGCACCTCCAACATTTCTCATTACCTGTGTAGTAGCATGACTAGTACCAGGACCTTCCTTGTGACAAAATTTAGCATATGCCCTCTTTCACCACAAGTTAACAAGGACCACCAACTCCAAAGTAATGACTGTTGTTATCTTCCTGGTGTTGTAAGTCACTTCTTGCATTCTCCAGGTGTCATTCATTGGAATGCATATATTTGCATTCTTCGATACATAAAATCTACTTATGGAAAAATACTATTTTACTAAGATTTAGGACACAGAAAATTGTTGGAAATCCATTTGTAGACTTGGCAGGGTCACCTCTAATAAACGTTCCTTTCTGAGTGTGTTCTAGTTGGGGATGTTTGGTGTCCTGGAAAACTAAGAAACAAAATATGATTTCTAGCTCTAGTGTAGAAGCTGGATATTGGGCTATAGTAGTGGCAACATGTGAACTCATATGTATATATCAAGAACCTACTAAAGGAGTTTGAAATTTAGATAAACTAAAAAATGGGGAACTTGGTGTGCCATATGAAAGTCGCACTTCTTAGTGCTCGATCCCGTGTTTCAGGAGAGGATCAAACCTAAGATTGGATTGTCATTTGTTCATATAACGTCTCTCAAGAACACATTTTCACAAACGGTTCAAGGCAGTCCAGGTGATAACTTGCAACATACCAAGTGCCTAGCTGGTCCCTAGAAAGAGTTTTAATGTAGTCAAGTTTTGGTACATATAATCTGCACGCACTAAGCTTAAGGGAAGTGTTAACAATTGTGAGAATATTATAGCATATATGTAATTTGTAGGTAGCTTGATTTACACCTATTGTAATTAAGTACCAATTTGTACAAATTTCCTTAATTTTAAGGACATAAACTTAGAAATTTAAACCCCAATAACTTGAGGAATAATCAAGCGGTTTCCCTCTAACTCTTATAGTCCTATGGGAAAAGGGTCTGATATACCCATCAACTTTGTCATTTTAGAGCTGATATACCCCTGGTTTTTGAAAGTGGGCTCATATAATATCCCTACTTTGTTAAACAAATTGCTCACATATACCGTTCCCTCGAAAGGAAATGAAAAAATAATAATTTTTAATCTATTTTTATTCATTTTTCTAAAAAATTAATCTATCTGAGTAAATTTACATATCCTCGTCAAACTTTTTTTTTTTTACTTTTTTTTTGTTTCAATGACTAATTATACTTATTATTTTGATAATCAAATTTATTCTAGGTGTTTCACTAAATTCTTGTAACACTTATGTAGATGACCAAATTTTTTCTTCAATAACGAAATTAAATTACAATACACAAAAAATAGTTTAATTTTTTATTCTTTAAACTAGAATGAAAATAAACAAAAATAAGGAATAAAGAAAATTCAATAATTATAATAAAAGAATTCAAAAATATTAATATGAAAAACATTCAAATAATACCTTGAACTTCGATTAAGAATCATATCACCCCGAAAAAAAAATTTTAAAAAATTTAGAAGTAATAATATAGCATTTAAAAAACTAATTTTAACTTCCGGTAATGCAGGGTATAGGTGATTCCCATTTTGGTAACGGCAGGGGTATATGTGAGCCGTTTTTGTATACACGGTAAGGGCAATATTGAGCCACTTTTATAAGGCAGGTAGCTCAGCTTCCAATAACAAAGTTTGAGGGGTATATCAGACCCTTATTAACCCTATTCTATTATCTCACAATTGCATTGATACTTTATCCCCCATTGCTAAGATACCATTTGTTTTGTCTTTTTTCTATCTTTGGTTGTTTATCCGCATTGTCTTCTTTAGAATTGGACCACTCAAATTTAAGTTGCCAAAAAAAAAGTTCCGTTTCAAAAAGTTTTGACCAACTAAGAGCCTGTTTGGCTCAGCTTAAGAGCTGGTCAAATTTACTTAAAAGCTAATTTTGACTTTATTAGCTGTTGGGCAATACTCAAATAGCTTATTTTAAGTTTAAAAAACTTATTTTAAGCCAAAGTTAAAGCTGGTTAGAGGTGCTTTTTTTTTTTTTTAGCTTATCAGCTGTTTTAAAGTTACCACATTTTTTCTTTTTTTTTGCCCTTAATTATTTTATACAATATTCAATTACCAACATAACCCTAACATCTCTTTTTCTTCCCTTTTTCTTTCCCTTTTCACGTTTGGCATACAACTTCAGCACTTTGATCCAAACACATAACTGTTATTTTAAAATAAGTTTTCAATCATCAGCCACTTTCATCAAAAGTACTTTTTAAAGCTCCTTTTATCAGCCCCTCCAAACTGGCCCTAAGTATGTTTTTCTCCATGGTGAGCTTGAGTAGAAGTTTTTATGGAGCAATCACCTAGATTTTTATCTCAAGGGAGACTGGTGTGTTGATTGCACTTCTCGATCCTGGTTTGGGAGTTTCGGCATAGTAATCAAAAGTTTAGCATGAATCGCATTGAAATTGATCATTCTTTGTTTTGTTGATATTCTACTCCAAATCTGTTATTTATTTGGTTGTTTATTTTGACGATATTGTTAGCTCAGGTAATGATCATGACAATATCACTAATTTAAAGCAACATCTCTTCTGGCTAGGGGTGGGGATTCGGTAATTCGATCTGGTTTCGGTTTTTCGGTTCTTGTACAACGTGTACCGAACACCGAACCGAAATAATTCGGTTCGGTTCGATTTATATTATTTCGGTTCGGTTTTGTTATTTCGGTTTTTTTAATGGGCCTGCTTAGTGGGCTTTTTAAAATTTAAAAATTACAAATTTTTATTGTTGTTAAATTTTTATTTTATTATAATATTATTATTTAACATGAATAATTAATATAATATAAATATATTATAATATAATATATTCGGTAACCGAAATACCGAATCACAAATTACATACTGAAAATCGAACCGCAATAACCATAAATAAAAACGTATTCCGAATATCGAATCGAAAAATCGAAATTGAAATATCGAAAAAATTCGGTTCGGTTCGGTTTTCCGGTGTTTATGCCCAGCCCTACTTCTGGCATTTCTAGACTAAAGGCCTTGATAGACAAAAGTATTTTCTAGGTATTGAGATTACTTAGTTTGATATTGTTGCTTCACAATGAAAGTATGCCTTGGACATTCTCGAGGAGACATAGATTGATGGCCTATGGAGCTGAATGCCAAACTGTTGCCAGGATAGTGGAGCTCAATGATCATAGAAGATATAGATAGTCGGTTGATATGTTGAATTATCTCACCGTGACTAGACTTAACATTTCTTTTTCCGTGAGTGTTAGTCAGTTTATGGATTTTCCCTGTGGTAGTCATTAGGATGTAGTTGTACGTACATGCCAAGTCAGTTCCAGACAAAGGACTACTCTTCTGGGACTGATGCCATGAGTTAATCATCGATATACAAATGTTGATGGATAGGTCACCACACTTCTTATGTCTGGATATTTATAAGTTTTAGTTTGGATGTAATTTGGTGGCCTAAAAGGAAAGGGCAAAGAAACCATATGGTTGTTCTTGAAATCTAGTGTAAATGCAGAAAAAATCGAGCAATGTTCTAAAGCAACTGAGTAAGTGGTGGGAGATCTATTCTCTCTTTTTTAGTCCCCCAGAGTTTTGCTCGTAAATTCTATAAAAAAACCTCAATCTTATGTAAACTTGTAACTTGTGAGTGATAATCACGCTTCCCTTCATATTGTAATCAAATTATCAAAGTCAGTATTCCATCAAGAGAACTAAACACATTGAGACTGCCTTTCACACTTTATTAGAGAGAAGATACTGTGAAGTCCAATGATCAGCTGACTTACATGTTATCCAAGTTTCATTATTGTCCTCGTATTATTACATTGTAACAAATCGAAACATATGACTCATATATATCAGCTTGGTGGGTGGTGTGCGTGGGGGGGGGGGGGGATGTTAGACAATTAATATATATAATAAACTGTGTTCCACATTGGAAAAAAGTGTATTATGTATTGTGTAGAATATATGTATATAGAAACTCATTGAACATGTGAACTCATATGTCTTTGTGTAATGTGGTAGAGAACAGATCGTAATACATTTTTCCCTTGCCTTTACTTCTCAGATAAAACATAGATGTTTATTTTAAAATCTGTACTTTTGGAATAAGGGTATTACATGCTACAATTTTGGATAACTTAGAGTGCATGGGGACATTGTAAAAAAAATTGAATGTGTTTTTTGCTATCTATTGCTCCATTTTGATCTGTATCTTCATATTTTGTTGTCATTTTTCTTTTGCAACCCTTCTCTGAATAACTATCTTTGTGAGCAGGGGGTCTATCGGAAACAACCTCTTTACCCTATAAAGGTAGGGGTAAGATATACGTACATTTTAACCTTTCCAGACCCCATTTGTGGGATTACACCGTATGTTGTTGAGGACATGGCCAAACTTTGTAATTCACTTCTTGTTCCCTTCATAATACCTTCTTGGTACTGATTTTATGGTCTTTACCTTATCAATTGTCATTAGACCTTTTCCCTCTTGGAAGCTAGCTAATCAAAAGGGGACACTTTTTCCATTTTACTTTTTTTGAAACTCTCCCCTTGCTTGCCTTATTTATTATGGGAGTACAATGTTTATGGAAAGTATTATGCATTGGTTAAAACTTTTACCTCACAGTAGTAGGCTACTGAATTAGAAGGAAATAATGTCTCGTGAAATTGAACTTATTCATTTCTTATGCCAACGTGATCCTTTTCCCTGATAGATATTGAAGACTCTGTTGGAGATTGTTCTATTTGAAGATTGTGGCAACCAGTGGAGCCTAAGTCGACCGATGCTGAGTAATGAGCTCCATTAGCGAAGAGTTTACATGATTGTTGTAGCACTAAATTCTTTCTTTTTAATTATTTCAAAAAACTACAACAAGAATGCAAACTTGACTATGACAGGCACACCGATCAGACAACAAGTATCTACAATCTTAATTTCATGAATTATAGTAGTTTTACGAAAACAAAGGCATAACTTTAGAATGTTTGATTTAATCAGAATTTAAATTCCTTCCTGCATTTGCGTTTGAGATGTGTTCTTATTTTTACAACACTTCTATGTTAATTAAAAGATCAAAAATAGTCCTCTCCCCTATCCCACTGTGCCCAGATGTTGTCCCTCCTGCATAGTCCATTGCTATCTTTCTAAAAAGTGTCATTGTTTAATGAGTTTTCCTTATGACTAATATTCCTTGTTTAAAGCAATCATTTTAATCCAGTGGATGATTCGACTTTTTTTTGATGCAAAAGAGCTCTAGAATGGGGGCCACCATGTTCTATACCACCTGCACCGCAGATATCTTGATATTTGCGAGTCTTTGTCGATAGGACGAAATTATTTAGTGAAGCATTATATTATGAAAGCAAGAATGTTTGATTCTAAAATGTGCTCATAGTGTAGAGGAATTGTTGGTTATTAGTAATGCCTGATAATTATTATGACTCCGCACCTTGCAGATGTTTCAACTTAAGAGCTCAGATTTTTGTCTTCACAGGTATGACCAACAGATAAATTTTTGTTAGGTGATAATCTATTTTGTCTGTCTCTATATTGTTTTTGGCTTTATTTGGTATCAATCACTGTTACGAATAAGTCCTTTTCTTCCTGCTACAAAGGCGGAAGAGGTGGTTGGTAGTATCATTGTATCATGTGGAGCAATCCTTCGGGCTGATGACGATTCACCTGTTCTGACAGCTCCCATTTATCCCTTTTTATTTGCACCAGCAGACCACAAACCGTCTTTTTCACTGGTGCTTTGGACAACTATGGCTGACATAACTCGACAATCGAGCTTGGATCAGAAAGAACAGAATTTAAGATTCTCCACAATCTGACTAATTCAGGAATGAAGTTTCGAACCACATAATCACACAAGATAATCACATGAATAGCATCAAGTGGTGAATCCTTTTTAAAAAAACATACATACCATCCTCCTCCTGCGCCTGCCTCAAGCACATACAAAAAGAAAAGACTTAACAGGGGCAGGGAGAGCCAAGGAAACAAAACAACATAGAACAACAATTTCAAGAAAAATGAAATAGTGAAGTTGGCTGAAGTTTTTGTTCTCCCTTTGTTTTTCCCCCCAGGCTTGGTGAAAGCATTCTGTGAGGTGATTCTGGTCATTTTTTTGCTAACTCCGTCTGTAATTTTTATCACAGAAAACAGTGTCACAGTTCCCAAACAACAGAAGATCTTTCTTTTTGCGTATTATAGAATTTGTAGATGGGCATCGTGCTAGATTATAAGAATCTATTTGGTGGAATGGATGGTAGCTATAGAATAGTTTCATACTAATGGAGAGCCTGTTTTGCTATTAAGCCTCTGCCCTAGCCTCTTGGACCTTCATCAAACTACTATGGGGCAGGATTGGCTTGGGTGTTTTATCTTGCCATACTTTAGGGGCAATACAAATTCCTTTTATTATTTGGTTTGTTACTGAAGAATTTCCTCCTATGGTTCCACATTCTTGCCACTTCTGATTGTAACAGGGCACGTATTAAGCCTGTATACCTCGCAGAAATCCTTTAACACTAGGAAAATGACTTGAACAGTAAAGAATGAGGACATTTTTTCGAAATATAAATGCGAAAAAATAGAATCAATCATTTTGAAACACAAAATCCTGTATGTCGAAGGACAACAACATCAATGGTGGCACCTGATATACAGTAGCTCCGGCCCCAACTGAACTTCGTTTCGTTTTATACTAAATGAATAGTATATTTGTATTGGTATTATTATAAACTTGAGACCTTAATTGATTTTAAATCAATCATGATTTCTAAATACATTATCTATACTATTTTTTATGCTAACCTATAATTACTTTAAAAAACATAAATTTCTTAATATGAAGTGTTAAATTAATGTTGACATCCCTGATCCCTACTTATGAAGTGACTATTTGATAAGTTGTGATTTTTTTTAAATGGTTTGTGATTTTTCAATGTTGTCATTTTTTTCAACGAGTTGTGACTTTTTCAATAAGTTGTGACTTTTTTTTAAAAGATTACGATTTTTCAATCAGTTGCAACTTTTTCAATACGTTGTGACTTTTCAGAATATAAAAAACACCTGTTTTAATTTAATATTTTGAATTTTTAATTATTATGATGTATATTATTTTTATGCAAATATCAAATATATATTCCTCTTTGTCCCAACATTTATGTGAGCACGTATGAAATATTGAGAGTCAAAAAAATTTAAGTTGATATTACTATATTTTTGAAAGTTTTAAATACATAACATACTTCAAAATAAAGTAGGTTTTAAATATTTAGGTTTTACAAGAGGAAAGCCAATAGTCCTATGATTGCCGATCATTTTGTTTCTTTCGGCTCTTTGTCATTTTAGTCGAGCGTTGTTTGTAAGATAATTGGGGAAAATCCACTTTTGGTTCTACGACTAGACGCGTTCAGAGGACACAAGTCAAAATTATCTAGGAATTCAATTTACATATACAAATGTTTGATCTAGTTTTAACTTAACTGGTCCTATAAGGCAAAGCCCTGTGAGATATAGAGAAATCAATTTCACATATCAAATTCTAGTTTTTGTTAGGATTTTTTGAGTTTTGTACAAAAATGGCTTGATAAATTAAAGGTATTAATTAATCTATTCTTTGATGCACAGCTAGATCAAAAAAAATACAGGGAATTAACATCAGGGGACTAAATGTTCAGCAAGAGAGATCAACACCAAAAATGTCCCGGTTCAAATAATCTCAAAGATCAAACTTAAACTTAAACTAAATACTTGAATATTAATACAATAAAAATTAGATCTCAGACCAACTCGATTGGCAAATGTAAGCATTTTAGAAGGCAAAACTAGATTAAAGAAAATCACATTAGGCCATAAGACCACAAAAGATATTCGAGAGATAGATAAAAGTGAACTATTGGAACAAGAATGCGGATAAACTATAAATGCTTAGTCATATCAGATGATGTATCAAACTTAAATGCACACATGAATCACAACGCATACGGAATAACAAAGACTCAACAAAAATCCGGTAGTAGATTCAAGAAGGGGAACAACGAACAAAACTCAAAAGAGTAGCCAAGAAATACCAACACCTGCTGCAAACCCACAAGCTTTGGCTAGACCCAATCACAAAATCAAGCAGCAGATCCGGGAATGGGAGCAACAAAGAAATAACGATTAAGGAAACGACTAAGAACTAAAGTAAATGACTAAGAACAGTAAGAATGACCACAGAGCTACAAAATACTAACAGACCATAAATCTTCAAAGTTTTTAACTCGATATTATGCCAACTCAAGGAAATGACTAAGAACAATTAAGAAACAATACCCATCATACTAAGACATCATAAACCCAACAGAAAACTAAAGGAAACAACCACAAAATGCGGATTTGATGACATCAGAAGACAACACATCGAGATAGAAGAAGATACAAAGAGAAACACCACCTAACAATTGCTCAATAACCTAACATTCTGACAACTGCTCAATAACCATTTCATTTCAATCTTATTTCTACAAAGTTTTGATAATCAAGATCCTCACATGATCAGCAGGAGCAAATAGTTTATAAATAATAAGTCTATTTCAACATTGAAAATTAAAAATATAACACTTCACATTGTGTTAGTAAAATATCCTCTTAAAACTCCAACAAAAAAACTGCAAAGCTACTCCAATAATCTTTAACCACCGTGATGCATCTGCATATTTTCTTCATCCAAACTAATATATACTCAAACGATCACCTAGACATACAATCTGTAAAAAAAAAAAAAGATTATCAGCACGTGAACGAGTAATCTAGACTAATAAAATTAACTGTGTTAGATAATAAAGAATCGTAAAACTCTATTTCAATAAAGGGCAAGGAAATACCTATATATCAAAAGAATTGCAAAAAGCTTTTTCATTGAACTAATCGACACTCAAAGTAGCACCTGGACATTTTGAAAGGAAAAGAATTATTAGCATATCAATGAGTAATTAGATATTGAATCACTTGTCAACTCAACTTTGTTAGATCTCAACTAACATAAAGTTGTTTTCAAAGTAGAAAATTAATAGCAAAAATGGAGAATTAAGAATTAAATTAGTAAATTACCTTTTTTTAACTTCTTGCAATTTTCTGAACTTCCTCCAAATAATCTTGAACCTTCCATTCTTTAGAAGGTGACTGTATTCATTGTTGAGTACAAATAAGTGCTTCTAATGTCTTTGGTTATAAAGAACTCTGATATGAATCAAGAATACGACCACCTATACTGAAAACTGATTCAGATGCAACAATGGACACGGGAATAGAAAGAATATCCCTTGCCATTTCTGATATGGTTGGATATATATTCGATGAATTTTTCCACCAAGTCAAGATATTAAAATCATTTGGCTTTTGTACATTATCCATCAAATATTGATCAAGCTCAGATTTTTTCCAATGTTTTCCTCATCTTCTAAATGTTTCTCCCATTGAGAATGCAATATATCATCAACTTCACCCATCATGTTTGTGTCACCTCCAATGTTATCTGTAAAAGTTTTAGTTGAAGAATGATTATAGTGATTATACAAACGTTTTAACACACCTTCCACATTATCTGCCTTTAATTTTTCCTCTAAGGAGCCATATGCTTTGCTAAGAATAAAATTGACATATCACATCTTATACCTAAGATGCAACAAAATAGCAATGAACAACAACATGTTCAAATTTTCAGGTTTCTCAATACTCTCTCAATATTTATCAAACTTAACCTTCATCCAGCCATGTCAATCAGAATCAGATCTGCACTATAAGAGTACTCAGCATAGAACTTCGAACATTAAAAAATTCATGAAATAATAGATTAGAAGTAACATATAAGCTCCTGAAAATTGTAAATTACTAATAGAAGATTTTACGAAACTTTATAAAACCTTTCACAAACTGCCAATCATTTGTAGTTGGATGTCCTTTCAATTGACTTTGAAGACAATACTTTCAATAGTTATGATCACCCAAAGACATTCTACAACGAGCTTTTCAAATATTATAGCAGTCTTGCCTACATCATAGATGAGAATTCACCCGTTTAAAACATCAAGGACTTAAGAGACCATGAGTGTTAGGTACTCTTCTCAAACATAGCGTGAAGAGACAAACCTAGAAGCAGAAGACTTGACATATTTCAGTGGATTCTTTAAGCAAGAAATTGACTCAATTTGTCATCTAAACCTCGTTTACAATTATGTTCAAAATATGAGCATTACATCTAACATGTAAAAACTCATTTCTGTATATGACTCCTTTCCAATTCATCAATACGTGCCTTCAAATGCTTAATGGCAACATCATTGTCACATGCATTATCCAAAGCCACTGTAAACAAGTTTTCGATTTTCCAATCCAACAAACATGCTTCAATATCTTTAGCTATAGTCTCATCCTTGTGATCCGGAGTTTGAAAAAAAATTAATTTTTTTATGTAAGTTCCATTCATCATCAATCCAATGAATAGTCACGTCTATATACATCAAATTTTGAAGTGATTTCCATGAATCACTAGTACTACATATATGTTGATTCTTGAAAAGTTTTTTAAGCTTCTCTTTCTCTTCTTGATAGATCATCAAAAAATGTCTAGCCACAGTTACCCGTGGAGGTACTTCAAAATTAGGCAAAAATTAGGCCGTCAATTATTTTAAAACCTTCCCCTTCAATAACTTTAAATGGTTTTTCATCAATAATGACAAATTCGGCGATGACCCTCCTGATATCCTCTACATAACCTTTTCTTAGAACTGTTCATTTCCGCCCACCCCCCCCCCCATACTGTGATTGGTACAGCTTTCAAGGTTGTTTTCCTTCTATAAACAAATATAAAGGGAGATTTGAGACGTATGTCAATTGAATGTGACCACAATACAAAAGTCCATTGTACTGTATCAACAAACAAATGTTTCCCACATAGTTACATTTTTCTCTTCGTTTTCCTCCTTTAGCAATAAATTAAGCAAAGTGATCCCAAATCTGTGATGTTTCTCTCCATGTATTACCCAGTGATGGATTCCAATCTATTGGGGTTGTTCTTTTTTGCTATTAAGGAGGAGTGCAGAGATGAAGAATGCTTTTACCTTATTTTGAGGTATGGATACAACTGGAGGAATTGTCGATAGTATTTACATCAGCTCCAGCAGAGTCTCCAGTCTAGGAAATTCAAATACACAAAAAATTAAGACGTGGTGCTAGCAGCAGCCACAATACGTGACGAATTCCTTTCTAACTTATCTTTGCAAGACAGGAAATATCTGACTATCACCCACCATAAGGGGATGAGGTATGACTGAGAAGCCCAAGACGAGAACGATTGAGCAACTCTTTGGAAGGTTCAAAATAGTGGTAACGTGAAAAGTGAGAAATGACTAGTTTTAGGGTTTAAACTTTGAGGTTTATTGGGCCGTGGAATCATTTCACCATTAAGATATTGATATATATTATATATACATATATATAGATATAGATATTATAGATATATATAGATATAATATTATATATACAAAAACAAAAAAAAAAAAAAAAAAAAAAAAAACTTACAAGGGTATGAGCCCATATGAAATATATCTAATTGGTTAATATTGGAAATTAATAAAATAATTTAACAAAGTATTACAAGTAGATTATATAAATACTTGATGCATAAAAAGTTAAGTTAGATATGTTATTATGTCGGTTTGGGGGTGGTTCTGTTTGATTTTTTTATAATAATCAAACCGAATAAAAGAATGAATGTTTTGCTTTTTCCAGCAAACCAAACCCATAAGTAGTCTTGTTCTCACATTACTTTGGTTCATCGGTTCGGTTTGACTTTATGTTTTAATTTGTACACCATCAGGATTAGAAATGTCAGCCTGAGGGTTTTGATGGTCACCCTCACTCTTAGAAGTGGTGAGGTGAGTGGCTTAATTTTGTTGTCTTTCCTTTGGATAAAGTTGCATCGTCATTTAACATGATTCTCTCTACTCTCTTATGGGGTGGCATATCTCTGGTCTAGCTATATTTGCAAAGCACATCAGAAAAAGTTAGAAATACTTCAAGAAAAATACATACAACAAGTTGTAGAAAGACTCGCTGAACCGATCACTGAGTCTCTTATGCGAGCCAGATCGGGCTTGCCGAGAGAACTGGCTTAAACATTTTCCAGAAAAATGAAAGGTCGGCCACATTTAGGACCTTCGATGAATCACCGACACCACTTGGCGAGCTCAAACTAGCCCGTCAAAATTAACAGTATGTTTTAGGGGTTAGGGGCATAGAAAGGGCGATATACGATGACTTTTGGCGAGTCGCCGAGTAAACTAGAAGAGATTAGGCTTCCCTCCATAAAACAAAGAATTTAAACTAGCCAAAACATGAAATTAAAGGCGATGAAAGGGGAATTTGGCGAACCATTGAGTGGTTCGACGAGCTCGACCCGCTCGCTCAACTACCCAACATGCCAATTTTCGATCCCGCTTCCCAAAATCAAGTCCACATCGCTTGAAAACAAACTCAAACAACACACTTATTCAATTAATCCCATACCCATACAACCTATGCATCCGAGGTACTTAGACTTCCCCCGGTTTGGTCAAAATTGACCGTTTGACGACTTTTGTCCTTAAGAATGACTTCAAACGCTCCATCATTTGGAAAAGTACATCATTTAACAAAATACGGGTTACTTAGACTTTACCCTAACTAGAACCAACAAAAATTTACCGCAACCCAATAATTTATATTTAATTTTAAAGCAACGAAACTCAGGAAAATCAGCATTTTAAGCAATTAAGCACAATTACGAAACTACGATACACAAGCTAGCACAACAAATATGATTTCAGGCCCAGCATCCATCAATACAAATCTCTCAAGTGAATTCAAGTTTAACCGCTATTTAAGAGTTCAGGGTTCGGGAAACCAACCTTTAAGCCAAAATAATAGTTTGAAACGCTAGGCGACAATGTGATCCAACTTCAAACACGAGACCAAAGAGAAAAAAGTGATAAAAATGCAAAATATAGAAAATCTAAAGTGTTGGTGTGATTGTGTAAGCTAAAATGACGGAATATGAAAGAGTTTGAAATTTTAAACCTTTGGCCTGTGTGCGGCCCATTCGGCATATTAGTCATCCTCGTCGAATCAGTCGGTGATTCACCGACAGATAACTTACCTTGCCGAGTTTTACAGGACCTCTAGTCAATTTTGGGGTTCCAACGGCGGACAAAGTTTGGCTCGCCGACCTATTCGCGAGTCACCGATCTATTCGGTGAGTCATCGACTCATCGATAGATCTACCAAGTTTTACAAACTCCAACTTGATGTTTCCTTGAGTTCGACTATGGTCCAAGTCGGAATCTCCGACCTCTTCGGTGAATCGCCGACTGGACTCTTTGCTCACCAACCTGCATATTTCAAACTCATTCCACATTTCAACTTGCAGAATCAACACGCATTATTTAAAATAAAAACACAAAGCATTAAAAACTTGGTTGCCTCCCAAGAAGCGTCTTAGTTAATGTCGTGACAAGACGCAAGTACCCATTCAAACTTTATTCTTGGGGTTTTTCATAGTATCACTAGACAACTCGCTTTATTGTCTTCGGTTAAGATGCGAAGAGATCTGACCCATTTGGGTCTCCAACTGATTGATAGAGACGGAATGGGAGGTCACCGTCTGGTTGAGAGTTAATATATCTTCCTTCATTTCCTTCAAAACTTTATCGGACCCTTCAATCTTGTTGACAATACATGAGAGCATATCAGTCCGGCCACTCAAAATATTTAGGCTTTCGACACTCGTTTGGAGGAACATACTTATCCTTCTCCCCATCTCTTTCCTTCCAAGTGGAATACATGTTATAAAGAACGTGGTCAAGTCAGCCATAGGAATAAAAATCTTTACTTTATCGGACCCTTCGACCTTGTTGACAATACGTGAGAGCAATACATGTTTCAGATTCAATTGGGAAGTATGAACGTGGTCAAGTCAGCCATTGGAATAGAAATTATGGATTAAAGGCATCATTCAAATTACTGGGTGACATGAATGTCAAATTGGGGTTTTGATTTTGATTAACAACTAAAAATTGTCACAAAGAAAGTAATAAGAATAATAATAAATATACATTATTATTTTAAATTTTAAAAAATAAAAATTCTAAATATTACCATGTTTTTATTTCTTCGAAAAATAAAATTCATAATCATAATTTGTATTGAAATAGCGAGTTTTAAATTTCCCATTATATTCTCACTTATTGTACAAAAAATGTAAAAAGTCATTAATAGAGAATTAATAAATGTATCAAAATCACATAAAAAATAAAAATAAAAATTTATTGGCAAACTCACTAAATATGGTTACTACAAAATAGTAAATCACATTTTTTAATTTCATTTTAAATAGCAATGATAAGTTTCAATTTTTGTCGTGATTAATTAGACGTTTTTTTTCTCTATTGTGTTTACAAATTATAATGATCTTAATGATGAAATGCTTAATTATCAGTTTTTTGAAACTTTTAAACTATTTCAAAGTATCTAAATTTCATAAACCAAGATATACAAATTATTGTGACAACATTAATTTAAACAATTTATTCAACATTTACTGGGAAACATGTTTTTTGATTTTGTAATACTTCTAAATTAATTATGTAATCTGTAATTTATTAATAATGAATTACAATTAAAAAAAATCATAAACTTTAAATTTGTATGTATGTATATATGTATGGATATTATATATATCACACATACATATATACATACATAAATCACAATATATATATATATATATGTAGTATGTTGTTATAGGTATATACATATATACTACTGATATATATGTATGTAGATATGTATATATGTATGTATGTATTGTATTATATGTATGTACGTATAATATATTAATCATACATTCATAAATCTATATATACTTATACATATCAGTATGGATCATATATATATGATATATGTATACAAAATGTATATATATACACATAAATACATATATATACATACACACACACACCCATCATATAATGTAATAATAACATACATACATATATATTACATAAATACACCAACACACACACACACACACACAACACACACAAACACACATATATATATATAAATATATATATATATTATTATATCTATACTACATAAAATATTTAGAGGTAGTTAATATTAAATTCGAAACTGAAAAGTTTAAAAGTGAGTTTGGTTACAGATTTCTTAAATTATCAGATATAATACTTTTAAAAATTGAAAAATTTATATAAAGATAAAGATAAAAAGTAAAATATTTGAATGATGTATTTTAGAATTAAAAAAAAGTAAATATTTTTTAAATTCTTTATTTATATGAAACGGAAATATAAATACGCTTTTTTGAAACCTCCCATTACTTTCACAGAAACACAAACTTTAAAATCTGATTAAAAAAAATTAATCAAATTAATTAAAATTAGATTACTTACAAACTTTTAAAAAAACTATTATTTATATTTCTTATGATTTAAGATCATTTGTGAACTTTGTTCTTGTAAATATCAAATGTGACTATCAAAACTTAAATTATATTATTAATAAAATTATGAGATTAAGCAAGCAAATGGATTGGTCAAGGTTGTCAAACCCCCATTTTAGTTTGGAATAAACTTTGAACCGGATTAAGACTCGAGTAAAATTCAATCATTAAATATTATTTGAAGGAACCCCTACTATACACCACAAAGAATGCACGTGTAAAACTAATCGTTGTTAGGGAGACTGCACCATGCAAAGGTAGGGTTCTTGATTCCAATTTGATCAAAATAAGTCCTTTGAAGAGGAAACTGACATTTGTAAAATAGAGGAAACATCATTGCCAAGAGTACAATATAATTCATTCCCAAGAATAAAAATGGCGTGTGGAAATTTAATGAAATTGTCGGAAGACGTTGAAATGTATATTCATAAGGCTTCCAGTAAAATCACTCATGCGATTCAAGAGTATCTCAAAAAATTATATGTTCTCATAGGATCCACCACATTTGCGAATCTTCATCTAATCCACGCGACAATTACAAAATATGAATTAATTCTCTTGAAGCGCTCCACCAAAGAACAATCAGAAGAATTTAAAAATGTTTTATCTTTTATTTCAAATATTAGTGATGATGGTTTTATTCCTCTTCAACCAGATCTAAATGTGCCACATCTAACCAATGATTATGGTAGTTTATTTCACCATCTCATAGGTCCTTGCCATGGTTTGATTGCTTTAACGGATTCGGCTGTCACTGTCTTGATTAATCCAGCTACGAGACATTACCGACAAGTGCCACCTTGTCCTTTTGGTTGTCCCAAGGGCTACCATCGAACCGTTGAAGGCGTTGGGTTTGGGTTCGTCTCAATTCTGAATGACTACAAAGTTGTAAGGCTTTCAGATGTTTTCTGGGATCCTCCTTATGGTTATGCTGAAGGTAGAGATAGCAAAGTTGATGTTTATGAATTGAGTAGTGATTCTTGGAGAGAGCTCGAACCTGTAGAGGTGCCTCCCATATACTATTTATCTTGTTCTGAGATGATTTACAAAGAAGGGGTTCACTGGTTTGCAAGTAAAGAAAAAGTGGTGATTCTTTGTTTTGACATTGGAACAGAGATTTTTCGTAATATGAATATCCCAGATGCTTTTTATTCTATTAGGCAATCACGTTACGGCCTTTTAGTCTTAAACGAATGTCTTGCATCAATTTGTTACAACGATCCAGGATGTGCAATTGACCCAACACAGGATTTTCTTCATATATGGATAATGAAGGAGTATGGTGTAAGCGAATCTTGGATTAAAAAATACACAATAAGATCTCTTAATGTTGAATCCCCATTAAGTTTTTGGAAGGATCAGTTTTTGCTAGTTGAAAGCAAAACAGGGCAAAATTATGTAATATGATGGTATCGGATGATGAAGGAATTAGGGCTACAAGGCTATCGCACTAGTTTGAGAGTAATAGTTTACACGGAAAGCATAAGTTCAATTCATAGTGGACGCGAACATGCCACACAAGTACAAAGATTTTAGACTTAATAAATATCACTTGGTCAATTAGCAATTTAGTTTCAGACATATTTTTGTTTGTTTATTCGTTGGTAACTAACTTGCTTACTAAAACTATTTTAGTTACGAAAAATGACAGCCGTGCCAAAGTATTTATTTCTTTTTGCTGCAAAATTATTAAAAGAAAAGATGTTTTTCAATTTATTTTTACGCACTTGTTGGTAATTCCATATTTACCTCAAATTTGTCTAACCAAATGTGGGGTTTTCAAAAAGTACTGAAGACCATAATATGTTTTTAAAAAATATTTTTTACTTTTAATTTTTATGTTTTCACTCCTATCTCGATTCTCCCCTAGCCACCCCCGAACCCCTAAAAATTTAATGCGACAAACCCCCTGCCAGACCCCTAGAAGCCCCCCCACCCACCAAAAAAATAAGTTTTTTTTTTTAAAACACAAAAAACTCATTTTCAAAAATTATTTGGAGTAAAAAATAAAAGGAGAATTTCTCACAAACATTTGTATCATAAAAGAAAACACTAAAAACTTTTGCGAAAAATATGTTATACTCACAACCAAAACATTAGGAAAATTAAGTCAAAATCTACTTCTTTTCTAGGAAACATTAAACTACCCACAAATTATACTCCGGAAGGCCAAAAGTAGGGGATTATAGGACATCAAAATTTTGTGGCATTTCTACAAGGCCGTCTTCATACCCATTGGGACTCTACAATTTAAGTTAGGATTCTTAGAGGCTACTCCACTCTAACCAGGGGCGGACCTACATTGCTTCAAGTGGGTTCATATGAACCCACTTCGTTGAAAAATAACACCATATATATAAGTGTGACCCTTTTCCAAGTGGTGAAGAGGGTTCAAATTTCCCAAGTTTTATTTTTTACATCTTGAACCCACATCGTGAAAATTCTAGGTCTGCTATTGACTGTAACTCGAGCTTTCGAATATATAGAAGGGGGGGGGGGGAGTATTATTATTCTCAAAAGAGTCATCTTGATATTCCACAACTTTTGGTATTCACAAAGAATCACAAAGACATAAAGATGGGTCTTTCTCAACTAACTTTCAATATGTCCCTAATGAAGGGATATGACTAGAGATCAAGATATGATTGGTCTGTTCAAGAAAGACCCATGAATCCAGAGGAACTTAGAAATAATAATACAGGGGAAACAATTGTACCCACAATGTTTATAAGATTATATTTTTTCATAATTTTTTGTGATTGCAAATTATTTTACGTTTCTTTGAAATTTGTTGCAAACAAATTAAATTGGCATACCCAGTGAGACATTCTCTACCTCTCATGTCAACTTCTCAAGCATCAAAGAGTATAAAAATGACATCCACTATAGAAGACAAACTAGCAAGCTTGGCTAAAGCAATAGAAGGCTTGATAACGTATACATGAACAAGAAACTTTCCGAGGTAACAACTTACATATAGATAACATGATTTAGAGGAGGTCAATTCAAGCACCAGTGAAGCTTCCTAAAATTCAATACAAAGGAGGGTGTTGCAGAAAAAAACAAAGATCAAACATATTCATCTGTAATGAATTGTTCTCGTCGTTGTGGAAAAGTCAATAGGGAAAGAATTTAGGCCAGAGACCTTTTGAGTAGTGACTTGAAAATTTCTAGCCTAGGTCAGACCTAGATAAAATATGAGAAAGGTGAGGTCTAGGAAAATTAGGTAATGAATGGGGGATTTAATTATGAATTTGATCACATGAGTGGATAGCCAAGACAATAAGAAATATTTACGCCTTTACGAAATCAAATTTGGGCGAGTAGAATTCCCAAAACTAATAATGACATGAAATAATAACTTTTGAACGTCAAGAGTTGAAGGTGTGTTGCGAAATAGAAGTTTGGAACTTGAATTCCGAGCTTCTGACTCTAGGCAAGCCACCGGGGAGGGATTAGTTCCGCTAGTGCAGGTTGCTGTTGTGGGTTGGTCCCACCGTGCGGGACAATCGTGACTTAAATCAGGGAAACCCCCCCCCCCCAAAAAAAAAATATGTTATTTTCTGCAAAAACTTCATTCATGAGAGCTCAGGGACGATCTAGAATAGTTCTTGACAATTTTCTATGATTTCTAGCGCTATAGTTAATATTATTACTCCCCTAATATGTAATACTATTTGTAGAACCTAGAATCTTGGGTAATTATTATTAGGGAAGGGTATTGGCCGGAAGTTAATGGTGGAAAAACTCTAATTAAACAATAGGATCTTGGGTTTGGCCATGGATTGATAATTTTATTCTTATTTGGGTATATTAGGTCTTGTTTAATGATACTTGCGTTTATTGATTGTTTTTAGACCAAGAACAAGCTGAAAAAATATGAAAAGGGAAGGCTTAAGTGTCTTAGGAGGATTCAAGCTTGGTTTCAAGGTAGGTGATGGTTCAATTTCCTGTTTGTGTGACATGCCGGTTAATTGCTTCATTATATTCATGTGTGTATGTGAATGGGCAAATGTGAATCAAATCTAAAGAAATGATTGTGTATGAACAGCTACATTCCATGAACCTAATACTTGATTGTATGACTATGAGTAATGTTCATTATGGGTGTGATTATGATTGGGGTTGTGCTGACTTAATTGGGTGTCACGTTCCAACACATATATTATATTGGGTTTCACATCATGACAAAAGGAATGGAACGGGGCGGGGGAGGAGGTTTTTTTATTAAATCGGGTTTCACATTTTGACACATGTATTTTCGATAGGGCATGACCGAGATGGAGACTTTGATATAATCATATGCATGACTTTGTTGTCCCCATATTATGTTGTGCTTACTATAGATACCGGGTAGGAAAAAGTTAGAGTGGGGAGGTTTACAAGTCTAAGTTAGCTAACATCATATCTTTCATTCGCGCTAGGAAACTGGTGGGGCAGGGGTTTTGGCATATTTGGCTCATATTTGGGTTGTTGAGGCCAAGTTTCCCTCTATTTAGACTATACATGTAGTGTATGAATTTACGATGTTCCCTACCGAATTTATCTAGTATGCATCCTGGATAAGAATATAGATTTTGAATCCCTAAGCTTCTGATAAGTTTAATCCATCCAGTGCTTCCATTGATTGGGTGCTTTCATGTCTTGTTTTTAAGAAAAAAATGCTTCTCGTTAAGGATTACATAGATTATCGACAATTGAATAGGGTTACCATTCTAAATAACTATATGTTTCCTCGAATAAATGATCTCTTTGACAAGTTGTAGGGTACATCAGTTTTCTCTAAAATTAATCTAAGGTCTGGTAACCATCAGTTAAAGATTTGGCATGAGGAATTACTAAAAATGGCATTCAAAAATTGTTATGGGCACTATCAGTTTCTAGTAATGTTGTTTGGGTTGACAAATATGCATGCAACTTTCATGAGTTGAGGAATGGTGTTGTTCAACGATTTTGGAGTTTATGTTATAGCTTTATTGACGAGTATTTTTGTTTTTTTTTTATGTAGTAAAAGAGTAAGAAAGAGCATGCCGACCATCTTTGTATTTTTTGGGTGTCCTTGGGAGACAAAAGTTATATGATAAATTCTCTAAGAGTGAGTTTTGGTTGACTTCATTTCCTTTTTAAGGCATGTTGTTTCATGGGAAGGGGTAATTGTAGATTCCCAAAATTTTGGAGCATGCAAAAAATGAATCCGGCCTAGCTCTATGCCTCAATAGGAGTTTCATAGGACTTGCCACCTACTACCAACCATTTGTGAATAAATTTTCTTCTATCGCCACACATCTAACAAGGCTGACCAAAAAACGGTACCTTTTGAATGGACTGAAAAGTATGAGGAGAGCTTTAAGAGCTCTAGACTCTTCTGACCACGACACATATTCTAGCACTACCAGTGGAAGGTAAAGATTTCATTGTTTATTGTGACACTTCACATTCGGGTTTGGCTGTTGTGTTGATACATGATAAGAATATCATAGCCTATGCATGGAAACAACTGAAGGTGCATGAGACAAACTACTTGACACATAATTTGGAGTTGGCAGCGGTAGTATTTGCCCTCAAGATCTGACGGCATTACCTTTATGGGTAAAGTAAGAGGTATTTACTGACAATCGTAATCTACAACATGTATTCACTAGTAGGACCTGAATTTTAGATAAAGAAGGTGGATGTAGTTACTCAAGAATTATGATGTTACCATCCAATATAATTTGGGTATGCCAAAAGGGGGTGAATATGGGTAGTATAGCTTTCTTGGGTGTATCCAAGCGACCTTTTCCCAAGGAGATCCAAACGTTGAAGTGTAATTTCATGTAGTTGGGCATCTCAGAGAAAGGTGGGGTGATATCTAGCATTGAGTTTAGACCCACAATAATTGAGGAGATCAAGGCCAAAGTTTAAGGATGAGAGTTTGAATGAGCTTAGAAAGACGACAGTGTCTAGAAAGGCACACTATGTGACTGTTGATAGAGTGTGTGCGCAGTTTTAAATGAAAAATTTATTTTCCCCGAGTCGATGACTTGATTCAGAAGATGTTGACAGAATCGCATGGTTCGTGGTAATCCATTCATTTGGGTGTGACAAAGATGTATCAAGATTTGAAATGACTTGATTGGTGGCATATCATGAAGAAAGATATGATGGAGTTTGTGGCTAAACGTCAAACCTCTAGCAAGTAAAGTATGAGCACTAAAGACCTGCAGGTTTTCTTCAACGAATGTCAATCCCTGAATGGAAGTGAGAAAGTATAGTTATGGATTTGGTGGTTGGTCTTCTCAAGACCTTAGGCATGTTTGATTCTATTTGGGTGGTGGTTGATCGATGGACTAAGTTCGCCTACTTCATTCCAGTCAGAGTAGACTGTAAGGCTCAACAACTGGCTAAATTTTATGAGAAAGAGATTGCGAGGCTGCATAGGGTGCCTCTTAATTTCATGATCTTGAATTGTGGTATGCAGTTCACATCCAAGTTTTCAGAAATATTGCATGAGGAGTTGGGCACTCAACTCACTTTTAGCAAAGCCTTGCATCCACAAACGGTGGACAGTCAGAGAGAATTATTCAAGTGTTAGATGAAATGTTAAGGGCATGTGTTATTGACTTTGGAGTACATTGGGACAAGTTCCGGCCTTTATGTGAGTTCTCCTATAATAACAGTTACCACTCCATCATTGGCATGACACTGTTTGAGGCACTTTATGGGAAGGGATGTAGATCACTCATAGGATGGTTTGAGGCTAGGGATGTGAAACCTTTAGTGGTTTTATTTGGTGAAGGATGATCATGATAAGGTAAAGAGCATCCAAGCTAATCTTCTAGCAGCCCAGAGTCGACATATTAACTATAATAGGGACTGAGATTACATCATAAAATGGGACTCAGTTTTGTTAGACAAGGACATTCAGTATGTGGAGGAACCAATTACAATTCTTGATCGCAACGTCTAGAAACTAAGGACCACGAAGATAAAGTCCGTGAAGGTTCAATAGAAGCATAGACAAGTTGGAGAAGCTACCTGGGAAACCAAGAAGGACATGCCTTCACAATCGAGGAGCACCCCCTAGAAGTAACATGGCGTACTTGACCTCTCGGAGGTTTTATACAATCCAATAGATATCATTCATCGCATTGTCATAGGTAAATTTAGCGGATAATTTAAAACTATCATGGCACATCATATGCTAGAACATCACTTCCAATATATATATATAAAATATCATAACACATAGTTTAAGACTCCAAGTCTCTTTTTCATCTTAGACTAAAAATCATTAGAGTACATTAGGAACACGACCCTTATAACATAGTTCATAAGTAAAATATTACATCACTTCACAGTAAAGATAAGACTTAGGAAATCCTTGGACTTAAGGATTCCTTTCCTTGAGCTTGGAAATCACATATCAAGATCCTCACCATTTAAAGACATTCCATAAGCATCCATAACCTACACTTTGTGTAAAAAGTGGAGAAGAATGGAGTTAGTACAAAAATGCACTAAGTTTGACAACCATGCATTTAAAAATGACATTTAATTAAAGCCATGCATCATTCCTTTTTGTGAAATCTTTATAAAACTTTGATACAATAGCATTTATAGTATTAATATACTTCATATAGGTATATTCAATAGTCATATAGAATATAAAATCATGCATTGCACTTAAGGCATTTTTAGGACCACTTTACAGTAACCTCCTCACACTTTATAATAAGCATTTTCCTCTTTATAGTGAACTCCTTTTCTTTAACTCATTAACCTCCCAAGTAACCCTCTAGTGATACTTGGTGCAATGCATCACCTTAAGGCCACAAAGAAATTATAGATACATCCTACATAAGCCATCACATACCATCATAGAAGTATAGTATATCATAGATACATTTAAGCCAAGACACTAATGACATTATAGTGAACTCTATTCAATTTTCACATACACTAACTTCACTTTACATAAAAAATTATAAGACCTTACTCACAATCCCAATCTAAGCCTACTAGTGCAATGTACATGTGAAGCCCCATAACCTCACACATACTTAGTAAACCTATCATGAGACCACAAGCCTTAACATCTAATTCATACATCAACATAGGACGTAAAGACAACTTCATCCAAACTAGGCAAGACCTTCATCACATAATCAATAAGACCTATATAGTGCATATAATAAGAGACCACATCACATAGATCCATTAGGACTCATACCATTGGGCACATCTTCATAACAAGTAGATAATACTACAACGTCATGCATAAGGAGCACAAACATAGTCATACACCTTAGAACACCTTCGTAGAACTTCCTAAAGAGCTACTTGTTCAATGTATAGGTAAGTTCATTACTCTCACCTATCCTAAGCAACTTCCCTTAGGTAATCCTAGTTAAGGTCCTAGTCATTTACTTCCATTGTCCATTTTACTTTAGAGAAACTATAGCCTTAACCGACACTAAGACCATGGGTTCTAACCATGGAATTTGGTGTTGTAAATCTTTACACTAAAGAAAGGTGCTCTTACCTAGCCAAGGTAGAACATTAACACATAGTAAGTGAAATCACTTGCTAGATCCTATGTGGCAAGCATAGTTATGGAACTTGGAGGTACATGTGGAAACCCTCTTTATGACTATTGAGGCATTGTGGTTATCCACTTATGGAAATATCACTCTAAGCCATTTGACTATGAGGCTAACCACCTCATGAGGTTTATGGTGACCTACTTTCCTACAATGGGAGGGACACCCCTTATCTTCAAGTTCACTCGGTACTAAGCTAAGTTCCCTTTATTGAAAAGTCATTGTTAACATTACGTTATAAAATTAGGATTTAGGATATTGACTCCTCATATGCTTAGCTCATAGGTCATAGATGAGAGTTCATCAACCTATATCATATGAGAAACCCTTTCACATGGACATAGCATATGTAAAGCACCATCTAGGTTAGGGTACACTTGAGAACACCTTTCAAGGACCCTCCATTGACTAGAATATTATACATGTGTGTGTGGATACATATGTGAGCAAACCTTTCACATAAACACATTAAAGCCACACATGTTCATACATTAATGCATAAGTATATAAGTGAAACTATATGAGCAACCCTTTTATATAAACACTTTAAGACATTATACACATTCATAAAATAACCATGCATTCATATTCATGTACATAGAAAACCAAACCTAGGAACTGTCTTATCAAGGAACACATGTGCAATGCATAGACAAGGTCCCATACCCTTGACCATAATAGTACACCTATCAAGTCATCCTAGGAACTGTCTTATCATTACATAACATGATTCATAGACATATACCTTACATGCATGGTACTAGACATTAGTAAATATGAGAACAACCTTTCATTAGACACCATGAACCTTTACTAAATTGTAAGCATGCATAATGTGTGAGTGTGTGTACATTGGTCAACATGATCACCTAATTGCCATCAAAAACACATTGAGGCAGCCACCCTCTTAGGACCACAATTCACCTTAAAGCATAGACCACACAACACATATTAGCATAGGAGACAAGCTAACTTCATATTATACTTAAGACTCCTAACCTTAGCTATTCACACATTCACATAGGGGTAAATAGGTAAGGTGAAATCAAACATGATAACTCATCAATGTCAGCACCTAAACATAACCCTAACATAGTCATTCACAAGCTTATACATTAACAACACAACCTAGATCACCATTAGAATAGAAGACTAGGCATGCTTCACATTTGGTGATCATCATCACAACACCTTCATAATACAATTGCCCTCAAGGCCATAATCACATCACATATATATTGACAATAAAGTAAACACCGCCACCATAAGTGGACCATACCGTACAGTTCCATACAAGGCTTCATCAACTATCAATTTTATAAGAAAGTAAATGAGATAGTCAATCTTACCAATTTCTCATCAAGGGTCATCATTGATCAATAATACTTTTTCATCAACAGTACAATATGAGATAGTAGCTACAAGTATCTTTACATAAAAGAAATCCTACATTTATGTACTATAAAGTAAAGATTACAGTGAGTACACTACATTCACCAACCGATAGGAAGTAGAGTAATATAGATCACTCACCAATTTTCCTTGCATTGACCATCAATCATAGTTATTACATAATATACATGTAGGTAAGTAGCTAAAGAGATAATAACCTAATCTAGATCATTCTTCATCTACCCTAGAATTGAGATCACATCATGTACATTACAATATCAATCTATCGACTAGAAGAACCTAGATCAATCCTTACAAATTCTATTGTGTCCATTCATATTTAATCAATTATACCTAATTTATCATCACACTGCACATATAGGGAGTATGTAAGACAATTCATCATGATCGAATCACATAACAACCATTCTAGCATCAAGATCACAAGTTACTACATTATAGACTAGCCTTATTTAAACCTTCAAACCTTGATCCTCATGGATCACTCCTCAACAATTCATTATCAATAAACATACCAGGCATTAGATATAATCATTTTAACATCATTGAATCATAATTCGATTTACATACGATTATGATCACAAAGCCCATACATAGGCTAAATCGAGTTTGAGAGAGAGAGATCATGTGTTAAACATGGAATTGGATTGAAAATCACATTCAAATCAGTAGCTAATCATTAATTCATTAGAATTATGCTTTTGAAATTAATTTGATAAAGAACCCATGGCTAGATTGAAAAAGAAGAAGTTTGATCGTGAACTTGCATTGAAAACATTGAAAGGTATTCTATAGATGGTAGATGGAAGATTAACTAGAGATAAGGATCAACAGAACTTTGTTATATGAAGTAACAACGAAATCTTCATGAAGAATCCATGGGAATACAAGATCCAAGATGTTCTTGAGCTTCACTTCCAATGGAGGTTTCTAGAGAGAATATTTTGGGAGAGGGAAGTCTAATTTTTAATTGAGGATTGGATTTGGGGTATTCACGTTGTTAATCACTTAAATAACCGGATAGGGTCAAGTTAGCACGTGGGGTCAATTTACCATTCACCCCAGAATGAGACAACGTGCATTGCAGTTAATTACAGTCTGCATCGATGGTCTCAAATGACACCCACTAGGTCCATCGACGGACTGTACTGCAGGCCATCGTTTGGGATTTAGGCTTGTCCATTGACTTGAGCCTTCACCAGGATAAGTCTTGGACGACGCCTTACCATCGATGGGGCGTAAGTGCGTCTACTGACTGTCCTTTGGCTCCGTCGATTGACACTGCCAAGACAGTGTCTCGACAGCCTTTGGGTCCTCCTTGAGGGCTTTTTGTGGGGCCCTTGGGGAGTCGTACCTGGACGTTTTCAATGTAAATATACATCTTAACATTTCAAAGCCCCTCCACTTTAGTTTCAACCAAAACGAACACGTAAAACACATCCAAACATGCTAGGCACACTCAAGACACACTTGAACGTCTCAAGGGCTAACTTTCGAACGTCATGGACATTATTGGACGGTTGACTTTTAAATAACTTCAAATCAATCATTCATTCTTTAAAAAAACTTTAATTAATATGTTAACAAGCTTATAAGAACATGTGAGGCTCTAGACACACTAACTTATTTTGTGGTCTTACACATGCAATATAAGTATCCCAGTTGTTCGATGATTCAGGTACTACTATACTCTTACCTTAGTAAGTTTTCCTTTATTACTCGGGGACGAGTGATGGATAAATTTTTATGTATTGCAAGAACATGTTCCTTTTGTTAAAAAAAGGCCAATGAGGAAAGAATTTGGTCCAGAAAACTTTTGAGTAGTGATTTTGAAATTTCTAGCCTAGGCTACACTTGGACTAAATATGAGCCGCATGAAGCCCAGGAAAATCTGGTAATGAACAGGTGGTTTAATCATCAATTTGATAACATGGTGGACAGAAAAGACCTTAAGGAGCCTATACGGCTTTACCTAATCGAATTTGGGTAAGTAGAACTCTAAAACTGGTCTTGGTGCGAAAGGATAGTATTTGAACGTCAAGGGTTGAAGGTGTGTTGAGAATATAAGTTTGTAACTCAAATTCCGGCCTTTTTTCTCTATGCAAGCAGTGGGGGGGATTAGTTCCGCTAGGGTGGGGCCATTGTGGTGGGTTGGGTCGCGCTGTGGCGGGACTATTGCGACTTAAATTGAGGAAAAAGTCCAAAACATAATTTTCTGCAAAATCTTTGTTCTTAAGAGCCCAGGGACGACTCAAAATAGTTCTTGACATTTTTATATGATTTCTAGCACTAAAGGTAAAATTATTACTCCCTTTGTTTCTTGACATTTTTATTGATTTCTAGCACTAAAGTAAAATTATTACTCCCTTTTTAATTCGTAATTTGGGTAGTTATAGTTGGGGGAAGGTTTTGACATGAAGTTAATGGTGGAAAAACCCTAATTGAACTATAGGATCTTGGGTTTGTCCATGGATTGATAATTTGATTATTATCCGGGTAAATTAGGCCTTGTTTATTGATCATTGTGTTAATTGATTATTTTTAGACCAAGAACCAGCTTAAGGAATTCGGAAAGTGAAGGCTCAAGTGTTTTAGGAGGTTTAAAGCTTAGTTTTGAGATAGATGATGGTTCAATTTCATGTTTGTGTGATATATGTTGGTTAATTGCTTCATTGAATGCATGCGTGTATGTGAATAGGCAAATGTGGATTGAATCTAATAAAATAATGGTGTATGAGCAACTACATGCCATGAACCTAATACTTAAAATTGTTAAAAATAATAATGAAAACTGAATTTTTATATTAATACTCCTTTCAGTACCTCCCCCTTTAACTTATTTCATATTTTTTTTCACGAGACCCAAAGCTAGACCCCCGACGAGATCGGCGTCGTTGACCTCCTCAAGTCGCAGACAGTCACATATGTCTATCTTTACTTCACTAGGTAATTTTAGAATTTTAAGCGGAAAATTTTGGACTTTTTGTTTTCCTAACATGCTTACTAGATATTTCCTATTACATATATAATTGTTCACTATCAACCATCTAACATTAAGATCATCAAATGAAAGAATAAGTTTATTATAACACGATAAGATTACTTGCTAGCAAAATGGCACACTACAATGTCTGAACAAAAATAGGAAAGAACGCTCAGTGGAACATACATCCCCACTAACTCATCCTACAACACAGCTCACAATGTAAATGGGCAAAATCCATCCTCGAAAGCAGGTGAGGGCCATCAAATATCCGATGAATGCTCGAACGGTCCGGAAAGTGCAACTTTGATCCTGTAGCTCTAAAGCTTTCCAACTTGTGCCTTCACCTACAAGTTTAAGTTTGCTAGGGTTACGTACACACTCGTACCTAAGTAGGTATATTTAGCACCGACCAAGGACATGCATGAGTTAAGAAATAACTCTTTCCTGAACAAACAGATAATAGCAGGTCCAAGTCATCTGGACTTTGCAAATGAGATTGGAATGTGAGGGGGAACCTTCAAAATTTGGAAATAGGAAATTTATACCAAAATGATAGTAACATGCAAGACCATCTACTTACTTTTTCACCACAACAACAACAAGTACCATAGCACATATCATAATCAATAACATATACGTTGTTTCATATCATTTAGTTTAGTATGCCATGAGATCTTGGAAACATGGACTTGACATTAAGCCTTCCCACATTGAGGGGCTCAATTTGGGACCCAACGAGGGAGTCTGCTTTAGCAAACGCAGAATCTTGCTTCTTTCATTCATACGTACTTCATTTCATTTCATTCTGGGCAGTGTAAACAACCAGCCTATACATAGGATGTAAGTTTAAGACTTTCTTTGGGTTCGTTGTGCAATGACAAGAATAACTAATGTTCATTACACTTGAGTCTAATCACATCTGATTATCCTATCTAACCACTTGGTATCGTTTGTTTCATTATGTGCATCAGTGGGGCCTGGTCTCAATTCATTCATTGGTACAACTTTCACTTTAAAAATAAATAACGACATAAGATCATATGAGCATCATGATCCAGTGTCAATAAACCCCACCCGCAATGATCTGGACTCCCTGGCCAAATTTGACCCAAACCAGGCTATCGTACCTGGATTGAACCCCTGTGCCAGATCCCCTATAATTGATAGTATGGGTTAATCTAGGAGATATAAGGAGACGACCCATACCCCTGCATGCTGGACATCTACATTCATGAGTTCCCTAACCTCCGCCTTACCTGTACAAGGCATATCACCGATCATGCAGTCCTAAATCGTGCTCAGTATAAAGTTCCATTCCAGTCCACTCATACGTCAATGGAAAATGGCTTTCTAGTATGGCCATATATCTTCAATAAGACTGATTTCTCATCTTCATCATTCGTATTAAGTGTGTTATCTCATACTTTCAATTAGAGCTGTGCATGAGACTGAATCTCTTTCATTACTGTACTACCTCTCATAGGTGAGTACGTTTTTGGTACATTTTAAACGTAGGCCTCATCTGGGATTGCTCTCATCTTTTAAACATTAAGACCTCATATCATGTTTTGTTCACCACATTCATCAACTTAGCCCACATTGCTCTTCATATTACTCACCCCTTTTTTACCGTGAGTTGTTCATATTCATTATATGCCATGACTTGGGGCCCTTTGTGTGTTTCACACTCTTACTTAACCCTTCAAGGGTTCAGAATTTCTTACAAATATTTATTCATCGTATTCCAATGCCTTACCATTTAAGTGTTTTACACACTAGTACTTAACCCTTCTAGGTTTACCAATCATTTCATTACATACATCTTAGGTTCACTTATTTAAAACGTATGCTGCTTTAATGGTCTATAACATACAAGCATGATGCTTCATTTATAGTTCGTTTAAGTGTTTCATATCTTCCTAAGTTATGTATTAAACAAGACTTATTACGCATCTTGTATGTATGCCAAGATCTCCTCATTTTTTGATCTAAGTAAGGCATATTATTCTTGAAGATTTAATTCACGTATGACTTATGCATCTATATGAAATGGGGAAAGGTAACCAATTTGAATCTCTTTACTTATATTTTTTCATTTATTGTATTTTTGGTTCCAAGATGAACATTAGGACCCTAGATGAAGCCTCAACCTCCACTTTCCCCCCTCTTTAATTTTTCTCCTTTCAATTTAGCACTTACTTGGATGAGGGTTGTATGATAAACTCCCACAACCCCTTTTAATTTTTTTTCTATTTTTTCCTTGTCTAATTTCGCGTTGATATGAGGTTGTGGGATCAACCCCCACAACC
Organism: Solanum habrochaites; assembly: GCA_027704765.1. Lineage (NCBI taxonomy): Eukaryota > Viridiplantae > Streptophyta > Magnoliopsida > Solanales > Solanaceae > Solanum > Solanum habrochaites. The sequence goes on along the minus strand of JAKWJA010000490.1, from coordinate 39,548 downwards.
CCTCTTTATTTTTCCTTTTACACTTCCTTAAATCTGCCTAAGAGGTTGTGGTTCGATTCTCACAAGCCTCCCCTTTAATTTTTTATTATTCTCCTCCTAAAATTGCCTAAGCTTTCGTGATTCCGATTGAGCCAGCTGTTCTGCCGTCCCCTCCCCCCTTTATTTTTCCTTTTATTCCCTCCTTAATATCTTGCCTAAGAGGTCGTGGGTTCGATGCCTACCGCCTCCCGCCCTTATGTTTTCGTTTATTCTCATCCTTTATTAATTATGCCAAGAGGTCCGTAGTTTGATCCGCACACGTCTCCAGCTCCTCCTTTTATTTTCATCTTTTATTCCCCTCTTAAATCTGATTGAGGAGGTGGTGGGTTCAAAGCCCCTACTCCTCTCATTTCTTTTCTTATTTTTTTTCTTTTAAGTTACAATTTTCCCAGCCAATACCATGGGTTCGAATCCCCTTCATCACCACCTTTCCTTTTTACTTCTTTTTTTCATTTCATTGGTTTTTAACATTGGGAGTCACAATGTTCAAATCCTCCTGGGACCTTCTTGTTTTAATCATGTTTTTCCAAAGATTTTGAACCCTCTTTGCTGACGAAAATTCAATCACTATAGCTGGAAATTTTCTTTTGTAATTTTTCCAAGCATTTCTTTTCATCAATCTTACACCTTAGTTCTAGGAATTTCCGTGGTGGCAATTTAAAAGTTTTAGTGCGTTTTTCATGGATTCCTTTTAGCACAGAGAGTATCCCTGAAAATCAACCACAATTTCACTCCATATGAACATCAAATTTACCTCAACTGTGTACCTGAAAATTAAGATCTGTCATGCCATTTCAAGTCCTAATTCCCCACTGAACCATAGCCACACTGCCACACACACATCACACGTAGTTATTTTTTGGAAACATCAACATAGTCACATAATTTGAACATACATATACACCTAAAATCACGAAAACACATTTCCTCTCCCTAGTTATCTAACCCCACACACATAACCAACGCTTATTCCATGGGAGCTAGTGACAGGGACACGCCACCGGAACATCCTAGTTTTTGGAAGAGTTCATCTGAACTTGGGTTTCTCTTGGGAAAGAGCCCAAGGAGAAGAGAACTCATATAACTCATACCTTTTTTAAAAAGAAAACGTTAAAACCTCGACTTGCTGCCCAAAGAACTCCTCAACCACACGTCCAACACCAAAAGTTTTCACACGCAAACTCGACAAAAAACCTCTCTTGGCCTACGTGATTGATTACGTTTGGTTTTTCTAATTTCGGTGAGTTCTGCAAGTGTGAAGAAATGTGGTTTACCCTAATGTTTTTTGGAGTGTTTTTCGCAGAGAAACATGAATGAGAGTGATAAGAGACGTGGAGAGGCGATGAGCGTGGGATAGAAGAGTTTTCCTTAGGCTTTAGGATCTAGTTTAGGACTTAGTCAAATAAGGTTTTATTTATTATCAAAAATATGTTTTTCCTTTTATTTTTAAATCAGATCAGAACTCAAAATATAAATTTATTTACATTAATGTTACAACTTAATTAAATCAATTTAATTCTTGCTTCCACTAGGTGTCGAACCCGGGTGGAGCAATGACTTCACTTCACTAGCCCTAATTTCGGCCCTCTCTCCCAAAATACCCCCTCCACCTTCTTAATTAAGATAATTAATTCTAATTTAGGTTATTATGATTCTATTCGACCCTTGCCTGAAAAGACCATTTTTACCCCCTAGAAACATCCAAACCTACTATTTTCCCCCTTTTTAATTTCGATAAAGTCTCCTTCAAGTAAATCTTCGTATTCGGAGCCCTACATGGTTGGACCCACCCTTTTCTAACTCAACTACATCCACCAAAGTTTAGTTGCTTGGATGTAGAAAGGGTTCAGAGGTCTGGTTCTACGCTCATCAATCCGGCGAACCCGGTCTAATCGTAGACATTCTAGACACATTAAAGCCCATTACTTTAGCAATATTTGATTTTTTTAGGTTTGTTACAATTTTTGCTTGCATTTGTATACAGAAATGAAGGGGGCAACTTTACCTTGTACCCATATTGATTTTTTTTTGGACTCGTTATTCAATCAATAAATATGATTCATTTAATTTGGATTATTAATTTCCCAATGACCCATGAATCATTTACTGTGACTTTTTTTTTAAATATTGTCAAATGTATATTTTCCAGGCTATAATTCTGAGAGTAACAAGGAACATATACGATAGTTAGGTACTTGATTTTATGGAAATGAACAAGTAATTATGCCACGATTTAATAGAGAGGGATGACATATAAAAACGAATGGAACAGTTTTACTTATACTTCAAAAGTCAAAAACAATTAATAATACAATAATGTCCCTCTTCCACGGGTTGGAACTTAAATTGGAAAAAAGTGTTGGACTAAAAGCCAAAATAAATAATTAAAATTATCATATGTTTTTATATCTTAGAAATGCCATGGAACAAAGATCGTCAGCTCTTTTTAATTACATGTAAATTTTAATCCTCTGAAAAAATCAATCATGCGAATACTTATTATATATTTTTGGATTTGAATATATGAAATTAAAACTTAATATGATTAATTAAGACTCTATAAAATAATTTCAGAAACTATTTTAATGTTGGAATCTATATGATTATTAGAAGAAAAAACACATAAAGACACTTTTTGAACTTGTAGATACGTCCTTTATTCTTACAACTATATTCGATCTAAATACCCCCTTAACATATTTGAAGTGAATTTTATAACCCTAAAAATATTATCCCAGTCTCAAATTGACAAGTGTATTACACACAGGCCACATCATTGACACATCATAACCACATAAGTATCACATCATAGCCATATTGAAAATTTTCTACAATTTGATTTTTGATTTTTAAATTCATTTATTTCTTTCCTTTTCATAATTTTCAAATACTAGTTAATCTTTACTTCTTAATTAGTTTAAGAAAAATTGAAGTCATTAGCAATGATTTTTTTTAATGCTCAACGTCATTTATTGCCATTTGTTGATTGTCAGTGTTCTTCAATTATATTAATTTTATTTATATACTAATCAAGTTCTTATTCTTAACTAATTCAAGAAAAACACAATCATTTTTGGTGAATTTTTTTTTAAAAAAACAATCTGTTCGTTCGATTCCTATCGATTCAATCACCATTGTCACCTATTAACATTTATTGCTCGTTGACAAAACCTCAGCTTCTTATTCTTTATAATGCCCAAGGATTTATTTTTAAAAAAAGAAAATCATTCTTTATGAAAATAGAATCTGGCAAAGTAAAGAGTACAACGCTTTTGAAAGTTGGGGGATGGGGCGGGGAGATTAAAATTCACTTTTAGGTCGACTTCCTGCTCTACGTTTAGTCGACTCACCACCTACCGCGTATACCATTAATACAAAATTCGAATTCAGTCCCTTTTTTTCCTACTCTGGCTCAGTCGACTCCACCTAAACGTTATTAAAACCAATATAAACAGTATAATAACTTGGTAAGTAATAACACAGAGTCTTTTATAGTGGTTCGATCCTCGTGTGAATGCCTAGTCCATTCCCTTGGGGTTACAAGAATTTCCTTTAAGGATTGTTGAGAACTGGGTGTTTCAGAATATTACAACACTACGAGCATGTCTGATATCCAATAAGACCTTCTTTTTTACACCCGGTCTACTTTTATAACTACACTCGATCGTTCTTCTCTTTTCTTTACATTGTTCCTCCAGGGTGTAACACAGTTTTGTTTTTTATGAAAGATAAAAGAAGGATTACAATATAAGTTCCAGTGAAGTGTGTACTTCACAACCTATGGCTAAGATGGATTAAGTCTTTGATTTTTATTCTGATTGGATATGCTGATTAATGTCCCATATCAAGATATGTGCAATGAGCAATCGATCTGTGTCCTTTTGTATGATGATCTTCTTGTGGTCTTGAATTTTTGAATGATCTCGTAAACTTGGATGCATCCCTTGGTTTTTGATTTCTTTCTTGTAAGTCTTTGATGTTAACTTATCTTGTTGTCTTGAAGTATCCTTTTGAATGATGCCAACATTATATCTTTCCTTCTTATTTGATTTGTTTCTAAAATCTTGAATATAATTTGATTGATTTCTACTGGAATCTCTGATTGATCATGATCTGCTTGATTTGATCCTAGAATCTGATTGATCGATAGTCAATCTTTCTTACAATAGTAAATACAATCTTGAATATATTCTAACCATCTTAATATATTTGTTGATTTCTGTAATCTCTGAGTGAATCATGATCTGCTTATTTATTCTGGAATCTGATTTATTCCAAGATCACGACCTATCTTTTCCTCTTTCGTGCATCGTAAATGCAAATATTTTGTTTTTGGCTTTTGTGTCTCGTACAATCCACTCAATGGCTTCCCCTCTTGATAGAGTTGATTTGGATTACTTTCCCTTTTTGATTTCTTCTGCCTTGCTTGATGAACCTCTTTCTCTGCTTGTTTAAGGTGTTATAATCTTTGTTCCCATCTTTTTCCTTCTTATTCCTGCAGACAATCACAAGTCGATGAAGTTGTTTCAAATTATTAAAATTATCTGAATCTGTGGACTTACAATCTCTCGTTTTAAAAAAAAAATATGAAAACTAATTTGTATAGACTTAAAGAGATAGTGAAACTTCCCTTATATATTTTTGTAGCTCCCCTATCTTTAAGCTATATATCTCCCTCTGACTTGATTGCTTCCTGTTAAGGAGACTTGGCACCTTTGGCATAATAAAAACAAAAGCAAGAGAACTAACAGAAATCACCACTTAAAAAAATAAACAAAGTTTTGATTAAATGAATGCTTTACTATAAAAAAAATTTATGCATCATCCATAATAATTTGGTACCACAATTTCCAACAGCTAGATACTCGGACTCTATAGTAGACAGTGCAACAAAATTTTGCTTCTTACTGTACTAGGAGAACAATGATTATTCTAAAATATGACACGATCCACTAGTACTTTTTTGGAAATTTTTATTACCTGTAAAATCAAATCTGAATATGCAATTAAATCAAAATGATATGAGCGAGGGGGTACCGGGGGGGGATAATTCCAGTTTCCTATGTATTTTTTGATACAGAGAAAATATTCATTGCTGACTTTCTTTTTCTGCTACCGAACCGGAGCAAAAGATTCATTGTAATCAATACCTTCCTTGACAACCAAGCTTTCTTTGTTATGAATGACATTTTTATCTTCCTTTGCATTATTTTGAAAGATCCACTTGGTTTCAAATTTGGAACAATTTTTCGATTTTTCAGTGAGAGTCCATACTCAGATTATTTCAAATGACAAAGTTCTTCTTTCATAGCTAGTTTCTAGGATTCATCTTCCATTGCTACATTTATATGATTTGGTTCAATATGACAGTCTGGCGCGACGAAGCCCTACTTTTTCAATGAAGCTCTAATTTAAACTGAATCAATTGGTTTCCCCATGATTACGTTATTCAAATAGCTAGAATCATGTCTTGATTCTCTAGGAATACCAGTTTTTCCAGCTGAACCATTAAACTCTAGTTCCGGAGTAGTTGACTGCTCTCTATAATATGATAAAAAGTATTGAAAGGTTCTCAGAGTTCACTGTAGGAGTAGTTTCATCATCTATAGGCTCTAATTCTGAGATTTGTCTTACCATTTGTCAATGAGACATTTGCATTTAACAGGGTGATCTAGGAGATGAGAAATTTTGGGTTAATCCATTTTTATCACAGAATTCCTCAAATGCTTTATTCTCAAATTCTCCTACATGACCAACTACGAAATGTGGAAATAAAATATCTTGCTTCTCTTTGTACTCTTCCAAAAACACTTCAAAGTTAAAGAAAGCTTCATTTTATTAGATGGGAAAATTATCTAAGTAAAAAATCTTAAGAGTCTGACAACATTAACCAAGATATTTCTTACCACCACTGCTAGAGAGATCCATATGTATAAGTTGCAAAGGTTTAGGGGTTCTTACAATATCATTGCCTTGAACTAAGAACAATCTGCTTACCACGCTGACAAGAGGCACATATATGTTCCTTTTTGAATTTTTTGTTTTGGAAGCCCAATGACTAGTTCAAATCTGCATAGATTTTCCAAGGCATGCGCTGACAATCTGAAAACCAATCTTTCTATGGCCATAACCAAGATTCATTTGATAGCACATGTGCAAGTTGTAGCAAGCGATTGAATGAGACTTTTGAATCAATCAATCGCATATTCCATGATGATAATATAGGTTATTTTTGCGGAGGTCCCTTCACGCAGGGATATACTTCTGATTAATGAAATCTACGAGTAATATAATCCAGCTCCTACTACTGGTCTCCTTTTATTACATGTTGTCTCTGTGCTCTGTTCTCTGAACTGTACATATCCTCCATGGTGTTGTTGCAGATACTTTTAAGATTCTTTCTTTCTTTAGCACATATGTCTTGAGCATCCGTATCACATTCCTTTTTTGTAGGTTCTTTGGCCTTCCCACCACAAAACAGTAGATGTAACTTCTTTGTTACCCAGTCTTTGTGTGGGTCTTGAGGGGTTGGATTAACGAACTGGTTAGTCTGGTAACTTTGGTATTTTCCGAGAAGAAAATTTTCTGCGGAGTTAAAAGATTGTGACCATTTCACCCAGAGTTAGGCCAAGAGGTAACTAACAAAAGTTTCATGTTATAAATAAAGAGAAGTAGATAAATATGATCTATGATGTGTGAGCTTGTCCTGTCAATTTGATAAAGAGGAATTAGATATAGATCTAGATTGATTCGTAGAGAAGTCATACCCTTTCTTGCATGTAAATGCCTCTTTGAATTATTCCTTCTGGCAGCTCTTACATATATTTGATTGATTTTCTGAAATCTCTGATTGATTCATGGAATCTTTCTTATTAGATTCTGGAAGTCATGATTGATTCTAGAGATCAAGAATATATCTTTCTTGGTAATAGTAAATGTAATATTTGTTTTTCCTTTGGTGTCTCATACAGCACACATGGACTTTCCCTCTTGATGTCGTGTGATTTGATTTCTTTGCTTGATTGAGTGAATATACTTCTCCTTCTTTAGGTGTGTATTCTCACTCGTCTTTTTTCCTTCCCAACAGTCCCAAGCAAATAATAAGTGTTTCATTAGTAAAATTAACCCGATCTATGAGGCTAACAAGTTATGCGAGGTCGTGATGGAATACATTTTTTTATGTGTTTTAACGAGAAAATATACTTAACTGTAGAGTTTTGAAAAAGAGCCACACGATAAGGGTAGGGGGGGATAGGTTGAGGAAGACAAATAGCGTAGAGGGGTAAGGTGGGGTTGCTTGAGAAGCGGTTTGTGTGGTTTTAAACAGGTAAGGACTGGGGTGGGTTGGGTCATTGTTCTTACTATACACCTATATATATTTATCAAAGTTGGAACCATTTTATTAACAAAAGTTACTTCCGGTGTCGTTTTCAAATTTGTGGTCGGTTTTCTTTTTTTTAGCGGCACCATCCTTCTATGAGTGTATTAAAATGATTCATGGGGGCGAAATAAAACTAGGATATTAAGTCACTCCGGTTATAGCTTTAAATGCTAAGTAACTTTGTGTTGTCAAGTTCGGAGTTGTGGGGGGGGGGGGGGGGTGGGGGAATGGGTTGTGTTTTCTCTATTAAAAAAATTGAAATGTGTAGTGGTTGAATAAAGCCAAGAATTTGGGGGGGTTAAGTGGAGAAACATTAATATATACATTTATTAATATTCCGTTATTATGCATTCAAAAAAATGACAGGAATCCCTATTAAAATGAAAAGAAGTCACTTTCTTGTTGTACTTTAGTATCCATCTATATAACTCTTTTTTTACAAGTATTAGAGGGATAATGTCTAGTTAGTAATTATATAATGAGTATTTTATTTGGTAATAATAATTGTAATTCAGTATTTTCGAGATCCCATTATTAAAAAGTAAATTAAAATTATAAATATCACAAATAATTAATAGAATGTATCAATTATTGGTAAGAACTTTCTTTCACTTTAAACTCATCAGTTATTTAAATTGCCATTTTTCTTATATAAAACTTTCTTATTTTTATTTTGGTGTGTTTGTATTTTCTCAGTTCAAAGTTTATGCTTTTATTACTAAATTAGACAGTTTTATTTGTATAAGATTAAAAGATGAATTCAAAATGTTTATAGAAAATAGGGAAGATATCATGTTATTTAGAGTTTTAAAAATTAATACTTTTTTCAAACACCTAAATTCATTCATCTTATTAAGTAATTTGTGTCAGTTTCTTATTGAAGAGTTATTTTCTTATAGATTTTACACTACTATCTTATTATTGACTACTCTTCTTTCATCTTTTATTTGGATTTGATTCACTTGAATCGATGGTTTTTCAGAAATAATCTCTCACCTCAAAAAGAAGAATTTTAGTAATAGAAGAGATATAATATAAAATCGGCAAAGCCTAAAAACCCGTTGAGGATGAGGAAGGTGACAAAACTACCCTCCATCCACCTATTGGTTGAAAATACCCGTTTTCGACCCGCCATCTATTGTCTCAAAAGTACCCTTGTCATCGCTCTTAGGGGTTCAAGAATTGACCACTTAGTTAACGATTTCAAATTAAACCATTTATATATTTTTAAAATATTTGACTCGTCGTATGCAAGTAAAACGAGAAATGGTGCTTCTGTTCATTGGTTTCAATTGTTTTAATGTGCATATGTATCAATATTTCTCACACGCTTGGTTTTTGTACTAACCGAAATATCTCTTCGTATTTTCTACAAAATGTAGGGTTTGGACATTGAGGTGATTCTGGGGACAGGAGTTTCCCTCAAAAATCGTTGATTATTTCCCGAATTGGGTGAGTCCTTCAAGTCGGGAACAATGCCCAATATTCTAGCTTTATTTTTTTTTGCTTATATTGAAAGATATTGTTACTGTTTCTTTTCTCTGCTCGGTGCCTATTTCAAGGACTATGTTGAATTCATTGTATAAAGACTTGAAATAGTGTAGGGTTAAGTCGGCCGGTTTTCATACCTTATATTTATATGGTATTGTGAAGACAAGTTGCGGAGGTTCTGATTTTGTATATGAATGAAGGGGGTGTGAACTGTCAATGAAAATTGTTTTTTAATTTTGCGGGGGCTTTTATGATTAACATCTATGATGCATGATGAATTCTAAGGGCTGTCAAGACCTCTTCTAGGTCGCGCCGGGGTGCCGGTTATGAACTAGTTGGGTGACTCTTCGAGTTGTGACAGAACACTTGGATCCTTTAATTTAAAATATCACCCTAAGTTGGGACAATAATAGCCCAATCACATGGTTAGTTGTGATATATTGCATGAAGAATATATAGTCCATGTAAATTCAAGTCACGTTTGTAACATGAAATCTCCCGGAACATGCCATACATAGGACCATAGGGAAGTTCAATAACGTTATAACCTGCATAAAATCAAAACAGGTAGGGATTACTAACCTCACTTTGACTAGAAGAGGAAGGAAAGATGTGAGGATATTTGGGGGGCGGCCACTGCCGGTCGCCCAGTAGCACTTCTGCTAGGTGTTCTCCAAAGGAACATTTAAGCGCGGAATCTAATTCCCTTATCTCAACATCTTCACTGCCATATCTCAACCCAGGATCGTCTTCATAAGAAAGGCTTTGCGCCTCACTCCTAGCCTTGTTAGAGAAGGCAAACACCGGAATATCTCCTATGAAGCGGTTGTGGGGTTGAGCATTGATACATGGAACAATCGGGATGCATCAGGCGCAACTCATATGAACGTTGCAACTCTAGGTAATCGGCTTCCTATTTGTTTTCAAAATCTCATATTGCCGGCCCACAGTAGCCCAGGGACTAAGTTTTCCTCTTTTTTCCCAAACCTCTCACCCTTTCATGGGTGAATCTTCAAATGAACCGGAAGTCACCTACCATAAACTCAAGTCTTCTTTCTTTTCTACTAAGAGGTTTTCCACATTGGGGGGGACTCTTCAATGCGCATCCTTATGATTTGACCTTCGCCAAGCCTCATAAACTACTTTGGGACCTATAGATCAAAACTCAGGACAAACTCACCACCGTCAACCCAAAATAAGCGAGAGATCTACATCTTCTCCTATAAGATGCCTCCAGGGAGAATGGAGCCGACTGACTATACTTGTAGTAATAGTTATTATTTTTGAGGCAACTCAATCAACCTTAGATGGTTTATCCCAAGCACCCTGGAAGTCAGTTACCTAGCCCTCAATATATCTTGCAAAGGTTTGGATGGTTCAGTCCAGTAAACCATCCCATTTATGGATAAATAGGTACCTGAAGTTTCACCTTGGTAGCCCGACACGTCCCCTTTTGAATGCCTTCCAGAAATGAGAATAAATTGATTAATCGCCGGTATCGCAAATGATAGACAGTTGAGCACACCATGCATCCTTACAATCTACAGATCTCCTTAAGACAATTTAGTCATAGTCTTTTCCTCTTATATTTTCTTAAACGGGAATAACATAGCTGGATTTTTGTCAATCCTCTCAATACTACCCAATCGCGGATCAGGTCCCTCGCCGCTACGAGGCAAACCCACACACAATCCTTATTGACATGCTTCTACTTCCATGTGGGGGTATAAGCTTATATCTTGAGACACAACTCTTGGTCTTTGTATGTTCGCGACGCTTGCGGACTTGTTGACGAATTAGACAGTATGGCCAGCAAACTCCGCTGAATCCCTCATTTAAACCATTCCATCCAATAGATCTCCGCCAGGTCGCTCATACCTTTGGTGGCTCCCAGTGAATAGAATAATCGTTACCCATGTGATGGTTTCCCAAAAATTATCTGCTAAATGTTCATCCACATCTGGAACACACAACCTACCTTGGGATACCTTAGTACCCACCCCCTCTCCGCCCTTGTGGGATAAAGCCTTCAATGATTCCAAGCACGGAGGTCTTTGCAAACTCCATCAAGACGTGATTCAAGGGTGTTCTTGGGCTTTCATATCACCAACTAGGCAGGACTCGGAGCTATGTTGGATCAGTGAAACGCACCCTTAGGAGAATCTTACTTATTTAACGCTCAACTGGGCAAATCTAGCACATCAAACGTACTAACTCCTTTTTCTCATCTTGACATTAGCAACACTACCCTGGACATATGTATCAAAGGGCAGTCCTCAACTCATTACCTTACCAAGGGAGGGTAGAGGGACACTCATATCATAGTCTTTCAAAATCTCTAGCCAGCGTTTGGGTGAACACATGTTGGAGACTTCTGTGATCGATGAACATCTACATGAACTCCGATACAGATAGTGGTCTCCCAATCCGTTTAAGCAAAACAGGGCTGTGCCGTTTAATGTCAAGGTCTGAGTCCAGATAGTGTCTTTTCGGGTGAATTGAGTTTGCGCCTTGATGTATAAGCTTATACCCTTACCATGTTTCATAATGACACAACCCAAGACCTACTAAAGGAAACCATCGACAATATACCGGGAAAACCCTTTGGTACCAATCCGGTAAGGGTCATTGACCATGGCAAGGTTAGATTAAGGCCTTCAAAGTCTTGGTAGCCTTTTTCACAAGCTTCTGACCATTCAAACTTAACTTTCTTTTGGGTTAGGGTCGTTAAGAGAAGCGGTAGATGCGAATCCATCAACAAATCTCCTATAATACTTGTCAAAACCCAAAATGGTTCGAATGTCGATCGAATTTAGAGGTCTAGTACAATTTTTAACCTCCTCCATTTTCTTCGGATCTACCTTTATAAACAACGACGGGGGGAGGGTCGGACACGACCAATAAAACAAGGCCGAATCATCGACAAACATCACTTTCTATGGTGTTACAAAAAAGTGTTTTGTTACGTGAGGATTTGGCATAAATATCCTCAAATGTACTCATGTGGGGTTTTCATTGCCTCACTTTTGTGGAAATACACCAAGATGTCATTAAAAAGAGATTAAAAACAAATCAAGATAATCTCAAAACACCTTATTCCTAATGGTCCATAAAGAGTTTTCGGGGGCATGGGTAGTTTATAACCAAATACATGACTAGGAACTCATCAGTGACCATAACCTTATTCGGAAGGTCATTTTAGGAATTCAACTCCTCTACATCTAATTTGGGTGATACCGACCGCCGCCGACCTCGCCAATCGATCGTTTGAAAATTATCGAACGCGCCTTGAATTGGTCCACACAAATGCATCGAAATTTAATGTGAAATTAGATTTATTGCTTATAGTAACCTTGTTATTAAAAAAACTAAAACTGTCGGTAAGTGCAATACAGACACATGGGCCTAAGCTACCTATAGTTTCTTTTTTGACGTGAACAATATTGGATGGATGCGCCCCATGGCATATGCTGGGTGGTTGGATAAGACGCCTTGTCTATCAAAATCCTTGATTTGAGGGGGCTTTTCAATAATCTTTCAAATCGTCCCCGATCATGCCGCTAAGGAGGACTGATATAGGTTTGAGTAAAATCCGCGGGCAATAATCTATAATCTATGGCGAAAATCATCTTTCCCCTTTTGGGGAATTGCCTGAGCAATCCATATCCGGAAGACTGTGGCCGAAAAAAAATCCTTCACTACACAATGACAAAAAAGAACAGGGCCCGGGGCGGCCACTATCAATGTATTGAGTCCTCTAGGAACCCTAGTGTCCTTGGACCCTCACAGAGTTAATGATAAATCATACATCTGGGCTTAGCAACTCATCTACAAGATTTTAGAACATGAAATAAACTTGACATTAGGGATTGTAGTTTCCTCCCCCTTGCCATTTTCCATGGTTTCCTTAGTAAATTGGAATTTAAAACTACCCTCATCTACAAATCAATTGAAAGCAACAAGTGTGAACCAATCCATCCCGCAATATGACAGCATCAAGTCTAACATATCGGAGTTCTAACACCAAATCATCAAGAACTTTAAATTGGGAATGAAGTTAATGTGACAACTCCTATAGACTCTCTTAGCCACCATGGAGTCACCCACCAGGTAGTTAGAAACCGGAAAGTTTGTTAAACAATCATCGAGGAATAAACGTGAAATTTCATGAGCCAGGAGTGGGGAGGAAAGATTTTATAAAAAACTACAATGTAGTCAGGTCACCGGATCTAATTAATGGCATAAACATTAATTAAATACTGTAACGCTAAGCGTAACAATTCGTGAGAAGACCTCTTGATCCACCTCTATATTTGAGGGGGCCATTGAAGCAGTTTGGTGTCGTAGGAGCATCGGAAGTTAAGACCGCACTTAACTGTTTATGCTCGGGGTTACTCTCCCGTTCCTTTCTTGAGTCTTGGCCATGTAGATAATCCTTTCACAATGTGACCAGACCACGGTATGTCTTTCCACAACCAAACCAAACTCTAAACACCCCGAAGACATTTTAACTCCATATGCCTATTTACACATGTGGCACAATTGGGTTCGGGTCACTTTGTAACCACCCAACCACCCACTTTTTTTTCCCCCCTTGAGTCTTCGGTTGGTAGCCTATCACATTGTTAGACCGTTAAGAAATTAGAAGAAACTTGGGGTTGGAGGCTCTCTTCTTAAAAAACTTTGGGCTTGTTCTTTGGAGACTTGATTCAAACTACAGCTTAGAAGTACCGGTGAGAAATCATCATAGAGTCCCCTTTCTCTGTTTTGCAGCATCCCTATTTTCTCTTGCAAAACAAGAAGAGTTCCATGTATTGTAAATATTTACGGTTACGCACTACTCTTCAAAAACACAAGATCATCGGACACACCCGTCACAAAACAACTCATTTAATCTAAGAAATTAGTCCCAAAATGAGGCATATTTGGTGCAACATGATAAGTTATTTATTTTCAAGAGATTCTGGAACACTTTCATCACCTTTCTTGATGAGTTAGATGGAACTCTTTCAGGTTTGCTCTGTTTTCTCCCTTAGGAAGAACCTATCAAGAAATTCCCGCTCTAAATAACTTCCGGTAAAACTTATGGGACCTAACGCAATCCCTATTGTGTCCTTCCATTGAGTGTACCAATTTTGCGTAATTTTGAGCCACATCTTTGAGTTGAAAGTAGCTGAAGCTCAGCCCAGCCTTCTCTTTGAACTCACCCCCATGAGCATACAAGATCTTATAAATCTCATGTATAAAGTCTTGAGATATTCATTTACCTTTAAACCAAAAGAATATTGGAGGATTCATCCTAGTGAAGTCCCTCAAGATGGTGGAACCCATGGACTATGCTTGTTCGTCATAATGAGCTGTCACTAGATGAGTATCCATTACCTTAAGTCGAGTTTAGAAAAGTCTTTTGTATCTCTCCATCTGTCATGACCATAGGATTGACCTGAGCTTGGCCACCTAGAGGAACATGCTCGTGAAGGGGACTTGTTCCTTGGGAGAGGGAGCTTCTGCCCGCATGATCGCATCCTCCTCTTCATCCCTTTCGATCTATCGACTGCCCATTCTAGTATTGCAGTGGATCCTATATTTAACAAGAAATGATTCCAATGACTTGACAATAAAGTATGAAGAACTCTATAGGTCATTGTTAAGGTGATAGCCACAATAAAGTGGTAGAATTTCCTAAGCATCACAGTGTCATCGGGGTCATTCACAAGTGTGACGCCACTTCACAATTATGAACAGGGGCTCACATATACTTGGTTTTGTGTGAGATCTCATTCAGTATATTCAACCCCAGAGCCCATCTTTGTTACCAGTTTTTTATGACCTGAGAGCCCCGCTATTCGTAATCGGTCGTCAAAAAAATTTCGGAAAAACCCCACCCCCCGACCGGTCAAAGAGGTCTTAGACAAGGGTCCCTTGGCATTCTCATTGGCATATTAGAGCAATAAAAGCAGAAAATTTAAAATTTTCATTGAATGTCAACTTCAAAGTCAGATATATCAATAAAAGCGGCAAAGTATTCATTAACCCCCCTTTACTTGAATCTTTTTATATTCGTTTAACCTAGACTTTATTTGTGTCAATTACCGGCCCCCTAAACTTGCTTATGGTTCATCGAACACTACACCTTTATGATCACTCACTACACATACATCCATGTCCACAACGCACCACGCACAACCAGGGCGGCACACGAGCCACCTAGATGACATATTTTTTTGCCACCGTAGGTTAATATTTGGGCCACCTAGATAATATTGTCACCTCGATTAAATCCAGACCTTCCACATTCACAAATCAAACTCTCTCTAGCAGGTGAAAATCCATGTAGGGTAGTCACTCAAAACTGAATCTTTCAATGAAATTCTCGATATTCTCTTGTTCGTCACGAGAAGACTTTTGATGAACTCACCAAGTGCTTGAGAAAGGTCTATGAGAGGAAATTTGGTTAATATGAAAAACTTATGGTATGTTTATTAAGAGATAATTCTAACAGGCTCATAGAGTTGGAAGATGCAAAAGAGTTTTTTCTATAGAGAAATTTTTTTTGATTTGTGGTAAACTTGAATTGTATTGTGTTTCAAGAAAGAATTCCCGATACCCCCTTGGAGAAAATCTGAAATTTGAAAAAGTGATAAGAGATAACGAGAGATAAAATGAAAAACATACAATATATATTTGGATCATTGTTCCCATGTATCTCGAGCCCTTTCTGCTGGAACCAGCAACTGGGCAGGAAGCAAAGGCCCTGCTTTTGGCCTAAATGTGCGATTGAATAGCTAGTGAGATAGAGAGAGAAAAATTCTTAACAGATAATCCAATGATAAAGAAAAATAGATTTTTTGTTACGTATATTACCGGGGTTGTAACGTTTATGAATGTTTCAGGAATAATCACTGTCGCTCACAGTCTCACGCGCTTGTATAGTTTAAAATTTCATTTTTCTATGCAGGTGGACAGAAAGGTGTACGTGTTTCGATGAATAGGGCAAGTTCAGGTGGTAATTGAAACAAATAAAGTATTAGGTGTACGACTATAAAAAGGCTTCAGAGACAGGGGGTACTAAATACTTTTGGCCAAATAAAATGTAACTTGTTCCTCACAGTGGCCCAGGCTAGAGGCCTAATAGTATGAATTGGGACTGTCAGTCCTTACACTGATCAACAGTCGCGGGTTCTTATAATATTAATACAGATCATAGTCTTTGAGTGAAGTCATGAAAGTTAACTAGACGTTAGAATCACAGAGTCATCTTCATCCGCCGGGACTTTAGGACTCCCAACTGTGGGAATGAGAAATCCAAGTTTCTACTTCAATTGAAAGGACTAGAATCACGGCGTCAATGATCTTAACCTACACTTGTATTACTGTATATAAAAATAGAAGAAATCTGGGTTAGTACAGAAGGAACCACAATGCACCGTTTGGAAACATAAGCAAATAAAAACAATTTGAAGGGAAAGGGATGCACAAACGGGGCATATTTTTGTTATCTGGACATAGCCATAACTCACCTCTCTCCCTTTAAGAAAAAAAGGCTTTATACACATTTCAAGAACATATCTATGCAATTCCATACCATAAAATCACCGACATCATTATACATCCTAGTTAACTTTCAATATTTAGAGCCGGTTTCAAATTCAATCATACATTAACAGACCTTATTCTAACCCCTAAATCAGTCTAATACTAGTTATTCTAAATGTGAAGCCCCATAACCCCACACACACCTAGCAATGATCAAGAAGATCACAAGCATTCTCGTTTACCTCATACATCATCATAGCAAGTATAGACAACAACATGCATATCAAGTGAGATCAACATCATGTATATCAAGTGAAACTAACTTCATGCATATCACAAGGTACCAACATCATGCATTTCATCCATAATATATATACATATATAACACACCCTACAACTCCCCTCAAGACTCACTTGTGCAATGTATAGGTAAAGTTTCATATCCTAACATATATTAAGTAACATCTCGCAAATAGTCCTAGTTAGTGTTCATCTTCTTACTTTCATTCATTTAGGGAAACTTTGCCAAAAATAACATAGACCATGTGAGCTAACACGGAAATGTGCGGTGTCAACCCCTCACACCCAAAGGAGGGTGTCCCACTTTCAAAGGTAAGACATAAACGTTCGTAATAGCATCAAGGTGGATCCACTAGCTAAGTTTCCAATGGAGCAACATAGTTAAGGAACTAGGAGGTTGTTGCTAGAAACTCTCTTTAAAATGCTATTCGTATTTTAGTTTCCACTCATGAGATCATCCAGGTGCACCTTTATTTCCTTTGTTAAGGAACACCTCTCATTGCAAGTTCACTCGGTGCTAATCTAATTCCCATTCCATCATATAACTGTACAATTCTCATAGGTTCTGAAGTATGTGAAGAACGGCCCTTCAAATCACAAACCCAACCATCCTGGTTCAACAATTACTGTCATAAAAACATGTCATGAGATGGGTACATAGTAATTTCCTTCAATTCCCCTTAATAGACAGTACCATGGATCTCACAACCGTCATTCTATTCATGAATACATGCAGATATGTCATATCCTTGACGATACTTCAAGTAAATTCAACATGGTACCAATATAAAACATGCAAATCTTGTACAATAGAATGTCCTAAAGAGCCTTGAGGTATATGATACCCTTTCAAGCTTTCCATCCCAATTCCCAAAACTTCATGCTCCAAATATATGTTAAGTCATCCATCATACAATATTCCAATTATAAAAAGAACATACTCAATACCTCATTACAATCACCGGTAATCATTATTCACCATAATTCAGGGTTAGGGTCCAATAGCAGAGGAATTCCTAGGTTCTTTAGTACAGGAAGTTGAGGTCAAAGAAAACCTGTGCAAGTCCAATCAATCACTTTACTCATAAACTTCATATTCAATCATTATTAATCAATACAGACCAAAGTAATTCAAGTTTAAGTAAGATGAATTTAAAAAAATAAGAAAAAAAAAAAAAAAGAAAGGTGAACCCACAAAATGAGTGAAATCTAGAAATTTGGTCGAACACTGTAAAAAAAATCCAATTTTAACTAGAACCTCTTTAGAAAGGGGAGTCCCAAGAGTGGAGTAGTTTCCATACCATTGTAATCCCGTAAGGATCAATGGAGAAAGTACTTGTTTACAGTCTTTTGACTTGATTTTTGGGACCTTCTTTAATAGTGAGAGGATCTAGAGAGAAGTGGACGGTTGTGGTTTTGGATTACGGTTAAAGACTTGTTTTAAATACTTAAAAAATTACTTTAATATAACCTAAACTATAATTAGTAAAAAGAACTTGATTACCCACTAAATACCGCAACTACCCTACCCTAGCCCATATCCCCAGTGGATACAAGGGAAAGGAGGGAAGGAGCGTGAGGAAAAAAGGGAGGCGGCGGGAGTAAGGAAGGGTGGGAGGGTGCGGTGGGGGGGGGTAGGGGGGGGAACAAAGGGGGAGTTTGAGAATGAGAAAGTCAGGGAAGGAGGGAGGAAAGAACCGGAATGGAGTGGTGGAATAAGGGGAGGGGGTAAACGGACGGTAGGGAAGGAGAAGTGTGGAGGGGGGGGTGGGGGGAAGGACAGGGATAGGTAGGAGGTGAACCGAGGAGTAGGGGGAGAGAGGGGATCAGGCAGGGGGGGGGGGTGGGGGGGGGTGGGGGTGGCGAGTCTGTGGAGGGCGTTGCTGGTAAATGACAACAAACGGCTGAGGGTGGTGGAAATTAATACTCTTTTGTACCCATTAGAAAACATGTTAGCAACTGTGATGTATCACTGACGTTGGTAATAACTCTTTTTTTGTTAGCTAGGAGCCTTTCTGGGCCCGGATTGCGTGAGTCGCATTTTTCGATGGGGATGAAACTTGTGTCATTTCCTTAATCTTTATCTTATTGTATCTGTACCCGGGGGAGGCGTGCATAGCAATGTGCGTCCCTTTATTTTTGTAGGACAGCTTTTGGTGTAGTGAGGTTAAAGTTTGTGGGAAAGTGGCTATACAGGCTTATGCGATTGTTAGGGGGCTCGACTTTGTGGAATGGAGGTAGTTGCCGGCCATTTGTTGTTTAACGGGATTGTGGGATTTAAGGTAACACTGGATCTCTCAGGTGCATTCCAGGCGAGACCGTTGAATGAGGTCGAGATCGTGACAACAGATACGGCGTGGGTGGTGGGGTACAAGAGCTCGCCTTAAGCTAGTTAGTTGTAGACCGCTAAGCTGATCAAGAGCGCGGAAGGGGGAAATAGTGGAACCAAAGATTTAAGGAAAGGATAGTGATGGAGTATGCATATGTGAAAGGTTCTATTGAAGCAGAGTTACGCGGGAATTTGGAAACGGTGGAGCGTATCAAGTACTTCACATTTGGAGAGCACAAATGCGGATTTGAGTTCGGCTAAGCACCATGCACAATTAAACGGAAATAACGGGCAGAGGTATTTTATAAAGGTTTTACTGAATCGTTAGCCCAATTGTAAAACTCGTGAAGCTTAAACAGTGAGAGATAAGATATGGGAAAGTATACTTTAAATGCGATTTTTCTATTCCGCGAAAGGGGGTCATCCTAAGGATCAAAAGTATAGATGGGAGGGGGTAAAGAGGGGTTGCGTCTTGGGTTGCGTGTGGGTGGATTATAGCATCATTGTGTTGTGAGAAGTGAAGGGGGCGGCTGGAAGATGGGGGGAGGATGTTAAGGGGAAGAAAGGTGGGATAAATGAGAAGGGTGGGAGTTGTTCTGTGGGTCCCTGGTGTTTTTTCCAGCCCACGAGTCCCTCCCCGAGTCCTCAGCCGCTCGACGGGGGGGGCGTGAGAGTGATCTCACTGATTGTGATGGTCACGTCGTGGATTGGGACTGAGGGGTGCAACCAAGGGTATAGGTGAGGAGACTAAGTCATCAACTCTTAAACCCTTCCCGAGCATGGCAGTCGATCAACTGAGAGAGGGGGGGGGGCGGGACCGTACTGGGGACTGCACGTTTTGTTGTTTTGTCTTATTCCCCCCGACTCCCATTGACGGGGTGTGAGTCATTTGATGGCTTGTGGCTTGAGCCTCATGGAGCATGTTGTTTTTTACAGTTTTTAGAACTAAGAGTTGGGTATGGTATTGGTCCTTGCCTAAAAGACCCTGAGTTGTTGTTGGTGAGTCATAAACCCGGATAGTTGGACCCTAAGCATGATTATTTAAAGACGAGATTTATAAAAAAATCATTTTCCCAAGGTTTATAAGGATTCCCATAAACTCTAAACCCCTACAAGGCCTAATGACAACACACTATGAATCACTTTCACACTAGGTTTCCAGGACCACAGGGATGTTCGTTTGGTTCGGTGAAAGGGTTTCGTTGAATGCTTATGCACAACATAGGTGGGTGGGTTCCCAACTAAAGTTAGTTCGGTAATCCTAGGTCTGAAACATTATTTTAGACCTTTTTAGTCTTAAAAAATTTTGTAGAGGTCCTATCTTTAAAGCGCATTGATTTCCTAGGTGACATTTTTTTTTTTTGTTGTCTTCAAGTTCTTACTCGTTCAAAACCCTCTAAACTTAGAGCGACCGAAAAAACTGGAAAAATAAGATAATGTGTATATAATAATGAGTTCTAGTATGTAAGCTAAAGCAAACACTCCATCAGTATTATATAATACTTTTTAAAAGATATGGTGTTGTCCAAACGGCATGCTCGAGCGACATTAGCAAAGAGGATATGCTGACAAATCGGCGGTTCGCCCTTTGATCACTTCATCTTCGTCTAGCGCATAGTCCAAGAATCATTAGGTAACAAAGCACTGCTTCACAAACTTCTCTCGGCTATGCACCTAATATACTTTCTCTATCCGATGTGAAGCTTTTATATATATTTTTCAAAGGCTCAGCATACTGAAACAAAAGGCGATCTTCAGACTTATCGGCGATCCTCAGGCCTTCACTTCTCTATCTTTTCATCCTTTTTGTTTCTTTTTGCCAAGTAGCGTCCAGGCTATTCCTTAAACTCAAAATACCTGAAAGTCAAGTTTATCGATTAGTAATTGGGATAAAATAAGCAATTAAGTACAATATTTCTATGAAAATATAACCCTAAATGAGTCTAGAAGGACTCATCAACACCCTCAACTTAAAAACTTTTGCGCTATGTCCTCAAGTATGACTCAAGGTTCAACAGTTCAAAATGAAATATACGTTAAACAGTGTTTACAATAACACAAGATGCCACTGATATGTAACCCAACAAACAGTATTCTTATGCAAGGCTGCCATTGTTTACGGCTACCCAAAGATTTCAAGGTGTGACCTACCATTACTAGAAAAAAGATTCTCACCTCCCAACACAATATTTTCTTTCAATGCAAGTTTCAAGCTCACACAATCATGTGTTGATGCCCCCTGTACACATGAGGATTCTAGTTCTCAAAACACATGATGTTCACTCATTTAAGGTTAAGGGAAATCATATACAACGCTCACGGGAGCGGCAATCTCAAAAAAGATCAACACATGCATGATTTCAGAGTGATTCACACCATTGGTTTGGCCCGCATGTTTTTTTTAATCGACATTTCTTTTAGCATTACTCAAGATCAGAAAGATCTTTTTTTATTATGATTGTTAATGCGCCTTAATGCAAAGATATGGTCATTTAGTTTTAGTGATAGTTATCCACATAAAAATGTGTGCCTAACATACTGTTCTTTCTTTTCCTCTCATCAAAATCATTATGCTTGACAATCAATGATGCCCTTTAGTATTCACTTTTCCATACTATGTTGGGAACCCCCTTTTTTCTTTTTGTAACTTTCGAGTTTATTTCACACTTTTTTCCTTTTTCATATTCTTTTCTTTTTTTTCTCCTCTGGTTTCCTGTTCTTTCCTCTTTGTTTTTATATGGAGTGAATTTCAATTTCTCAACACAATGGGTCGACGGGGATCTCTCTTGCACTTTCAATTTCTTGACTTTCCTATCTTTCCGTCTTTCATCACAAGAACACCCCACTTAGGACTTTTAAAAACCAAAGTTGGCTATGCTATTAAAGACCAGATCTAGAGGATTATTGGTAAAAAGGTTAAAAGTAGGTCATGTTGTGTCAATTTTGTCTTCCAAAGAATGCAAGGCTCAATGGTGTTCAGAGGTATAAAAGCGGGATGTATATATCAAATTAGCTTACACTCTTAAAAATTATTCCTAATATCATATCAAGAGGAAACTTTAATTAAGCAATACAAAACCACAATAGATCTGAATAAATATAATCTAATAAGTAATTTAAAAATTGAAGAGTGTTCACTAAATTAGTAAAAAGGAATGTGGAGTTGATGGGTAAAAGTAAAGCCATAAAGTGGAGAAGCTAGCAATGAAGATTGAACATGAATTTTTGAAGAAGAAGAAAACAAAAAAGTAAGGTCGAACAGGTTAATAATAAAGAAGAATCAAATCAATTTTTCTAGCACAATACTTGTAAAAATAACAACCAATTATTGTTATACAAATACTTGTAAAAATAAAGTACATTCATTTTTTAGTTTGTTCACACTCTTTAAGAGAGTAGCCTGAGGACCACACTTCATTGCAGGTGACCAACTTATGTAAATAATAATATCAGCTTCATGAGTTTTTTTTAGTGGGGAAAGGAGGGTAATAGGATGCTTGCATAGTTTAGGTGTTTTTTTGTTAATATTCAAGACAACTTCAAGTGTTACTTTATATTTTTTCTCTATGATTAAAACTATTGTCGCCAGTATCACATGAGGGTAGCGATGCATTTTAGAATATATCTTGATTGCAATAGCCCATCATATATGCAAACAGTTTTAAAAAAACAAAATGATAAATCCTTCTTACAAATATATATTAAATCTTAATAATTGTGATTGAACCTACAAAAATCCTACTATAGTTATGTGTCAAACTGTTAATTCCAAAACAATATGTTATATATTATTGTATAAGCTCTAGATTACTTACTATAGTAGAAAGAGATTTATAATAATCAAACATAAGGACATATTACCAAAAGGGGACGAATATATGATCCGTGATTATAATTTGTGTAAACGAATCTATATTATATATCAAACAAGTTGAATCTCGGTTTGCTGATGTGGCAGGTGGGCAGATGCCATCAATGGGCCAGTATTACTATTTTATCATTTTTCAATATTTTCAAACTTTTTCATCTTTTTTCGATTTAAAAATTTTTTAAAAAAAAAAAAAAAAATTTGAAGAAGAAAACGCAAAAATAATAATGGTCCCCTCATTACAGTTACCGAGCATTTAAAGCATTTAATCCCTCCTTCCAAATGTAAGTTAGTGTAATGAATAGTAAGGAATGTGATTCCGGAAGCTACCCTTTCCATTTTTTTTACAATCAAGCCGGTATACATGTTGTTTAATTTTGTACATGTATTACTTTTAATATGTAATGTAAATTTTTTTTTGAGTTATTGGTATGTTATTAATTTTGTGTCTTTTTCCTGATCTAAATATGTGTTGTTGTGGCTAGTCTATATAATTGTGTTTTCTTTTTTTTTTATGTTGTAACTTGCTTACTCTATTTTTGCTTTTAATTAGATTGTTAATTCTAGTACATATAGCATTTTTGTATTAATGATTAATCTTATAATCGATGGTTTGAGTATAAGGATTTTTTTTTTTTCCTTTTTTTATATATAAGCCTTGCTTCCTCATTTTGCTCCTAATTAGATTGTTTAATCTGACTTCTTTTTTTCTTTTCAGTGTTGATGCATGTACTTATATGGATGATTTGATGATACAGAATAAAAGTTGAAGAACGTGAATTTAATATCTATCACGAAAGTTTGCCAAATTGATTAATTGGATATAATTTTTAAATTGACTACACATTTATTAGCTCGCTATGATTATAGATTGACTGGGATTTCTTTTTTCGTCTTATTTTGAGTAACGTGCTTACTCTATTGTGCTTTTAATTTTGCATTGTTAATAATCTATGCATATTCTTCTTCCTTTTTTTAGCAGTATATGATCGAATTAGATAATTTGATGATAAGGAATTTTTTTCATCATTTTTATGTTGTATCTTACTTACGGCTTTGCTCCTATTAATGTTAATCTGAACATATTCTTTTCTTTTTTCATTCTGTCTTCTGTTTTCATTGTTGATCATTACTGAGTTGGATTGAAGTTAATTATAATGGAAAAAAATTTGATAACGTGAAAGGCAATATAATTTAAAGAAAAGTTGCTAACTGTTTGAATTAAATCTGGATAATTCTTATGACTCTAAAAAGATCTATTACATATTTTTGTAATAACTAAAGTTGGTAGAACCTGATTGAAATTACTATAATATAAAAATACAAGTGAAACATATACGATTGATGTCATACCTTTCCTTTGAAATATTGCCGATTATCAATAATTTATCTTTTTTTTTAGATTTCTTTTTTTTTTTTCATTTTTAAATATATAATCAATCTAATTAAATAAAGGACTTCATAAAATGGCTATGAATTTGTATATTATCATATGATACATAATACAGGTTTTAAATTAGTTTAAATTTAATTTTGTTAATCTTTTTTTCGTAGTCTATGATTTTGTGGCTATACATAGATCCAATGTGTGAATCGCTTTTCCAAGTAACTTTCTTAATTTATACACCTTGCTTTCAGTTTGGATGTTAGCATGCCAGTATTTTTTTTAGAGTTAAGATTACACATAAGACAAGTTGATTATAAATTGTTCAGAATTTTACATCAATAATGAGAATGTTTATTCAAATTTTTCCGTAACATGACTAACTAATCATTTGAAATATTTTTTTTTTTTCTAGACAAAAGGGATCTTGTTTCCATGAATCGTTGAGTTTTTTTCGTTTTTTTTCTCTTTCTCAGGAACAATAACATTCTTTGTATCCGTGGCTTTTAAAAAAAACATTTTATCTTCCTCAAATTCACTGTATATTAATAATAAGTTCGATGACTCACAATGTTCCAAAAGAAATTAGTTAGCAGTTCAAATAACAAGCTTGATTGGAATGTTTTTTTTATTGATTATCAAAATAGAAAATAGCCATATGAATAAAATTAATCTATAATTTGTAATGTTTGTGAAAATCATAACATATATTCTTTGGTGGAGATACTTATTTTATTGTTAAAAGAAGCAAGAGTAACGGTAAAAAGGAGGAATGCTGCGAAAAATGAAGGTAAGAAAGACAAGAATTATTCGTGTTTGTTTAGTGTAAAATTGTGAATTTTTATAAAGAATATTATTATCAAAGTTATTAACGTTTAATTTTTTTGGTGAGCCACAAAAAATAAAAGTTGTTTTTTTGAATTATAAATAATTTAAAGTGAAAAAAGGTGAAACATGTTTTTTATTGTTTTTAAAATTTTTAAAATTCAATCTTCAAAGTGCATTTACTTCTAAACTGGGAAAGAATAAAATTTTTTACTTCCACATCATTTTCTTAGAATTTAACTCTCAAGAAATAATATTTTCATGAACAAAATGGTAAAAGGGGTGATGGATCAAAAAAAGTCAAAACAAAAAAAAAAAGAGATAAAAAAACAATTTAAAAATATAGAAAAAAGAAGATTAAAAATTAATAGTCAAAAACCCATTAAAAATTATATCAGCAAAGACCATTAAAAAAACGATGCTGTACAAAAAAAAATCAATTATTATATTGTTTACTTTCAACATGCTCACGTAGAGTAATATTATTTTTTTATTCCGATTAAATGATGACATCAGAGGTATAATAAGGGAGGTCAATCATTCTTCAACTTTTTTCACACTTTTAAAATGAATACATTTTGGAAAGCAAATATTAACGACTCTATTAGATTTAAGTTTGAAATTTAATAAGTGAATAACTATAACGCAAGAACTTATATCACCGAACTATCCCCCGGCTATTGCACCGCGCGGCAGAAGCGCGGTTCAATTCACTAGTTTATCATAAAGATAAAGTCATATTACTGAAACATATATTCTTGCTAGTCCCTATTACAAGACTACAAATATAAAACTTTTTCGATAAAGTTCAAACCTTTTCCCTCATCGTACATGAAACTTCAGATGATGTCCAAAAGAAAATTATAATATAATTAAAATGTCAATTACAATAATAGCAAAAGAAATAGATATAATAATTATATTACACAAATATAAACAAGTTGTCGAGATGTAGTATCGACAAAACACTCAAAGTAGATAACGTTGTATTACAATTTACATTATGTAAGGCTAAAAAAGAATATTTTCTTCCCTTACTAAAGAATGAAAATTAGTCAAACTATTACTGCATATTTTGTCTAAATGATGAAATTAACTTGATCATCTTGTAAAATAATTGAATGGATAGTTGTTATTTTATTCTTTGGTAATTTGTTGTCATATTGCAATATTAGTTTTTCACTTGCTTTATCCGGCTTTGGGCGGTGAAATGGCGAGTTATATTTTTTACAACTATTTTATGAGTACATAAATTGGAGAAGTATAAATGTTCTACTTTTTATCAGATGTCCTCCATTCATTTACAAAATAAAGTGTGTGGTGTAATGACTTCTCTCTTAAGACTTCTTCATGGAGGGCGGTCCTTGCTTTGATAACACAACGTAAATATATTTTAAGTAAAGTACGGATTCTTCTCATTCCGATTCTACTTAATTTTCCAGTCATTAAATAATTAATAAGTGCGCACATTTACATATTTAAAAAATATTGTCTTTTTATCTAATTAGGTATTCTATAGATATTTTGTTTTTGTAAAAGAAATAAATAGAAATGTTTTTGAAGGGAAAAAGAGGTATTTCACCTTTGTCAATTTGATTTTTTACGCGGACGTTGTTAGGGCATGTTTGGAAGGATATTCTAGTATTGGATTTGTGTAATTGGGTGTAAGTTCCCCGACATTGCTGTCCTGTTTGATTGGAAGGGTAATTAATGAACTTGATCAGCAGTGATATGTGGTGTAAACTGGCATATAGTAATTACATTCTGAACAATTCACAGAGGCAGAGAACTGTGAAGTGTACTAATAATACAATACCTGTGTAACTACTGAGCGGTGATTACTTTTCAAATTTCGTTTTTTTTTCCTATTTCCTATTTTGAGCTTTATGGTTTTGTGTGACTTCTAGTTACTTTTAAGTTCTTTTTTGATTTGTTATTATTCTAAAAAATTCATTTTTTATTTTTTATTTTATATTATTATATTTATGTTTTTCTTGTTTTCAATCTAACTTCACATGATTCTATGCAATTTTTTCGTATTATGCGTATTTTGTTATGATATGCTTATTTTTTCACTAGGCAATAAAGGGGGGTAATTTTAATTAGTATTGCCAGTTTTTTGATCAAAATAGAATTTCTTGTTAAGTAACGTATAGATACTTGACCTTTTTAAAGAAATATATCTATCATAATGTTATGGATTTTATTTTGAATTTGCTAAAAGAAATATCTGTAAATTTTTTATTTTGAATTGATATAGTAAAGCGTTTGTTATAATTTTCATTTCATTTGTTTTAAGTAATATGTGGAATTCAACTTGCACGTCATTTTTCAATAAACTTGATGATTATGCTTTTGAAAAAACTTTAACTATTTATGACATTTCATTTTATATATATTAATCTTTTCTTCAAACAAACATGCATTTCATGATGTTTCTTAGAACTTCATACTTTAGTTTTGTTACGATCAATTCAAATTGAAATATGGTAATTTGCAAAACTTAAATCAACTATTTCTTTACAATAGATGTGATGTTAAAAGCATATATGATTTATTAATAATATATTTGTTAAAAAAGAATATACATTTAATACATATAATCTTAATATTATTTAATGTAGTCATGGGGGGAGTTTCTTGTTCTTATTTGTGTAGTATATATGTTTAAACAGTGGGTAATTTATTTTAAAGGATTCTATGTTATGATTGTTATGGTGTGCGATAATCCCAACAAAACATGTCTAATTAACCTTTTGACATCCAAACATGTCGTGTTCATTACAAGTGTTGCAGTCACTTATATTTATTAATATAAATTATAAAGTTGTTTGATTATATTAAATTAATAATGAAATAATATTAGTCCAAATAAAATATTTATTATTTATATAATTGATTTAATTATTTAAATTTCACAAAATATGAATTTGGGTAATTAGCCAGCGCGCATCCATAGAAGCCCATAAATGATATTGTCACTTAAAGAAATCTGATTGGCCGCATAAGTCCTGTTCCAGGAACGCCACTCCTTCTCTTATTTTAAAACTATAAATCAGGGGTCTCATAATTGAGAAAAGAGAACCAAGAATTCTAAACAGGAGGAAACGTAGAGAAGGACCGCTCAATGGATCAAAACGATAATTTCTCTACAAGGAGTTGTCACGAATGTCAAAGTGTTCAAGTTCCAACATTTGTAAGAAGTCAGATCAAGTTCAAGAACGGTCAGGAAGAGGTCAAGAAGCAAAACCGGATTTCAACATCACCGCTCAAAAGCCCTTTCATTCACCTAGAAAGTCAGATCAAAATACAGTTTCAAATCAAGATCAAGATCACAAG
Organism: Solanum habrochaites; assembly: GCA_027704765.1. Taxonomy (NCBI): domain Eukaryota; kingdom Viridiplantae; phylum Streptophyta; class Magnoliopsida; order Solanales; family Solanaceae; genus Solanum; species Solanum habrochaites. The sequence goes on along the minus strand of JAKWJA010000490.1, from coordinate 11,056 downwards.
TCCAAGTTCAAGTCAAAAGGACTTAGAATTCCAGAACAATCAAGATCAAGACCATCTATTCAAGATCAAGGACACGATTAAGATCAAAGCTCCAACTCTTGAAGTCAAATAGATAAGGTCAAGTCAAGAGTACGTTCAGTCCAATATCAAGATTCAAGTCCAAGATCATCAAGCTCAAGATACATCCCAGTTCAAGATCCAACTGTAACTCCCTTGCCAATTATATTTGAAAAAAGTGACTTCCCAGGGGAATATTAGAGATTGTAACCTCGCCACTTAAATAATACAATCTATTGCTGTTATATTTTTCGTTCGTATTATTGTTTTCGACGCGACTTATTGTCTACAGTGTAATTACCAGCGCAATACCAAACCAAACAGTTAATGTCATTACAACCGGGTTTTAGTAGGTAGTATTACTATCCTAGTTAATATACCAAATTTCATTTACCATGTGACTTTCCCACAGATCCTTAGACTGATATGCTGCTCTTTGTTCTCTCCTGTTAGTCGTTCATTTCTATCTGCTATGATTGCTTAATCCTCCTCCTCCTTCCTCCTTCTCTTATTGATGGGTGTTCGTGTTTTTTGTTGGTCCTGTCCGGCCTAGTGAGAGGAAGGGGTTAAAGGGCCAGCAAAGGAAAAGGGGGGAGGGATAGGGGGGTCGGGGGAAAGGAGAAGGAGGGGGAGAGCAGAAGGAGGGCACGGCGAGGGGCAGGAGGGGCGAAAAGGGGAGGGCAGCGGGGACACAGAACTGAAGGAGGTCGAACGGGGAGCGGCAACGGGAGCCTGGCGGGCGAATGAACAAAAGAGGAAGGAGAAGCAGCGAGCCGGGAGGGAACAACGGGGCGAGAGGACAGGAAAAAAACGAGAAAAGAAGGAAGGGTGCAGTCTATTATAATTATAACATAAAACGTGGGGGGGAGCCTGCACCAAGTAAAAAAATTAAAAGAGATACGAAAATAGAAGGTGGTGATGCTGAAAGGAAGGCGCGACCGACCGGCCAACACATGAACTGGGAGGACGGGCAGATTATTTCCGGTACTCACTCGGCGTTGTGCGCGGTATACTTTTGTAGTCTACACGTGGTGGTGGAGATGCGGTCATAGTGCAGCCCGCAGGCAGACGAACTACTACCCCACGAAGAAGAAGCCTCCACCTCGGCTTCTTGTGCGAGTAACAAATCTGAACACGCCCCAAAAAAGAAGTAGGGACAAAAATAGAAAAAAAAAGAAACATAGTCATGGGGAGTGGTAAAGTGACAGTTGTGGCTTTGCTACTTTGCCTCTCAGTAGGGGTAATAGCTGAGGACCCTTACCTCTACTTTAACTGGAACGTTACCTATGGCACAGTCTCTCCATTGGGCGTGCCACAACAAGGTATTCTCATCAATGGCCAGTTCCCTGGGCCTAGAATTAATTGTACCTCCAACAACAACATTGTCGTCAATGTCTTCAATAATTTGGATGAGCCATTCCTATTTACCTGGAATGGTGTCCAACATAGGAAGAACTCATGGCAAGATGGTACCCCAGGAACCATGTGCCCAATCATGCCTGGTCAAAATTTTACCTACCGATTCCAGGTCAAGGACCAGATTGGTAGCTACTACTACTTCCCTACCACAGCTTTGCACCGAGCAGCAGGTGGTTATGGTGCCATCAATGTCCACAGTCGTGCTCTCATCCCTGTTCCTTTCGACAATCCTGCCGATGAGTACAATGTCTTTGTCGGTGATTGGTACAACAAGGGCCACAAGACTTTGAAAAAGGTCTTGGATGGTGGACACACCGTTGGCAGACCTGATGGCATCATCATCAATGGTAAGTCTGCTAAGGTTGGAGAGGCAAAAGAGCCACTCTTTACCATGGAGGCTGGCAAGACCTACAGGTACAGATTCTGTAACCTTGGCATGAGGTCCTCAGTCAACGTTAGATTCCAAGGTCACCCAATGAAATTAGTCGAGCTAGAGGGATCCCACACCGTACAAAACATCTACGATTCATTGGATATCCATGTTTGTAGTGCCTCTCAGTAATGGTGGATGCTAATCATGAGCCAAGGACTAGTTACTGGTCGTTTAAAGCAGGTTCTTGAAGCCACGAACTCTCCTCTGTGGCCTGCATCGTTATTGCCAATGGAAAGGCCCAGCAATCTCCTGAGCCAGCATCCCACCAGACAACACTGAAGGATTGCCTGTCCTGAAACCAGTTCCGCTCCTTCAGATGGAACGGACGTGTGCTGCCCGTCCCAACATCCGAGGTTCCCTACCATTTAGGACAGTATCACATCAACCCGCACCATCAAGTTGTCAACTGTAGGGCCAGTAAATGGTAAGTTAGATATGGTGTGAACGGTACTCTCACACTCGGATACGAAACTCCATTGAAGTTGTAGAGTATTTGGAGCTGCCATAAGCGTTTTCAAGTATGATTCATGGGATGAAGCCGCGGACCAAGCAAGCTTAACTGATTGCCCCAAATGTTGGAAACACACCACCGACCGTAATTTGTGGAGATCATCTGTGAGAACCACGAGAAGAGGCATCAGGCATATACCTTGAGGGATATTCCCTTCGTTTGCAGCGTGTTGAGCCAGGAGGTGGAGCGCTGAGAAGAGAAAGACACTTCCACGTAGTGGACGCAAACAAGGCCGGAAAAAATCAGGGATCCAAATCCATGGGCAGAATTAAATGTGACATTTGACAATGCAGGAAGTGGACTTGAGGTCAGAGATGTGGTGGAAGAAGACTTATGTGGGAGAGCAAATGTATTCAGCTTCTCTCACCAGCCGCTACTTGAGAGATGAATACACACCTCCACGATAACAATCCTCTCTGCGGGTGTTGTCAAGGGCATTGCCCCTCCCACTCCCATAAAAGGCTTAATTAAAATTCTCTTTCTCTTCTACCGATAATGAAGTGCCGGCTTTTTAATATTAAGGGAATTCAATGTACTTTTGTTTTCTTTCCCCAAAAAAATCAATGAATAAAAAGTTTTTTCTTTCTTTCAAATTTATGCATTTTTCCATTCTCTCCTACTCCTTCATCATATTAATTTTCCATCTTTGCTTAGAGACAGTTCCAACCCCGTTGATGCGATAGAACAAAATCCTTCAACTTTGCATGCTTTCAAATTTAGCAAGACTATTGCAACGTGATTTTCTGCTTAATTATAGCTTGTTTATACACCCCCTAGGCCTATATATAATAGCTGTATGTTGTGTTGTAGTATATTTTTATGTTTTGTTTTATTTAAGGAAAGGATTATATGGAAGAATTTAAAGGAGTAATACAAGTAGTAGGGTGGTATAGTAATAGTTTCAAAAAAGGATTAATTAGTAGCAAAAGTAAGAATTGAAAATTTAGTTTTGGTGGCTTCATTATTTTAATCCTTTCTTAACAAGCCAAGAGAGTCTGATCCATTCAATTTCTAGTGGATATAGTCCATGTTAGCCAATCTGTGTTATTAAAAACCAGAAATTACTGGTTGTAATAAATAGTTCAGAAATACGAAGTGACTGAAATTTATTGAACCAGTAAGCAAGATGAACAGAAATTTATTTCTCAAAAATAACTTGAATCTGTAAACAATAATTTATCAAAATCTAAAATATCTTTTTGTTTGGAGGAAAATAAGTCCACTGAATTCACAGTATCCCCTTAAAGAAATCACGAGTATCCCCTTAAAGAAATTATTCCCTCTAGGTATCCAGGGTTTGATGTTGGTATAACCTCCCAGAGTAAAATTTATCCTTCAATCAGTAGAGTGTAGCAGTACCCAACAACTCTACTTTCAGCGAATCAATCACAGCAAGACGTACACGACGAAATATGTGTTTTTGAGAAGAATGAAGATCATAAAATTTGTTTAAAAATATGTTTTTAAGATGAGGGTATTAGTCAGAAAATATTTCTGAAAAGTTTGCAACCCTTTCAGAATGACATGGACATTAATGAAAAGTTGTGGGCAACCTTTCAATGTATTGACTGTTCCGAAATTTGCAACCTTTCAGAACAGTCATGGCGGGAATTTTTAAATATGACGGAATTAAAAAAATGGGTCACTCACTGCGGTTCGATTTAGGGGTCGGTTACTAAAAAGTTGAAAACAGCTCGATTAACTTCTTTTATCAACTACTTTAATGGAAAATATTTTTGGCCATTTAATTAATTAATAAATAATTAAAGATAAATTTTGTACAAAATTAAATCCTCGATCATTTCCGAATCCGAAAGTCGGAGCCGAGTGACGAAACGACACGACCCGTCCCTCTTTCCAACTCCTTTTAACGATTAATAGAGTGTTTTATGTAATTTAAATTCCTCTTATTTTCCTTTCCATTCCGCTGAGGGACAATTGCCTTCTTTCTTAAAGCATTAGAGGACTGTTCAAGTTCCCAACTTTTCAAGTTCTCAACTTTTTCAAATTCCCTCTCTTCCCTCTATTTCCCATCAATGCTGCTACATCCCAACATATCCCCCCCCACATTGATGGGGAATGGTATAACATAGGAATGCAACGGATAATTGTGTACTTTATCAAGGCCAAGGATTAATTGCAAAATCGTGGATAGTTGTTTCCCTTGGACTTTCCAGTAGTGAACATATTTCGGGGAGCAATGGAGGCGAGTTGCTAGGGGTCAGGAGAATTGAAATAGAGGGGGCGAGTGAGGAACCTGTTCGCCCCGTTCTCTCTCCACCACTTCTTATTTGATTACCTCGCCACTCGCCACCCCCACCCATAACGATGACTACCTCCAACCCCTCCCCTTCTCTGACCTTACCACACCATCTTCTTAACCCCCGCCACAACTCTCGCATCACGACGCCCACGCTTCCCGAGCTTTCCCAGGTCTGTGATTTTCTCCTCCCTCGCAGGGGCGCCACCCAACTCGCCGTATGGCCAATCAATCATAGCCCCCAAATCCAGTTTTATATCGTCTATGAAAGCCACAGACGGGATTAGCGTAAACCGTGCACGTCAGAAGTGATTTGTTGGGTTCCTGCACGAGGGGGGTAGGAGGGTGTCATGTTGGAGGAGTGTAGTCTCTTGTCTCCCTCACCCCTGCCGTCACGTCCCCTCCCCCGCTCCCCCCCACCACACGCCTTGTTTTTCAACGTTATTTTATCCCTCTTGCACCTTAGACGCACGGAGAGCAACAAGAGTTGTTGACCGTCGCGCTGAGAACACCCGAAAATTTTTGTTAGGGATATGCCTTCTACCATCCGGTTTAACATTTCTGAGGGGCCGCATTGCGAAAATACGCGCGGCCGGAGGGTGTACGAGTACTTTCTTCTAAGGGACGTCGGGAAGTTAGACTAGGAGTGGGATGTGTCCTACAGGGAAGTTGAGGATTCGTGAGGAATAGACTAGGAGATAGGTTTTCGTATGGATCCGAGCTATGGACGGGTGGAGTGAGGAGGAGAGCTTCGGGGGAAGAGCGGGACGTTTCGATTTTACGTTGTTGTCTAGCTCTCATTGGACAAGCTGTCGGTGAAATGGGTGGGTCAACGAGCAGGCGCGGTGGGGAGTGGGGCGGCTTGGCGATAGAGGAAGGTTATCAGAGAACGTCTGCAGGTGCGAGTTTCGTAAGGTCTTGATACTGATTCAGCGATGGCTGGAGGATGTAATAGCACCAAAGAGTCGTAGAATGGAGTGATAATAATACTCGATCAATCGGTGATGTGATAGATCTTTGAACCGTCGAGCATTTTTTTGTTTGATGTATAATACCTAACAACCATATGTCACACTAACCCTTTAATTTATGATTCTTACGTTGTGTTCGTTTCAGTCATGAACACTACGTAGTTTCATTAGTGTATAGAGAATAACTTTTGACATAAAATGCTGCTTGATAGCTGCTTCCCACTTCACCATCACATAAGGTGGATTTCTCGATTTTCCTACTATTCTACCCGTGTCTCTCGTAGATAGCACTATTGGGATCAAATCTAAACCAATCTTAGCAAATCATTAAAAACTTTAAGCTTGATTACCTATTCACAAGCCTTAAAGTCTTAACCAAACCTTTTTCTGAACATTGTCTTCCATCATAAATGGATTGAATTAATTGACATGTCGAACTGTTAGCCACAACTTGGTTTTTCTCCTTGAATCAAAAAAGTAGCTCTTGGGATCTTCAGTCTTCTAGATAGAGTTTAACCTTACCGTCATGCTGACTTGTCCTAAGCCGTAAACCTCCCTTAGAATGATCTTTCAACTTCTCTCTCACTAGGCCTTTCGTAGTGGATCTGACACATTATCGCTTGACTATTTACATATCAATTGTGATAATTCCCACGTAGATATCATTTGTCTTAACGGTGTTATGTCTCCTCCGTCGTAATATGACGGAGACTTCCCGTTGTACATAACGCTCCACCCTACTATTGCTGCTTGATCTATCGCAAGGTTATTGCAAATGGTCCAACAGGTTTGGTCTCAGAATGGAATACCGCTAGGAAATTCCGAGGCCATTCCGTTCTTCACCACCTTATGATCCAAAGCAATGAATTCAGATTCCATTGTGGAGCTAGCAATACAATTGCGTTTGGACGATTTCCAATAGATTGGCTCCTCCAGCCAATGTATGAACAAAACATAACCGACTCGTGGATTTACAATCCAGTGACTGTTTTGATTCGGATTACCTAGTGTCCGACGCAGTTTACTAATAGCACTCTATATCTGATCGCGTGCAATTCATAATATACATCAACTATCCCAACACTCTGACATATTCCCAATTGAGAGTCCACTTTGGACCTTCATTCTTTTTAATGTACACCTTAAATCAATTGGATTTTGACAACATTGAACTTCAGTTATTTGAATTTTTCCAATATTTTTTCAATATAATGAGTTGAGATAATGCCTAGTCACCTGGGAGTTTTAATAATTCTGGACCCCTAAGATCAAATCAAGCAACTCCTAGTCTTTCATATCGAACTTGCTGGCACCATGCCGCTTTCGTAGCTTTATAAAATCGTCAATTTTCTTTGACTCATAAAATTACCATGTCATCAACATGACAAACAACAATGACTTCATGATTCATAACATTTTTGAAAATGTAAACACATTTATCACAACTTCTTTACTGCTTGAATCCATTTGCCAACATTGTTTTTTGGGGTCAAATTTACATTCCATTGTTGTGGTGCTTGCTTGATTCCATAAACTGACTTCACAAGTCTGCACCTTCTTTTCTTTATTAACAGAAACTATAAAAAACCCTTCAGGTTGTTCCATGTAAATTGTCTTCCTCCAACTCTCCAGTTAAGAAGGCTGTCTTTACTCCATTTGGTGGATTTTAAGATCATGCCCCGGCATGCGAATTGCTGATAACTCCTAATTGAATGTTCTCCTTGTTCTGGAGAGATGTGGTCAAAGTCGTTCCAACCTTCCGGTTTGTCTGTTACCTTTTGACTACCGAGTCTATCCTTATAATGTCAATAGTCCCTCAGGTTTCATTTTCCTTTTAAGATCCACTTTGATCCTAAGGTTTATATCCTGGAGAAGAAGCAACTAATTCCCAAGTGTATTGGGCTTAAATTGATTCAATCTCATCTGTTGACTGCTTTTCTTTCCAATAATGTTGACTCTGATAAAGACATAGCTGCTTTAACATGTTTGGAGTCTCATTTTTCAAGCAATAGTGCTACAGAAATCTAGTCCGAAAGCAGCAGATTTTCTTGCCCGATTCTACGCTAGTGTTCCTCACTAGTTTAAATTTTTGCCATTGATTCTCTCGGTTCGTTTCGGTCTTTTCCACCTTGGTTGACTCACTTTCAGTTTTAATAAAACGGATAATATTTCCTAAAAACTCTGCATTATTCTATTCAATTAAATCGTATTAACTGAATTCTCAGGATTGATCAGATTGTGTGACCAAACTCGACAGGCTTTACTATTCACATCATACCCAATAAAAGACACAATCTATTGTTTTGGGTCCATTTAAACCCTCTTTTCGTTAAAGGAACCCTCTACCCTTGGCTAAAACAAGGGTCACACTACTTTGAAAATATTTCAAGTTGGGTTTTTCTTCCCTTTCCTCCACAACTCATATGGACTTGATTTGTGTTTTTCGATTGGGTACTCTATTAGTGAATTCATTACTGTAAGGATGCTTTCCCCCCAGGGTTTCTCACACTGTGAACCCCAAATTGATCATAAGCATTCCATCATTTCCTTTTAATATTCTGTTCTTCTCCCGTTCGCCATACATTTGACTGTTGTGTATAGGTGTAGTAGTTTGTGTGATGAAGAATACCCATGATTACCAAACATATCTTTGCAAAAGGAGATTCATATCTCCACACCCCTATCACTTGAATTATTTTTATCTGTAAATTTAAAATAATTGGTTTTCCACTTATTTTTGTATTGCTTAAAAGCCTCAATGCCTTCATCCTATATTCAGCAAATTTACTAACAAAATCCGATTGGCCAGTCAGTCAATAAAAGTTATAAAATCTTTTTTCCTTTCCCACCCCGATATGTTGTTGACTGCCATATCGCATATTCCCTGTGAATTAAGTCTACAGTTTTAGAAATTTCTTTCTTTCACAACAGCTTGAAGATCTTTAACCAAACTCATACTGTTCCACCTCAAATTTCGCATTTCGACTATCGCATTTAAATCAGACAATACTTCTAGATTGAACCCATTTTCGCAGCGTTGTAATTTATATGTCTCAACGGGCTGCCATAAATCACTTAACTCCGAATAATTAACAAGCGACAAATGTAAAACCCAATTATAATACTGTCAACAACATTACATTTAGTTTGAAAAGACCCCTCATTGGGTAGCCCTTTCCCCTAAGAACATTCATTCTTACTTATTACAACATTACATACAACAGCTTTATCACTAACTAGGAACACACTTAAACAAGACCGTTCTTACGATAGTGCGCAGAAACTAAAATTCTTCCTAATAGTAGGCCATTCAGAACATGGTTCCAGTCAAGCACCTTGCCGGATTGTCTTGTCAATATCATTTTCCCAGTTCCTTCAATCCTTGCTGTTGATAGTGTTTCCCATGAATAAATCTTCATTTTACTCCATCAGGAGTGTACGTTGCAAAGCTTCTCGTTTGCATAGCAATATGGTCTATGCACCTGAGGTCGAGAAACCACTCCTTGGAATTTCACTAAGTCACCTCCGATATCATTGCGAACACAAGTCATTCTGCATCTTCCTCTTTCCCTTTTCCACAATGTTTGCTTGACTTTTGCCTTTTGCCTTTGTTTGTGTCCTTTCTTGGAGCATACAATCAGAAAGACTTATGACCAGCCTTGCCACAATTGTAACAGGTGTAACAGTCGCCTTTGAATTGTCTTCTTGGGCGTTCTGACTTCTGTCGATGACTTCTTTCTCTTTTTGTCTTTGGTAAGGAACTTCTTCAACAAAATATTAACTCCAATGGATGTTGAACTCTTACGCGACTTCTTTTCTCGGCGTTTTTGTTATCTCCTCATCTTGATCCGAATCACAAGATCTTCAGCTTTCATTTCTTTACTCTTGTACTTTAGATAATTCTTAAATCGTTCCCCGAAGGAGGCAACTGCTCGAATCATGCAGCCGACTTTAAAAGCTTCTTTTACTACTAACTACATATCTTAGTCAATCATTCATGGAGAATAATTTGAAGTTCCTGCACTTGTGATCCAACAATTTTGACTAGTATAACCATGTTTATAGTCTAAAAACTTTGCGACCACAAACTTTTTCAAGCATGCATCTTCTTCTGTCTTATATTTCTTCTCAAGTGCATTCCCCAAACTCTTTTAAGTTTTACTGCACATAGACATTAATAAGTCATCCTCCTAAAGACTCAAATGTAAAACTTTACATAGGAATCTTACTGTTTCCTGCATTCAACACTCATGAATTTTTTTCCTATCGGCATATCATCAGCAGGAACTGGAGTATCTTTCACTTGTATTTCTTTCTGCAGACCCATAGCGGTAAGCCCAGAAAACTACTCGTCTTTGCTGCCATCCTTTGAAATTCACCCTGTGAATTTATAACCCCGATTTCTCTGGGTGTTGGTAAGGATTCGGGGTTGGATGCAGCACACCACTATACACCATTGTTTGCCATTTCAGAATCGAATCAAAATCTGAAATAAAATTGATACCATCTAAGTAAGCAAAAACTATAATTGAAACTTAAAAGGAGTATAAAATCACAAGATTTTTTGTCTCCCCAGAACACAGATTTTGTTGTAAAAATGAATTTCCCCTTAGATTGGTTGCCAATCTGTGTTAAAAAAAATCAAAATGTACTGGTTGTAAATAAATAGTTCAGAAACACGAAGTGATTTAAGTATTGACCATAAGCAAGATGAACAAAAATTAATTTCTCAAAAAAATACTTGAATCTATAAAACTACCAGAAATCTGAAATCAAGCTTTAATTGGAAAGAAAATATATCAAGTCCACTGAATTCCCAGTGTCCCCTTAGAAAATTATTCTAGTAATCCCGATGTTTTATTGGAAATAACCTCCCAGGGTACAAGATCTTAATCATGTAGAGTGTAGATACCGAAAAACTCTGCTGTAGCAATCAATCCACAGCAGGAAAGTATATGATATTGAAGAAATATGTGTTTTGAAACAAGAAGGGCAGATCAGAAAATTCCGTTGAAAATATTCTGGAAGAATGAAGTGGATTTATAGGCAAGTAAAATATATCTGAAAGGTTGCCAACCCTTTCAAGAATTGACACGACCATTAAGGACAGGTTGCAACCTTTCAATGGTATTCACTGTTCCTAAAGTTGCAACATTCGCAGTCATGGCTGGAATTTTATATAACTGAAATTAAAATTGGTCACCACGCGGATCCGATTTCGGGTCGTGTTAACTAAAAGTTGAAAATATTTTTGGTTAACTTCTGGTTATCCACTAAAAAATTTAATTTTTTTTGAAAAATATTTTCTTGGCCATTTATTTACTAAATAAATAAATAAAATAGATTTGTCCAAAAATTAATCTCTCGATCATTCGACCGAAGCCGAGCGAGCACGACGACGCGCG